>VZRV01023443.1:251612-732986 GCA_013398115.1 Falcunculus frontatus | reverse complement strand
GGGAGGGGGGGGGGGGGAATGCTGGAGAAAAGGGGTTGTGGTTTTTTTTTTGTCTTAATCTCTTATTCTATTTTACTCTTAACTCTGTTAATAATAAACTTTCTTTCATATTCTTTAAGTTTGAGCCTGCTTTGCCTTTCTTCAAACCTCTTATCTCACAGAAGGTAAGAAATGCGAACTAAACCACTACAGACGTCAAGAGAAGAAATTCCTATATTGCGTTTTGCTTGGATGATTAACCTGAACAATAAAAAAGTAGTTTGAGATTCCCCGTGAAATTACTGTATTTAACTGTCATTGGCTGAATAACACAAAAGTAGTTTGAGATTCAACATGAAATGACTGTATTTAATCATTGTTGGCTATTCTCTGTTGCATATATAACAAAAGAGGAATTTTATTCTGCTCCTTTGTCCAAAGTATGTTTCATGGAGTGTGGAGCTTTTCCTTATTGTCTGTGAGCACGTCTTCTTCTGCAAAAAGATGTAGACTTCTCTAGCTTTCTTAGCTTGTGCAGACCACTCCAAGCACAGTCACCCAAATTGTCTGGAATTTATCTAAAAACACTCAGAATGATATTTTTCCAGTTGTCTAAAATCTCATCTTATACAAAGTTGCTAAAGAGTGAGTTTGAGGATGAAATTTTGTCAGGAGTTGTAATTTAGTCAAATTCAAATTATTAGCCAAATATTTGCTAATTCAAATATTAGCTATTTGACTTAGCCAAAGTCAAATTATTATCATGTTCTGTGTACAGTTCCATCCCATTCAGTACTCCCTTTCTCTCTGTCCTGTCCGCAGATCTTGTTTAGAGTATAAATCTCTGTTTTTCTGATTTGACTTTGAAATTTCCACTTTTCCTTCAATACTTATCTACCCAAATGTCATATTTTTTAATGAACTAAATCTAGCCCTTAAATTTATTTTCTGCTTTCTATTTTATACTATTAATTGACAACTGCTGTTTATAAAAATTGTGAAGAGATTATTTTGAAAGAGCTTGGAAAATGTAATAAGGTTTAAGGTTTTATTGAAGTTCAAAATTAAGTTTTGCCAATGAAATTTCTGCATAAATTATTCATAGAAGACTATAATGCATGAATAATTCAAGTGGCATCTTTAATTAGATGCTAAAAAACCCTTCTGCAGCAACCTATCATTGCTTTATCGATTTAGAAGCAAATCGAGTTTGAAAAACAAAGAACTTCTGCTCTAAGTCAAATTAGCAAGCAATTATTAAATCACTCATTGCAATTGAACTGCTATCAATATTTTTTATATCCACAAACATACAGTGCATTATGATGTATAGTGCTTATGAAATGCCAGAGAAATGGAGTCCAAACAATGAGATTTTTAATGAAAATACAGTGCTATGTATAGGTTGTTATTAGCATTGGAAAAATGAGCCATGAATAATAAGCTTTAGAGGTCTAACAATAGTGGATAATGGAACACTGTACATCAGAACAAAATAGCCATTGCTTGTTTCTATTAATAAACACCTTTAAGTTCTCAGAAAAATTATCTGCTTTCTTTGCGTCTTGGTCCTCACGTCAGGCCTTAGAACCAATTTAACATCGTTGTTAAATCCCTCATAGAAAAAGTAGGAATGGAAAAGTGCTTCAAAGTTCTTCTGCAAAACACCCTGCTCATGAAACATTCTGCCTGTTATGGCAGATAATTGATTCTTTCCTATTCCCTTTAGTATTAAGTGTTGTTTTATCTTTTTAAGAGACCATGTCCCAGATTGTAATAACTTACTACAAAGTTCTACCTAGCATCAAGGCTGGTTCTTCCAAACAAAATTCAAACATGCTACCTCTTTCTAAGGGGTAAGAAAAAAGCAATATTTTTTTCCTTAAGGTTGGGGTTTTTGTTTGGTTTCATTTCTTTGGCTGGTTTGTTTTGGTTTTGTTTTTAGGAGTGTTTGCTTTTTTGTTTATTGCTGTTTAATAAAGACGACTGTATCTCAGATTCTCTTAAACTGAAATTCTGAGGTTTTCATTTGCTTTCCCTGAAGTAATTCTACTTTATGACTGGAATTACTGTGCTCATGCGCAGGAGAGAATGGTTCTCCACTGGGGCTGCAGTTTAGTCCACCAGCCTCAATAAAATGCAAACACTGGAGATGTACCTGGCTTGTTTTCCTTTTTTGTTTTGGCTCTTCTAAAGGAATGTATGTTCTCACCTAGTTGCATTTTCTATTTAGTGGATGCTCCAGATATTTTCTGGTTTATCTTTTTTTTTTTTTTTTTTGGTTTAAATAGTATCAGGGAGCATATTTCACAGAGCGACACACAGATGTATGACAAATCTTTCCTTATGAACGATCGTAATGTTATTGTATGTTTGTTGAACAAATGATCAAATCATGAAAGGAAATGTTTTCTCTTTATTGCTATATGAATTACTCATGATGAAAAAGATGGGAAATTCCAAAATCCAGCTTCTCCAAAGATGATGTGTTCAAATTCTTTCCAGTATTTGAGATCTACTCTTCAGATAGCTGTTGCAGTTGTTATTTCACGGTCTTTTTGAAAAGATGGATACCAGAACAAAGACTTGCATAGTTTTATGGAAGTTTTCAATGCACGCTTCTGGGATCATTTTCAGTTTGCCACCTGCCTCTGAATAGAAGCCTAGCACTGCTAACATCATGGTCTTGAACTTTCTTTCTACGAAGACAGAGACATTTTGAACTGTACAGTTTGTTTAACGAAATATTCCAGCACTTTTGTAGAGCACAGTGAAATCCTGAGTCCGTATTTTCATAAAAACTGATGCAAAAGTTTCTCATTATCTGTACTCCTCTATGAAGAAGAAGAAATATTATTTGGCTTGCGGGTCACGGTCTGTGCTGTACTCTAATCAGCGGCTGATTTTCGGGGTTTTTTTATCTTCATTTATGACTCTTAGAAAATTATGTACTTTATTTCAAAAGTAAGATTAAATCTGATTATAGTACTCCTCTCTATTTAAATAACACTTCTGCTGATAAAGAAAGAAGTTTAAAGAAAGCTTAAAAGAAAGGAATAAAATTGTGCTGGAGACATGGAAGGACAGACATTATTATTTAGTTGCCTAAAAGCTGTGATAATTAGATTCCTAAATAGGGTTTGGTAGGTGCAAGAGACATTCAGCAAAGTGAGGTTTAACTGCAAGGTCTAAAATTCACATAGGGCTCCTTTTCATTCCTGAGTCTAAATGTTCCTATGGCTGCCAGGGTACTAGGAAATAAATGTGAAAAAAAAGAAGAAAGCTTTAGGATATGAAGTTGAGAAGTCTGTTTGTAAAGACCACTGAGAAGAAATGAGAAACCAAAAATATGTAGCTGAGAAATACACCAAATTTTTTTTTGTTCTGTGGTAAAGAAATGAAAGTAAAACACGAAGTTCTGCAGAATTCGTGACTTCTTACATCCAACTTCTTTTCACAGACGGCTCAGGGAAACAGAAACACCAACTTTTGTCTTTGTTCTCATTCAAGTTTTGTTTAGGAATCTTGATTTAATAACTCATTGGCAAATAGTTCTTTGTTTTGATTGTAATCTTTCAGCATGGATAAATGCAATAAAGCATTTTTTCCTAGCAGAGATTTATTTAATTCCTTCCCTACTCCAATCACTGGATCAGAGAATATTTGGTAATAATTTTGCATATCAAATACATGTCCTTTCTTTTCCTGCTCCCCGACTTTCTGCGGAGAAATTTTTATGGGAAAATAAAACCTTATATTGTTATGAATTTCCAGAAAATTATTTGTATTTATTTTCTTAAATTGAAGCCCCAAAAACTATACTGTGGAATCTGCACCTCTTTGTCTTCTGATACGTTTATTCCGTGCATTAAGGAAGTGTGGTTTAATAAGGGTAATTTTTTCACAGTCTTCTGAGCAGTTTTGTTCTAAGACAAGATCCAGCTCTTTAGCGTCTGTAGGCTCTGAGCTGGAAAAAATTCCAAAACTCTACATAATTATCAATTAAAATAACACTCTTGAGTGTTTGACTAGCCATTTTCTGGGTAGTGTCTCTTATTTCAAAAGCTGTTGAAGTGTTCTCTTTAATGATATATCCGTAGAGCACATGAACACAGGGTGTACACATAGACACATTTAAATTAGGAAAAAGAAAGTCAATTTCACATCTTCACACTAAGAAGGTTTTACTGCTTTCCCATTGGTCTCCTTTGGTCATCACTTATGTTAATATACGTTGTATGTCTAAGTAAACACAAATCTAAAATTTAGGTTCTTCCTCATAGGTTCAGAAGGCTTCGAAATTTTAATATGTTTATGCAAAGACTAGCAACCCAGTGGATGATGTATTTAGCAATAAGATGGGAAATTGCATATTTTACACCAGAAATTTTAAGGTGTAAAGCTGCGGAATTTTTGAAGACTATACAAAAAGATCAGGTTGTCAACACAGCTCAAACTTGAACTTGAGAATTCATCCTGCTTTAAATGTTTATATATACTGGACTCCATCTTCAAAAGGAAACACACAAACACACGCCCACAAACTTCTCTTAAATTAGCTACTATTTAAGATCTTCTATACTGGTTTGAAAATTGTAGATTATTCTCTAGATAATGCTAATAGGTAAGAAGATGCACATGTGACAGTTTTTGAAGCATTTATACAGGTTAAAAAGTTAACTTTTCTTCACAATGCAAGATATTTGAAAGACCTTGCCCATAATATGTCTTTCCCTGAAGTTTTATTAATTTCTGTTATCAACTTTGCTATCAGAAATATTTCACACTGATGACACACTGTGTATTTATGGCTTCAGCTGTAACTGGTCTTCTGACTTTTAAAAATGATTTTCATCATGCCAGTGCGTTCCTATTATGCATCTTCTGTATAGTGCATTACAAACAGATGCGAAGTGGTCACAAATTCAGGGTAATATTTCCATTTTATAAATCCCCTATTAGCATAGATCTCGAAAGAGCTCTTCAAACATTCCAGAGGTTTCTGCCTGGAAGCATCCCACCACAACAGGAAAGGCTTTTCTTTTTGTAGTGCTCAATTTAGGCTAGCTTTGATGTGCTGTGATTTTACTACAGCCTTAATCTTGCAATAGCTTTCTCTCCATCCATATACAAAATGGTTACGCTGTCTCATGATGACTGGCAATTTTGTGCAGACTTTGCAGATGAAAGCAAACATCTTTGTTTTGGAAGTAGCTGAAATAGTCTTTCAATTATTGCCCTGAACCTGTGGTTTACAGAGGATAATTGTCTTAAAGCATAGTATAAAAGAGTTAGTGAAGCTGAAAGAAGGACTAAGGAAAATGCAGAATCACTATGTGTGGAGTGCCTAGAAGGTTGAAGAAACAAGATCATGTGGGGCTAATAAAGCACTGGAGAGGGAGACTACACATAATAAACATTGAGCCATAGAGTACCTAAAAAGGATAGCAGATGCTAAGGGAGAAAAATTAAGCCTTCCTGAATACATGTTAAAAGAAGCCAATTCAGTAAACCCAAGTATATCCTTAAGACTATTTTTGTTGAGGTACTGGCAAATGACTAGCTGTGAGTTAAGGAAGGTTTGCCCTTAAGTAGAAAATTAGGTAGGTGTTCACATTATGTAGCCTTCTGGGATATAGCTGGAATGAGAACCTGTCTTTGGTATAGACTTAACGCACTTTATTTCCCATTCTTTCCTTGAAATTTAGATTGGGCTGTTTCACCTCGTTCAAGTTACAGATTAATTTATTATGCATATACTAACATGACCACTTCTAAACATAGTATTCTACATTGTATTACCCTAGCTAGTTAGACTTTGTTAAACGGTAGATTCAGTCTCATGAAAATAAAGGTTGAATTACAATGATAAGGTTATTTCTTCTGAATGCTTTTTCCGTGCCTTCTGTTTCTTCTTTTTCCTTCTGTCCAGATCTCTGTTCCTTTCCCGCCACTTCTAGTGCTTCCAACAGTGCTGATTTCAGACAATTTGAATCACCTGTGCAGTAAAGTCACAGTGTGCACTGACTTGGGAAAATTCATGCTCTCTCATCGAATTCATCGACTAAGGGTAGTCTGAGACCTTAAAAATTATAGAAAAAAACCTGAAAGATGTGATTTTGTTAAAATTATAAATAAATTTTGTAAAGGTTAGATGGGAAGGAGAAAAAATGACTGCTGAGTTTTTAGTTTGTCAAATTTATTAATTTTTATTATTTCAATCTACAGAGTAGTTTTCTTGAAGAGTTGTTTCTGGGGCCTCAGTTCTTTCACAGTAAATAAATCCTTTGCCCTGTCTCCGTGGTGTTGTAGGGGTCATAATAAAATCACACTAACAAAATGTTTTTTCTGAGATCCTCTTTAAAAAACCACATGAATTCTAAAAGTGTATAGGTCTTTGTAGAGATTTAGCAGAGGGCAGTCTCTCCTTTCCATCACTTCGGCATAGACAGCTACAGTGCAACTCATTTATTTTGTTCTTGGTTCAGCAGGCGTAGAATGAAACTAAAGTACAAGATACTCATCAAATTAATTTCTTATGGCAGTTTAGTGTATCTTTAAGCCTATATAATTTGTATTGCTCCTTCAGTATGGGCAATGAGTATTATGTGTAGAGGCATATGTGTTAACTACAGACAACTTATGTGATATTGTATATTTTCTGTCACAAATTTAACATTGTGCCCTGGAAAACAAAATGAGTAGCTATCTGGCAGGCTGTGTTACCATTCTACTTTTGAACTTTTTTCTTTGATACTGCTGATTGTGTAATCAGAAAGAGTCCAAGCTTATAGAAGGAGCCTTCATTCTATATTTATGGAGCTTCCATAACACAATGTGCCTTCCATGTGTGTTATGTGTTGTCTTGATGAGTGAAAACCAAAGACAGAAAACATAATGGTAAAAATTATCTCTTAAAAAAACCACCCCCACCACATTGGCCTAATTTCTCCTTTTTCTTTGTTTCTGTTTTGCCCCTGAAAAACCCCCCAACTACTTTTGATAATGTCCCATTCATTATACACTAGATATTTTGCAGTAAACAAATTTCAGGCTGTGGCTTTCAACTTTCAGTCTGTTCAGTGGAGTTTCATTGTTTCATTCTGTCTTCAAATGCACTATAACACATTTATTTTTTTCCCTTGTTATTGCCCTGTGTTTCCCAAGGAAAGAAAATCCTCTAAACTCCCCAACTTTCAGACTCTGTGGCCCTCTGACAGTAGTCGTTTTATTGAAACCAAAATTATTCTTGGACACTTATCTTTCTAATCAGTTCTGATCAAAAAGCAAGCTACCCTGACTTAATTAATAGCAGCCATGACTGCCTGAGTAGAACTACAAGTCTAGGGACACCATATACTAATTTCAAGAAGCAAATGATAGGATGAAAAAGATAATTTTATTTCTTAATACATTCTTATGATTTAATTTTTTTTTTAAAACCAGATTTCCAGTTTGGGTTACAGTCAAAAATTTTTGTTGTAATTTACTTTGGAACTGAATCCAGCTAAGACAATATTTCACCAAAGGAAACCCGAGGGATGAACCAATCCCATCTCTTAACCATTTGATAATTTTGCAACATGGGCACATAGAACACCATGACAATTTGGGAAAGCTGTTCCCAAGAGAAGTCCAAATTACTTCTATGAAGTATTTTTTATGGGCCTAAATACCTTAAAGTCACTTTTTATATAAATGTGATAAGGCCTCACTGATAGAAGCCCTCTATTCTTTCTTGAGGTTGCTTTCAGTAGTGATCACTGATAATACATTTCACGGCTTAATTTTTAAAAGAAGAATGTCTGAATAATTTTCCTTGTAAGACGTTTTGTGTGTCTTTTCCTTCCACCTTTCCACTACAAAATGATTATTCATTTTATCTACTGTTTAGTTGTTAGTGCAAAATAATGGTTTGTGGACATTTGAATATAAAATTGGATTTTAATGTAACTCAATAAACAAAAGACGTGATTTTCTTTAAACATGATCTTGTTTCACAGGCATTTCTTTTTGATTAACTTATTTTTCATATGGATAATGTAGACAAGAATACCCTACTGTTTCTCTGAGGTCACTGCTAATATTTCTTTATGTTTCAAAATGACAATAAGTATCAACATATCTAACATGTCTATCAAAATCAATAGTATGTACTGGTATTTCTCTTCTAAATAATTCATTTGCTTTACATTCTGTCTATAAATATTAAAAAAAAAAAAAATCAAGTTAAATCCCTGGAACACAGACAGTACCTCTCTCTCTTTGGGTGAGAAAAAGGGCTGGATAATGGGAACTATGTAAAATGAGCCAAGTGTTGAAAATTAATAGAAGTGAGAAGCTGTTGAGTTCTATGGAAAATCAGGGATGTAGCTCGGTAATCATGGCATGTAATACCTGAGGTGAATAGCTCTGGAAAATATATCTCAAAACACAGATGAAAGAGAAAGTTTCAAGATTAAAATTTAAATAGATTCAGGGTGAACCATGGGGGTGACAAGATTGTGAGAGGTTTAAAATGGCTGAGATTTTTAGTTCCTTAATCTGTAAACAGCCTGAGAAACAAGAGGCAAAAAAGTTAGAGAAGTGTTTATCCAGTCCTGAAACATCAAATGCTTGGCCCACCTTGACATACCTGCATCCATAGAGCAGAACTTCAGCTTTCATTTAAAAGAGAAAATTCTTAAACAATTTGTCTTCTCTAAATTTGAACCAATTAAAAACTGATGGAATGTCACCTTTATCAGTCCTTAGGTATCCTAACCTAATGACTCTAAAACAAACTTCCTTTCCTTTAATAAATTTATTTAAATATTTATCCTGATATTTACTGGTAGTATTTTATTGTCAGTGTAAACTACATAAATGAGTACTGTTCTGAAATGCTTTGGCCAGGACAGGTAAAAACATGTAGTTCTTGCTGAACTGATATCTAAAATAATTATTTCAATAGAAACATGAATTTTTTGCTACTCCTATCTGAACAGTTATATTACTGCATTATAAAAGAGGGAAGGGAACAACAGAACTTACTCCATTTGAATGGTAAATTTGAATTATGAGATTCTTTGATGTAAGTTTTCATCTTCCTTACCTATAAACTGGTCCTATATATCCTTCTCCTGCCCCCATAATCTCCCTAACAAAATAGAAAACAAATAAAATATATTCATATGATTAATGTTGAAAACATTGTAATTATTATCAATGAAAAATTACTAAAAATTGTTAATGCAAGGTTTTCACTACAGCTGGAAGAGTACGTGATACCCCCCACAGCAAAAGGGCAAACAATAATAGATGAAATAAAATCAGGCGCTTAATATGTGCTCATTAAGTGAGTATACCTTAACCCAAATACCAATGAATCAGAGTGACTAACAAAGAGTAGGTGATCATTGAATTTATAGCTTGTATGCTGACATGTACACAGTGTCTCCGAATTAAAAATGTATTCTTATATCTTCTAATTTTTCAGTTTTCATTTCGAGTACTTGCAATATAATTAAACTCATGCTCTATGGTACTAGCAATTAATACTATTTATTTGTTTTACATTTATATATTTAGGTTTCTAAGTTTAAATCCACCTTACTTTTGAAAGTTCCTGTTTATTACATTTAATTTGGGACAGTCATATTGGGTAACACTTTTTCCCCCATTTCAAGAGGATTAAGAATGTTATGTCCTGTAACCCCTTTTTTAATGGTTCTATTCTTTTAGAAGACCCAAGCACAGTGCAACAAATTTTCTTCAAAAAAACTTTGAAATAATGCTGTGTAAGGGCAAATTTTTTTCACTTCAGCTGTAGTACAATTATTTATACTTCTATACCTGCATAAAGTAACACTTCAGAATATGCTGTGATATATTAATGGTCTCTTCACTCAGTGTTATGATGACAGATATCCCTGGGCAATGGAAGGAACACATGGATGAAGGGCAGATCAGATCTGCCACACCCTTCAGCTCTTTCTGGTGACTGTTGATCTTTGAACAGAAAAATATTGGGCCGAGCACATATACACCTCCCATATATACACTGTAATTAGGCAGTCATCGTGGAGCTACTGCTTTTCTTGTGATGAAACAGTTTCAGTGTTGTTAACTTGTACATGTGATTAGTTTATCCTGTAGATATAGGGGTGGTCTGAATCTCCCCGTACCTATGGGAATAAAAGGGGTTTGTGGTTTTTCACAAAACTCCTGATGTTCAAGAGAATATTATAACTCACTCACTGTGGGCTCTCTGTATGTATGAGGTTGTTGAGCAGTCTCAAACTATGACCAACCTATCTTTACAAAGGATGTTCATGCTGCAGTCAGAACCTCTAAACCTGTCAAAGTAATTTTTACCATGGATATAGAAGGTTACTTCATTGTGGTGTTTTTTCACATGGAAAAATCATCACCTCAGAAATTTCAAGTCACTGGCTCCTTTTTTGTTGCTTTTCTGAAAGTAAACTACCATTTTCATATAAAGTTAAAGCAAAAGAAGCCTTATCCAGTATTTGCTTTAGCAATGCCTCGGGGGAACTTATGCAGGCTGTGAGTGCTATTTTCCTTTTCTGTTGCGAAGGTGGAAAAACTATTTATGTACATAAGACTTTGTGACTGAGGAATGTTTTTTCTAAAATACTAAATTGATTGTGAAGATGAGCTTAGTAGCTCCACAGCTGCCAAGTTTATAATCATATAATGTCATATATTAGTACATGGTAAACTCTCTCAGAGAGGAAAAGCTTAGTGTGAAAATTAATATGATAAAATATATCTGTTGCTTAGTTGTAATCTTTTGCAAACATTGAAATATAATATGAAGTGAGTTCTATCTTTGAACTGATAAAGCAATATTTATTTTGTGAAAAATGTATCTCTTTCCTACTAGAAAATAACAAAAACTGGTTTTGCATCATATTCTTATTTCTCATTATTTATTTTGTTCAGAGTATAGCTTTTCTTCAGTGGTGTGACCAAGAAATGGCATGAAGAAATGTCATGATCAAGCCCATTGAAATAACCGTTCCTTAGCCATAGGCAACAATATGTTTTTCAGTAATTTAATTATTATTACCGAATTACATTATTTTTTTAGGAGATGTTAACTATTCTTTTCAATTTTCATTTTATTATCTTCTGTAAAATTGAACATGAAATGCAAAGATACATACACAATCAAGAAATCAAGGACACCTTTGAGACAAGAAATTTTTTCTCTGAATCTTTATTTCTAATATTATACTTCCTGCCTTTTCTTACTTCTGTAACACATTTTTTGAAAGGATTGAAAATGAAACACAAGTATCTGAAAGTGGCACTAGTGCACCTTGAAAATAACATGAGCCATAATCCTGTTGAAGAATTCAGAAGACTGAAAAATGCTACAGTATTTGGGTTAGCATTTCCAAACATGAATGCATTGTATCTAGGCTGTATTTCTTAAACTATCTTTTATCATCTTCGTCCTCGTCTCTATTTATTGGGTATTTTTCCAGCTGTTTTTAACAGATTTTTATCTGGATGAATCAATCTTGTTTTATCATATAAGTGTAGTATTTCATATTCTCATACTTTGAAACCATCCTTTTGAAATTACAGATCAGGATTCATTCAAAGGAACAATTTAAACAGGTAGATTTTAATGAAGTTTTAGCATCTCATATCTGCTGAAAGATATTTCAATTCATAGTAACTAAAATTCCACCTAAATATTAAATTAAGATCTACAAATTTTATTCTTGAACAAACCTTTATTGCTATTATTCTTCCTTCAATTACTCCATGTCAAATTTGCCTGTGTTTTCTGTTGTTGAAATTCTTTAGGACTTGCAAGAACTTCCATTGCTCATGAAAGGAATAATTCTCTAAATTAGCTTCTGTAATATTTTGAGTCATTGCTCTTTCTTATAGTTTAAACTCCACACCATGGCACTGTTACAAAACATGTCTCGTCCTTTCATGTTCCTTGCCAAATGCATCTTTACTTTTTTTTCAGTTGCTACAGTCCCTTTGAAGATGTAGCAGTTAACTTTTCCTCTGCCCATTTTCCTGTAGTTAGTGGTACACGGGAAAACAAGACCTGAGAAGAAATGCACTCTGCTAATTTATGATCAGCAAAATTCATCCATGGAAAATCAGCTTTGGGTTGAAGATGAAAGTCTCTCATCTATACTAAACTTTATCTTCTATTTGTACTCTGCTTTCTGTATATGTACAGCATTCCTTTTGCAACAGAGCAATGAATATTTCAGGACCTTAAATAGCCAAAAGTTCACCAGTGCAGTACCATAAATATGGCAGCAAATAACCTTTGGCCAGAAGAACCGAGATTAGGAGACTGTGGTGTGTTGACCTTGGCAGGATGCCAGGTTTCCACCAAACTGTTCTATTTCTCCTCTTTATCAACAAGAGCTGTGAGACAATATATCCTGAAAGGTTCTTGGCCTGAGATAGGGACAGGGAGGGACTGCTCACTAATTGCTAACATGGACAAAACAGACTCAATTCAGAAAGTCATAAAAGAGTAAAATAATTAGAATGAAGGACACATCTAAAAACTTGTTCCCATCCTTCCATCTTCCCAGGTTCAACTTGAGTCTGATTTTTCTATCTCCTCCCCTTGATCAGCATAGGGAGATAGGAAATGGGGGTTGTGGTCTGTTTATAACATCTTGTCACTGCCCCTCCTTCCTCCTCATGTTCTTTCCCTGCTCCAGCATGGGGTCCCACTGATAGCATAGGGTTAAAATGCTTCTAAAATCGTGGTGGCTAAAATAGGCCTTGGGAAGGGGAGTGGGCATTGTCTTTGCTAAATCATGCGAACCTGCACCTGTGTTCCCACCTGTACAGTAGATAACAAATACAATAATTACTTAGTAGTCATAAATAATTATTCAGTTGTAACAAGGAATCACGAGAAGGGGACAACAACAATGGAAATGCTGTGGGAAAGGGACTTACAATCCATGCTTGGATGAAATCAATAGTGGGAAGGGGACCTAAAATTCATGCTCGGGTGGAATCAATAGAACAATAGAAAGTTAATAATCAACATATGATTGTATAGCAATTACATAAGGAAAGGGTATAAAATGTATCGATCCCAAAACCCAAGTCGGAGTCAGATTTGGGTCTGTACCCCTGATTCCCAGAGCTCTTCAATAAAAGCACCTGCATATAATCATGCCGTGCTTATGTGTTTCAACGCTAACACCACCAGGGAGACAGTTTGGAAGACAGTTCTCCACAAACTTCTCCAGTGTGGATCCTTCTCACAGGCTGTATTTCCTCATAAATTTCTTCAGTGTGGCTTTCTTCCATAGGATGCAGTTGTTTGGGAACAGACTGCTCCAACATGGGTCCACTCTGGATATCTGGTCCTCCATAGACCTCCATGGACTGCAGGGATACAGTCAGCCTCACTGTGGTCATTACCAGGGCCTGCAGGGGAATTTCAGCTCTGGTACCTGGAACCTGGTCAGTCTTGGAGTCTGCTGAAACTTTCTGTATCAGACATGGCCAAAGCTTTTGGCAGTCTCTCACAGAAACCCACCTCCATAGTGCCCTCAATACCAATACTTTGCCACATGAACTCAATACAGAGAAACAAGGCAAAGTAAGGATGCTGGGGGCAGTCTCTGATAGACAAAACACAGAGGTATGGGAAGCAGATGAAATGAGCAGATGCTTCATTTTGTAGGGAGTGGTCCTTACGTTTTTCAAGGTCAACAAATTTTATAGGACAATATCCACTTTTGAACTCAGAAACTCACACTTCTTTTACTGGATAACACTGGCAGACACTGCATCAAAAATATATCTCTGTGGCCAGCTTTGAAAAGCTGTACAGTTTGCCCCAGGTTTGTGCACTGAACCCTTTTTTTTAAACACACATGACCATAAAAATTCAACACAAAATAAACAAATAAAATACACACAATTGTAAAACTACTATAAAGCTTGCAAATTATTTATAAGATGACTTACTGAATTCCTTTTCCTCCTTTTTTTTCTATGACTGTATGATTCACTGGCCTTTAAGCATTTAATTAACTCTCTCAGGGCTTTACTATTTGAATGGTCTCTCTCATAAAATATTTAACACAGCAATGCTTACCTTTTTATGCTTTGATTCACGACTGTATTTTCTTAATTAGTTTAAATGTAAGGTTAAAATAAAGGTAAAACATCTACATAGTACAAATTTTGAGATCTGAAGAAATGTTTTTGTTACTCCTGAAGATATTGTTCATGGATTTTGAATTACAGCTGTCCTGTACCTTAATTTTTGTATTTACTGCCCTGTGAATAACTAGTAAAATTACAGGATCATAAGCTAAAGCAGAACATAATTTTTAGATGATCATCTTCATAGGTGTCATAATGTTTTATAAATTCAATTAGAACTGATAATTCTATAATTAAAATCGAGACACAAATATTAAACATGTAATTAATATTCAAATGAAAATGCAATTTTCAAGGTGTTTAACTAATACAGCTTATAACAAGAAAATTCTTTGCTGATAAGCACTTCACTTGTACATAGAGTTAGATTACAGTCCAATTATATGATATATAAAATAGTTACAATAGGGCTTCAAATCAAAATTATTTATAGACATTAAAATTGGTACTTTCAATACAAGAATTGAACCAATAGTCTTGGTTCACACATAACTAACTATGTAAAAGAAAATGCAACAAGGAACAGCTTGCATTCTCAGCACAGAGAAACCAAAACCAAAAAAAAATTCTCTCTTGTCCCTAAAAATATTGATTTCTCAGAACCAGCACTGGATAGAGCAATCCTAGGAAGCTTGTGTAGCCTCTGGTTGTGCTGCATAAATATGCTGGATGTAGAACATCTAGCTTTAGAGCTGTCGTTCTCAATTTTTTATTCTCAAGCACTAAAATGAAGAGAAAATGCCTTTTTTCTAAACCAGCTGTGATACAGTGTTGTTCTTAATCACATTTTAGAGAAGCTGGAGATATAACAACCTTCTCTGCTCATGACATAACTTAATTTTGAAGAAAGTACATTCCAATGAAATAGAAAGTCAGAATTAAGAAGAAAAAAAAGAAAAGTAAATATCTTAAAATATGGAAAGCAAAAAAGAAGACGATTGATTTGAATAACTAAAATTATTTTTAAAGGGAAATACTTTCAAGCTGAGAGCTACACTTAGAAATTAAAAAAAAAGGTTTTCTTTACCTTTTAAGTGGGTAATTTCAGTGTCAGTTATTGTTCTCCAAAACTGCTTAATTTAACTTTTAACTGCTTAATTTTGATCTAGAAGTCGTATCAGTTAGAGATAAAAATGATTTGTGTGGTGATCATGAGCAGAAGACAGTTGTATATGGAGAATTTAGGGATCCACAGTACACTTAACCCAAATATTCCCAGGCCAGGGCTGTGCTGCGTGGGACTATGGATCCAGTGTGGCCCTCAGTATGTGTTGTGCTGCACAGACCCCATGCCTACAGGATAATTTCAGCCAGCTTACTGCAACAGGCAGCTCTCACTCTGTACCTCCAGGGATCATGCCACTGGTGTGGCCTTGCCTTTGTCTAAAAGTGCAGCAAGAAGTTATTGTAACATATTTCTCTTTAACTGTAGAAAAGAACAGAGTTTTTCCTTTGTAAAGAAAGTCTTATAATAGCTCGGATGACCAAAAGAGGAAAAGCTGCTATGGAGAGGGTCTGCATGTCACGCTGCACATGGGTCAGAGTCTGTTTGATGTTACACTGCTCAGGGCTCCTGGAACCTACAGGTATTAATATCACCTGTGCTATTCTCTTACAGTTTTAGCAGTAATGAAAATTATTTTAAATGATAACTGGCAAGTCTACGTGCCTGTCTTGCTGGGACCGTAATGAACCATGTCTTCCCAGTGCAAGACAAACTCCTAAATCAAATTAATTTAATTTTTTAATCCTGTATCCTTCTGTGACTAAAAGTCTTATAAACCCACATCTAAAATTTCATTCTCAGTTTCAGATGCCTCTACAGGTATAATTTCCATCTTCTTGTGATCATATTTATCTCATTTCTGTTGTCATCCTGCTGGAGTGTCAATTAAGGCATGTCCTTCCTCCCCCTTTCTCTTGTGATTCTTCATGGTGAAAAATTACAGAAACCTAACAGGTAGGGTTACTTCATAAGAGCACGTGCAACAAAAAGCCTATAAACTTTATTTTTACTTAGCAACTGAAATTGAACGACGCTTTTGTTCCAACTTCCTCTGGTTCTTGAGCCCCTTATTGTTAAAGTCAGTCTGTGAAGGTGTTCCGCAGAACCTCTGAGCCAGAGTATGTGCTCTATAGAGGAAGTAGAAGCCTAATCTCCACTGCAACAATGACATTTGATCTTTCATGTATCTACTATTCCTCTCCCCTGTACTGTATAAATTCTGGAAAATATGAGACAATGTCTGTCCTGGGTGACACCATCTTCCAACATAAATATTTTCAGTCTTTTTTTTTTTCCCAAATGATGACCAGTCATCAAGTCCATTCACTTTTCTTTCCAGAACAAATATCAGTTATATATTAATTTATTATACATGTATAAACATGTATATAATGCAACGTACATAACTGTTAAATACTGGTGGCTTAGTGCTCAGGTAATTTATGGCTTAGTAGAGGAAATAACGACACTTGCAAGGTGTAAGGAAGGAAATGGACTAATCATTATTTACTTTTATGTTAGGCGGCAATTTACCGAGCACTTTTAATATTGCTTGATTTCAACTGTGTTATGGGTTGTACTGTGATTTGCTGCAGGCAATAATTTTCATTTCAGATGAGGTGTCATATATACATTAAGTCAGCACTGTATTAGCATAGCAAATATTAGTGTAAAAAGGAATGTGTCATTGGCATGTGCTGCTTGAACTGTTTTATTCAAAAAATTAGCTACAGCAATTTGTGACCTTAAAATGGTCATCATAACTCATATTCAAAAAGCAGCCATGCTTTTAACTTTTCCAACCTGCACTCATTTTCAGAGATTGCTGACCAGATTTTCGAGAATTTCCTGTGTACTCTGATTTCATCCAGATAGAATCATTAACTGGTGATGCGTTTATTTTCAGGTTTCGAAATTAGCCTTGCTTTAAAGAATAATTTCAGAAAAAATAATATCATGTATAAACCTTTCTAAGTACATATGTTCTCCATTATATGTAATTACATATGTATTTATGTACTAGTGAAAGTGAAACTTCAGATCACTCATGAGTTTCCTTAGGTACTTTTAATGGTCATGATTAAATTTTTAGAGAGGTAGTCTTTTCAGTCTTTTTAGAATTTAAAAAAAAATCATTTGGTTGGAAAAGAATTCCAAGATCATTGAGTCAAACCCTTGACCAAACACCACTATATCAACTAAACCATAGCACTAAATATGACATCCAGCTATTTCTAGAACACTTCCAGGGATGGTGACTCCACCACGTCCCTGGGCAGCCTGTTCCAATGCCTGAATATCTTTTCAGTGAAGAAATTCTTCCTGTTGCCCAACCCGAACTTCCCCTGACACAGCTTGAGACTATGTCTTCTTGCCTGGGAAAAGAGACTGGTCTCCACCAGGTAACACCATTGTTTCAGACAGTCATAGGGAGTGATAAGGTCTTCCCTGAGTCTCCTCCAGGGTCATGAACTCTAGCTCCCTCAGCCCTATCTTATATGACTTACTCTTGTCTCTAGTATCAAGAAAGTGATTAGGGTTTGTGAAAGGACTTAATCAGGTACACTGGAATCAATCTCTGCACTAAACAAAAGCCAGGTTAAGATCTTATCTTACTGTGCTATAATTTGAGTATTAGGGCAGAAAGCAGGACAGAAGAAATATCCACTCATTGAAAGAATTTGTTTTTCTCCTTCAGGTGAGATAGGTGTGGTAAGATGATGACTTTCTGCACACCGAGAGTGGAGAGCCAGTGCATTGATTATCTGAGAATGCAGGTCCAACAGCTGCAGTCTGCATGCACAGATGGAACAGTTCTCAGCTATTCCTTGATGAGTTGAAAGAAGCAGAGGTGAACTGTTATCAGCAATTGAGCAACAAATGGAGTAAAAACAGGCCTGTTTGAAGCATGTTAGGGAAATGGTGTAATATGGATCTTCCTCAATATTTCAAGTAGTGGTGAGACCTTCTTTTATGTTTATAGACTAATGATATTACATTAAAATATGACGAACTTAAGACACTGCCACCACAGCAGTGTCATCCTGAACTATTTATGGCAATAATTCTGACTGTGGTAGGTTGGCTCAGACCAGCAGCTAAACACCCATCCGAATCCTCCCCTCTTTTCTTATCAGGGTTGGGGAGACGTCTGAAAACAAAAATATGGGAAAAACTCATGGGTTGAGATAAAGACAGTTTAATAAGTGTAGAAAATGGATAGATAACCCCCAAACATATAATTGAAGCAATCATTCACCATAGATTGATATCCATCCAGTCTGCAAACGAAGGCCACCTCAGAAAAACTTGCCTTCAGTTTAAACTACTGGGTGTAACATTATGGCATGGAATACCACCTTTAGTTTGGCTGGCCCAGCTGAGTCTCTCACAACCTTTTGCCCAGCTCATGCTTTCTCATGAGAGGGCAGTGTGAGAAATGGAAAAGATCTCAGTACTGTGCAAACACTGTACAAACAATAGCTGAAATATTGGTATGTTATCGACATTGGTTTGGTCACAAATAGTCACACAACATCATGTGGACTAATATAAAGAAAATTAACTGTGTCCCATCCATTCAGTGCACTAATTTAAATTCCTGCTTGAGATATGTTTCATTTAGGCTACTTTCACCCAAGTCTAGAGACATGACAAAAATAGCCTTAAAGTTTTTAAATTATTTAACAGTTTTGATTGGAAATACAGCTATCTTGATCTCATTTATCTGGGGGCTCCCAATGCATTTGACATATGCCACAGAGCATTTTCATTAAAGTACTTAGTAAATGAAGTAGTAACAGGAGATATAAGTATTAAAAATATAAAACAATGATAAACCATTCATTAGGAGAAGATATGAAAATTTAGAATTTTATTATACACTCCGTGTTTCAAACATATTCTGAGCAAAATAATGAGGTTTTTATGCACAGTGAAATTCTGGTCATTTCTTCTAGATTCCATTCATACTGATTGTTTTCTTTTTTTGATTCTTTCCTACACACAGGCTCTTGACCTCGGTTTTGTTTGCAATTGGGTTAAGGAACTTCATCAAAACCATAGAATGCTTAGTAAATGTGAGTACAAATTTTCTGTGTTTGTTTACTTTCCTATTATACCTATTTAGTGATGTCTTATCAATACTTACAAAATTAATAAACACTGACAAACGCAGTCTACTATGTATATGTCCCAGTAAAAGACACTGATACTTAGGTAATTACTGTTTTTATTCCAGGAAAGCCTACAGTTTAAGAAAGCTGATGAAGCACCTAGCTAGAACAAATTTATCTGAAAGGGCAGGTAGTTAAGATTACTGTTATGCAGACATGTTTGTTTGTCTTCTCAGATATGCCAGCGGTGACCTTTTCAGCATTCCCATTGCATATTTTATCAACAAACACTGTCTCGACTCTTATGAGAGCTTGCTCATAAGTACAGGCTATGAATTCAAAGTTTTTCAGTTTTGAAACAGGGAATCCAGCACAGTCTAATGCAGCTTTCAGCATGCCACAGAGAACTGATGACATTCCCTTTCCTAAGACCCAAAATTCTGCAGACCAGCATTATCTGAACCCAATGGAGAGTTGTACCATGACACTGAGCATTCACGAAATAAATCCTGTGATGTTGGAACATGCTTATGAGGATATTTATCGTATTTTGAAGTGAGTATTTATTAAAATGCATTAACCTATAAGACTGGAAGTTTCTGAGACTTTTAACTTAATTTATTTATTTTTTCCTGCCGAAATATTAAAGTGAAAATGTTTCTAATAATTAAAATGAAAACTGCGCATTTTCTTCAACCTTTCTCAAGAGATAATGAACATTTTCTAATTGGATATAATTCTGCCAACATTAATTCATATTATTGCACCTACTCAAGAGAGTACATGTTTCAAAGCATGAAAACACTAGAACTCTTCAGAGAATGAATTGGAGGTTTTGGTGTTTGGTTTTAATTGGCTGGTGAGATTTTTTAACATCTCTTATTATTGTCATCTGTTTTTTAAATAGTTGATTTTTTTTCCCCCAGAAATGGTTCATTTAGAGCGGATTACCTAACATAAAACGTTTGTGGGAGTGGTAAAGTCCTAAAACTGTTAGTGATGGTAGGAAAATAATCCCACAACAATAATGATGAAGCATTGCCTATGTCATTACCTGACTCTTTTATGCTTAGTTATGAAATTAATTTCAAAAGCATTTGAATAATTAAAATTTAAAATAATAATAGAAATATGCTAGCACACTAAATAAATGGACTATATGACACATGAAAAAATATACGAGGAAATCACACTCATGCAAGATACATCTTTATTTATTTTTTCCTCTTCATATATATTTGATAAATTGTGACGCTGTATTGTAAGCTAACGACAATTATATGTACTGTTATGGCATTCTATTCTGAATATGCTATTTTGAACGGTATTTTTTGTTATGTCACTGACAAGGACTTTTTGAGTATTTCTTTATTAATACAACCCTTTTTATGAGGTGTGCCTGCAATTTCCTGAAACATAAAGTTTTGCACAGTTTGTATGATCCAGGATGGATAAGAAAGTAGGTAATAAATTGAATCCAAGGACCGGGGGTAATCACAGTGATATAATTTTTTAAATTTCCCTTACATCTGCATTCTGAATTTGAGGGTCACTGATAATTTTAGTTAATTCAGACATTCTTATAAGGCCTGAAGGGAAACCCGTATTGTGGTCTTGGTGTGCAAATAGCTGTTTTTCTTGATATTTGACTTTGAGCCAGTAGAATTTATATGTCCCCTTTTCTGCTCCATTGCCCATTTACACATTTTAATTTCTATAGGATCTCTTAAAAAAAATTAATAGATGCATATCTCTCATCACCTTATTCCACTCCATTACCTTCTTATTATCTTACTAATTGATTACTTGTTGGGTGTATAACTGAGGCAACGCATGATAATAGTTCATCTCCTTCTTTTATGTAAGATGCAAATTAGGGCAATAAAACATATTTCACCATATCAGAACCAGTTTTTAAAGAACTAGCGAAATGTGCTGGCCTCTTTGACCTTCATGGAGATGAATTTCGTCTACTTTTATACTCCATAGAGAAAACATGCAGAGACAACAGAATTACTCTTACCAAAGTAATGTATTTTTACCACATTTAACAAAAGAAAAATTTAAGCAGGCTTTTGGTGTTGTAAGATGAGTTAATTTCTTGTGTACAATCAGTCATTGGTCCTTTTGCTGGGGCATCGCCTGTGTGCAATTAGTGTCAGTTTCATTACGCTGGAAATTTCCTTTATATGGGTTACCAGCACTGTAAATGCACTCAACTGATTCGTAAGTTCCACAAAGGTCAAGAGACATCATCCTTGAAGAGATGGTAAGCAATGGCAGGTTTGGTCAAACTCAGATAAGCCACATAGCATTGTAATTTATGACTCAATAAAGAAAGTATGTGCATACTTGCTAGCAGGACATGTTCTTTGTTTGCATTTAGTGTTAACTCGCTAGCATGTATCAGCCACCACATGAGAGAATAAACACATCCCTCAAGGAACATAGTGCCGTGACTTACTTCTAAGAATTTCCAAATTTGCTTTCAGAACAGTGTAAGGGTTCAAAATGTACTGGTAAGACTTTCAGAGTGCATGAATTTGTTCAGTGACCTTATAGAAAGTACTTTGACATTTTAATTTCTGTTTTCAGAATGCATTCAAGGAATCTTCTCAATATTCAGAATATTCAGTATACTTACAGAATATTTAACAAGACTATGAGTAAGGGATCTTACTTTCTATTATCCAAAATTCTTGTTCATCACCAATATAATTAATCTCAGACGATTAAATAGTATTTTAATTGAACTATAAAGAATGAAAAGATAAAAAACCAGGAAACAATTATAGCACGAGACACAAATATTTTATTAGAAACAATATATTTGCGACTTATGCCTACAAAATAAGAATAGACATCCAATAAAGCAGGTAAAGATATACTTTATAGGCCACATTAATTTCCTTTGGGTTCAATTATTGAAAATCTATCCATTCTCTTGTAGCACGTCTCCTGCAACCACCCGTCTGGATTCTTGCCTTTCACATTTTATCATTACACAAGTTTTACAATTTGTTCTGGATTTTGAGTTGTAAATTTTAGAGGGTTGCAATTTTGAGAGCATGTGTAAGGACATGTACTAAAACCCAAGAATCATAAAAGGTCTCTTTTATGATTTCACATGTTTTTGAGAATCAGTTTAAACATAGACGAAATTTGGAGATGACCATTTTAAAAAACAGGCAAGAAACTTACACTATAAATTGCATCCTCAGTAGGTGGTGTTCAGTTTGATTATCAGTTCAAATTTTCAGAAAGCTAAGAGCTTTCAAGCCCCCTTTTTTCCTCTCATTCTTTAATACTGGTCATTAGCCTGTATACAACCTGACCATAAGGTCCAGGGTCTATACACCCTCCCTATCACAACACCAAATGTGGTTGCAAGCTTACAACAGGACTTCTTTCAAGCTTTAACAGTTATGTCTCCCACTAGTAATATCACTTTGGTAATCAGCCGTGGCCACTGACCACATTTCTTTGGTAGATTCCTGACATTCCCGATGCAATAATTGCCAGGTGCTGCAGTGCTGGAAATGAAAGAGATCTTTGATTTTAACATAGCAAATGTAAGACATTTCTGGCAAACTTATTTTCTTTTACATTGCTGAAAACACAGTGGGTTAGCCTGAAAATGTCTCCCAAATATACAGATTGAAGACTAGGTAAACAAAACTAAATATTTCCCCAAAGAAAATAATTACAATACTTGTTTCTTTGTGAAAGACTAGCTTTATAATTTGTAGCAGCTGTTATTGGTCTAAATACAGGGCTTACTGCTAGCTCTTTTTTCCGTCTTCAGGTAGATATATACTTATTTTCAAGATTACATTTCTAATTAACTTCTGCTTATGTCGGTTTCCCAGTGTGTTCTCTTGCTTTTCACTGTAATGGCACTTAAAACTAATTGAGCACTTCTGCTGTCAGTTGCTGCTGGAGTACATGAGAGGATATATTTGGTTGTCTTTGGCCTGCCTTTGCTATTCACTGCCTTCATAGATCATACAAAACATGAAATTAAAAATAAAAATTATATGACTTATCATGGAAGTCGTAAGAAGCTTATGATATCTTTCTGCCTAAAATATACTTTTTTGAAGATATAGAGTAAAAGAAAACCCTAAAAATACTTTTTCTTTTTATCTAAAAGAAGAAAAATGAAAGGGGTAACCCTATTTATTTTTGTTAGAAGTCCAGTTAAGGTGCTAAATCAGACACTGATACCTTAAAAAGACACTTGACAAAGTTTTTATACATGTGAAATCATTGCTATTTCAGGATTCATATAGATATTTGTTCTCTAACCTTCAATATACAAATTGAACAAATAAAACTTGTACTAAAATTTACTTCAGGTGCAGTGTCTTTATCAAAGGTATTCAGTATCAATGAGACTGTAGCACCTCCTTAAAAGTGTACACTTAAAAGAGTATTTTGGTATTTATTTTCTGAGCAAACAAGATTTTACCTGAGTTTCCGCATGTCACAATCTAAACCCAGTACTTTAAATACTGTTTTATTTACTAACCTAGCTTACTTCTTCATAAAAGAATGAAAGTTGCCTCTACTTGTGATGGCAGGGATATCCTGGGGAAAGCAGCTGTGGAGAGACTTAACAGCAGTAGAGTGAAATGCCTACCTTGCTTCTAACTTTGGGAAAAATTTGTGCAAGAAAAAAAGTGAGTGGTACAACTGTCTGAATGGTCTGGTGCCCATAATGAATTTTAGAAAGGTCAATTCGTCCCATAAAATGCTAATAACAAAATACGAGAAAAATTTAGTCAGGAAATAAAAACACTTCTTTTCTATATGATATGAACTAAAAACAAAAAAAAAAGAAGTCTTTGTATCATAAATTTTTTTGTGTTGGAAAGGACCTTAAAGATCACCTAGATCCAAATCCCTGCTATGGGCAAGGATATAAGTTCGTAAATGGGAGTTTCATTTTCACCACAAAGCCAGAGCATGACTGAAGTCATGTTGGCTATGTCTAACAGTAGAAAACAGTGAAATGGACCTATATTTCCTCTGCTTTCTAAGATGAAAAATACATTAGAATGTAACAAGATAATTCTGTTTATTCTTGATGCTTCTTTATGCTTTGCTATGACTTTTTTTGCAAAATACTCTGGAACATTTTTCATTTTAACATATGTCAGAATGTTTTGGAAGGCTGTACTGCACTGTACTGAATCACAATGTTGTTGTAAAGTGTCTGATGTTGTCGTTATTTACTTCCCTTGTGGACTTTCGCTAAGTTAATGTTTCTCTTTAAAATTTTCAGGCATGGACATTTTCAGGCATATTTTTGACAGGTAATTCTGTTCTTTAAGCAAGGAAATCTGTTGAGACAACTCTAACATTTCTTTTCAGTTGTATGATTTGATCCTCATTATTCTGACCTAAGTTCCTTTTTGGGGAGAATTCAGAAACAACTGAGCTGAATAAAGTGGGTCTACCTTGGTTGCTCTAATTAGAACATATGACAGATAAAGAATGAGACTTTTGCACATTTGTTTATTCTCCATGAAAAAGAAAGAAGAAACATCTGAACTCTTAAGACATGTCAACACATAGCTCATGTGTTTGCTTTTTCCTACACATATTCCCTGTGTCAAAAAGAAAAAATACTTCCAGGTCTTGAAGAACATATCAGAAGAACACTAAAATTTCTTTGTAAGGATGCTGAAAATCAAGCAAACTTGATGACATTTTTTAAATGAAATAGCTCCTACTTTTCTGTAAGGATGTGGTAGTTTGGCAGATATTAATCAAGGTCAAACCATGTTTCAAGCTTGCACTGGGAGCCACATGTAGCTGTCATGGCTAAAAATAGGTAATTATTGCTCATCTTAGGAAGAAAAATTTGGCAAGATGCCATAGTGACCACATGACTCCCTTGTGTCTGATGGCTACAAATGACAGGTTTTGCATCTGTTAGTCTCCTAGTTGTGCAAAGTTTTGGGTAGACTTTTGATCTTTAGAGGCTATACTGCCCAAGCTTTACTGTTGCAAGCTAAATATTTTTCTAAATGAAATTCTATTTTAATTATTTTTTTAATTGATTCTAAAAAAACTTTCTAGAACAGATTCATGCTATTTGTTTCTAGTATTTTTTAGGAAAAAAGTCCCTGGGGAACATCTAATCTCAGAGGATTCTTCTCAGAGGCATACATATCATAATTCACCTGTGAAGAAACAGTGGTTTGTGTGTTGTACTGAATGAGGGATCTGGGATGCCACAGACAGCAGGAAGCACTCAGAGACACAGTAAAAAGGGGTGCAATTAATCATGTGGAAAAACCTCTGTGCTCAATGCTTTACAATACTATATAACAATTGTCATACGCAGACAAAAGTGAAATGTATTTCTAGAGGAAAAAAAATCAGTCATACCAGCTGAATAGAGCAGATTGATTGTTTATCATCATTTTTGAGTGATAACATATGGTGTAGGAAAAGAAATTATATGTTATATGTCCATTTTCAGACTTGACATTAGTAAGGACACAAAATAGTAATATGCTTACATTTTTTTCTGTAGATTTATTTGCTTTTGTAACTCTGACAGATTGACCATAACCTAAGCAGCCAAGAAAGTATCAAAGATATGAAAAATAACACACAGACTAAACTTTTAAAAGAATTTGATTTCCCTTGGAAATAATGGGTAATAGTTCTTGATTCAAATGCTCAGCAGATACACTCAGGAAGAAACTTTGCTATTTCCACTTTAAGTTGATGATCAGAGTGCCCTGAGAAAATGCTTAGGTTAGCCATGTGAAGCATGGGGAAAAAGGTGTACTTTAGAATGTGATTCGTATCTCCTAGGGTGCAAAGCAGGAAATGGTGAAAAGAATAGATCAGTTGAAAATTTGGTTATTTTCAAGATCTAGCAATTGAATGCTGACCTTGAGAAAATGAAAATGTGTTTTCCATCTGGGTTCAGGAAAGGAAAGACTCTATACAATGTAGTCTACAAATTTTGATATCCATGGTACATTTAGCCCACATTTAAGTCCATGTTCATGGCATTATGGAGCTTGTACTACATGTAAACTAAGGATAAAGCCATGGTTTCTAGTGGTACAAACACTTTGAAAGTTATGAATATGTAATGATCCTCCTACCAAACCACAGGGACCACAGAATAATGAGAATGAGAATTATCTGGGGCAAGGCCACAGCTAGGTTGATGGTAGAAATATGAGTCTGGGCAATGCAGTGAAGAAGTGTGGAAAGAGTGGACAGATGCTGTACTGAGGTAGGAGGCATTGCACCTCAAGCTCGCTGTGATTCCAATTTCTTATCACACATTGACAGAGTTACTTCTGACTGTTTTAGGATGTTTCTTGGTGTTGATGTTGTCAGGTTTGCCCAAGACCTGGACCATGCACATGGAGTCAAAACTCTCCGTATACTAAAACCAGCCCACACTGTAGGATGAGGGACCAGGTGATTAAAAAATGTATCAGGAGGAAAAAAACAGGAGTTGAAGGGTCCTTTCCACAAATATTGCCAAGGCATGGTAAACAGTGGTCTCTCGAATTCTTTTCCTTAAATAAATATTAACCAGATATGTTTATTATCTAGTTCAAATTCCTGTTCTGAGAGATACAAAACAAAGCAATTTATTATAAGAAATTATTGTTTCCAGCAACAGAAAGATTACTTTATGTCAACAGATGATACATTTTCATCCCCTGCAGACTCTGGCTAGACTGATAATTTTTCAACAGATCTAATCATCACACAGATTTGAGAGCAAAATACTACCTTCATGTCTAGGAGACCTTTACAAGAGGCAGTATTCTGTTCACATCTGATATTAAATAAACCCCTTTTATGGACCAAATACAATGTGTATGTGGTGTTATTTGATAAGTTTGTTTGACAAGCTGTATGTTATACCTCAGACATTCCACGTAAACAAAACAAACCACAAACAAAACAGACCAAAAAAAAAAAGCCCAGAAAAAACCCACCAGCCCATCTCTGTTTCAAAGATTGTAATTGGGATAATTTATGTCATATATTCTGTAGCTCATCTACTTACAGCTAGCATCTAAATTCTGTTATGTTACATAATAGTCAGAACTGTGAACACTTTCACCTGTATGCTATGCCTCTGTAGGCACTGCACTTCAGAATGGGTAACACTGTAACAGAAAATTGCCAAAAGAAATGTTAAAAAGCTCTAGGTTAGTTTGAATACCATTGTGACTTCAACTGTTGCTAAATGTGTAGTCGTGTACAGAAATTATAACACACATGTACCTATAATGCAAAACACACAGGCATTACTTAAAAATTTGTAACTGGTGTCCATTAAAGCACTACCCAAAAACTTTAACAGGCTTACTATACTTAATGTATATTCAATATCTGAATAAGATCTCAAATAGTGGGAACATTTTTCAAGTAAGTTTTGTTTTCTGCATGAAAAAGTTGTGAACTCTGAGTTTTAATATCTGGAAATGGGATTGTCTATTACTCTATAAAATTCATGCATGTTTTCATTTCAAGGCCCATTACATAAGGCAAGAGAAGGCAACTAGCCTTGTAGTGTCTCTAGCTGCAGGCTGCAGATTTTTTTTTTTAAAGTCATAAATCTCCTAAGATGGCACCAAAGTATTTTAAACAGAACACTTGAAACATTACTAAGCATCAAAGTGGTGAAATGAATTTCTGTCATCCAGATATCTGGTAATATAAATTTAATCTTTTTACACTTATACAAAGTTTACATGAAATTCTTCCTTAGTCTGAATGTCATTGCTTGGAAAACCTTTATGAGTTTTTTAAAAGTTTTTATTGGCTTTTATATAATTAATTTTCCACATTTTTTCCTTTTTCTTATTAATTTAAACAGAAACAGCTTCTCAGAGAATCTCTTGCAAGACAGTAGAAATCCATAATATTATCAGTTATAGCTAGTCAAAAATTTAAAGGGAGTATCTTGTTTATTCTTTTTTCTGTTCTTTTTTTTCAGTATTCAACTGGATAGGATATAGCTAGCATGCCTTAAAACATGGCTGTTAAAAAAAAAAGCAGGATGAACATTTAATCGTTAGTGTTGTCAAAGATCCTAAGTAAATGCATGGCAAATATATTTATGGTTTCACACATTTGACTTTGCAATGCAGACAGAGAAACAGATTACTTTCTTATATCCACACATTTTTACTTAGCATCTAAGTTTATGATTCTTGATTGTTGGCAGAAAAAAACCCCAAACAACTATTGACCTTTGTATT
Source organism: Falcunculus frontatus (assembly GCA_013398115.1). Lineage (NCBI taxonomy): Eukaryota > Metazoa > Chordata > Aves > Passeriformes > Falcunculus > Falcunculus frontatus. The sequence continues at coordinate 704,439 of VZRV01023443.1, read as the reverse complement.
CTGTTTATGTGAGACACAGAGACTGATGACAGGAAGTACAAAAAGTTACTTGTAATTCTATCACAATTCACTTTTGTAGCAGAAAAAGAAGAAGAAAACAAAAAAAAAAAAAAAAGAGAAAGGAAAAGAAGTAGAGCAGAGCTTGCCTCTGGATTTATGCCTTTCAAGTTTCTTATGCTCAGTTTGAACCAAATATTTAAGTTCCGAAATTAAGGCCTAATGTATCTGGAGGTGTTCTCATAAAAGAATGGTAAAACCTACATAATTTTCTTCCTATTAATAATGTCAAATCAAATAACCCACTGACAGATGGTAGTCGGCCTAGCCAATGTTATTATTTTTTCAAGCATCTAGGGCATCAATTTTAATTAATTCACATTCCAACACAAATAATGGTCACTAGGCTTTATTGCAAATACAACCATTCCATCCTGAATTACAGCACTGGTAGATGAGGGAAGAACAACCAAAATCATCTGCGTGGACTTGTTCAAAACATTTGACACTGTCCCATGACATCTTGATCTTTAAACTGGAAAGGAATGGTTTTGACAGTGAATCACTGGATGGATAAGGAATTGACTGGATAGCTGCCCTCAAAGTGTTGCAGTCAATAGCGTGATGTCCAGGTGGAGAGCAAATGTCTCGATGATGAGTGGTGTCCCTCAGAAATCAGTTGCTGTTCAGCATTGGTCAGCAACATGGGATTGAGAGCAGCATTAGCAAGTTTGCCATTGACACCAAGTTATGTGGTGCACTCAACACACTGGAGGAAAGGAATGCCATCCAAAAGGGACCTTGAAAGGCTTGAGAGGTATGCATGTGCAAACCTCATGAAGTTCAACAAGGCCAACTGTAAGGTCCTGCATGTAGAACAGGGGATTCCTGTGCACAAATACAGGCTGGGCAGAGAACAGATTAAGAGCAGCCTTTCAGAGAAAGCTCTAGATATTCATCCCTGGGCACTCACAGCCCAGAAACCACATCCTGGGCTGCATCAAAAGAAGTATGACCAGCAGGCTGATTTTCCCCCTCTACTCGGCTCTGGTGAGACCTCACCTGGAATACTGCATTGAGCTCCCAGACGCCCAAGGTAAGAAGGACGTGAAATTGCTGAAGTGAGTCCAGAGGAAGACTGTGAAGATGATCAGAGGGGTGGAACATATCTTCATTGATGACAGGCTGAGAACGCTGAGGTTGTTCAGCATGGAGAAGACTCCGAAGAGACCAAATATCATTCTCCCAACACCTAAAGGAGGTGAAGAAGATTGCTGGAGGTGGACATTATAGATGGGAATGGAGTGATAGGATAAGAGGTGCACTTAAACTGAAAGACAATACGTTTAGTCTAAATGTTAGAAAGAAATTCTTTACTGTGAGGATGATGAGACTCTAAAATTTTTGCCCGGAGAAGGTGTGGATGCCCAATTCTTGCCCCTGGAAGTGTTCAAGGTCAGGTTGGGTGGGGCCCTGAGAAACCTGATCTACTGCGTGGCATACGTGCCCACGGCAGAGGTGTTGGACCTATGTGATCTTTAAGGTTCTTTCCAACCCACGTAGATTCTAAGATTCTATGACATTTTGGGCCAGAATAAATTAGAGGGGACATTAATGTTAATTATACTAAGTGTAGAATTTTAGTGTCTGTTAATTTTGGCAAACCATTAGTCTGGACTACAGATTTTTATGTGATTTACAATATATTTCTCTATGAAAAAGTGTCTTGTCATACGTAAAAGCAGTCGAAAAGCATTTTCTTACTGACCATGACAAAATATCTGTTCCAAAATTCGGCAGTTTCAGAAGTTGCATCAGGGCTAAAACTTTAGAAAGGAACTAAACACAGTCCACAGAAAACAATTTTTGTCATCATATTTCCATCATTCTAAGTTTTAATTGATATTTGCCTAAAAAGCCTGAGAAAAAGTATTTGAATGTATAGTATCTGTAAGAGTATGCAAGAAGTACTTGACGTTTAGTCAGAGTTCACGACATCTAAATGATAAATTGACCTCATTGTTTAATGTTAAACTTTCACATCACGCGTTGATAGCATCACATATTGCTATCATTTCTCAGTCAGGACTTTATTTTTTCTCTTGCAACAAAAGAAAGGTAAAAAGAGATTTATTCAACTACTGCAAGAGAAGGTAATCCTGGTATTATTCTGTTTAGGGGAAGTTTCCACATGCATTTTTAGGATTTTCAAGTACCTAGAGTAATCACCAAAGAATGAGGCAACCTGTAAGAAATGGGAGCTCTTAGTGTAAGGAGTTTGCCTAAAGATGAGATTTGTATTTCTATAGTGACTTCATGCCTTGTCCAGTTTCTGCCTCATGGTGAAAATTAAAATTGAAACACAGATTTAATATCGGAGCAGCTCTTAGAGAGACTAGAAAACATCCTATAGATGGGTTACCATTTGAATAATAGCCTCATTTTTACATTTCATTTGGTTTGTAAACGTCTGTAGATGTGGGTATGCCATCCACATAGAATACATAATTTTAAAGGAACAAAAAGTTTGTAGGTGTCATTCATCTAAGGATCACACTCTTGCTCTTTCTTAGAGTTAGTACTAAGATAACTGAATCACAGTTGCATGAAGTTTTTCTAAGCATCTACTTGCATAACATCATGGTTTCTCATTACACATGCCTTTTACAAATGATGGTTGTTTATTACTATGTTTTCAATGTGCAGTTTAATTATCTTATAAAGTGCAATTTTCAAACTTTTATTCCAATGGTTCTTACTTTAGTCAAGATTTCATTAGCTGAGTAATTTTTAAGTTCAAAATGTTGAGTTTCTATCTACTGTCTTATTTAGTGGGGTAGAAGTAATTCTCTAAACTTTAGTAGAATGAAAAAATAAATGGTGCGAGAAGCATATCTGTTTAGGAAAATGTGTGTCTAGTTTAACTTTATGATCCAGAAAAAAATTCTGATATGATAAAAGGAGAACAAAGCAAATATTCTAGACCACTGACATATAATTAGAGCATAATTTCAATTATCTAAACATTACTTACCTGAAAATTCACATTATCTGAAACAAAGTCCTGTTTTCTTTACATTTGGAAAGGAACGTGATGCTGCTTAATTCAACACTGAATTTGTGTAACAGATGAGCGTATGTCTGCACGAGAAGACGAGAAGTGATCAAACTAGAAGGTGTCTTCAGAAGCAGATAAGAGGACAGAGGTGTGAAAAAACTTCTAGCATTGTAAGTTGATTGAAGTCACTTCCCGTCTTCAGCTTTTGGCATCTAAAATCATAAGCCCAAAAAGATCCCAGTAAACATTTTAAAAGTCAATATAGGAGTTAAATTGCTGCCTACTATGCTCACAACAGGCAGGTAAGAGCATATTAGGTTTTTATTCATACAGATCCACTCAGTGTCAAGCTTTGCATCTTGAGTCTAAACTAGTCCCACCTGCACCTGATTAGAGCATCATACACTGACTATGAAGACAGCTGACTTGGGTAATGGCAGTCTTGCAGCAGCATTGCAGAATTTAGGGCAGAACAATTTTACTTTAATTGTTTTGCAGTCCTCTTCTGCAAGTAGTAACCTCTGTGGCGTGTGTTCACCCTCTGTTCAGTATTATGTTTTTTTGTTGAAATTGCGACAGATGTTCCAGCTGTGGGAGGCTCAAAGGAGCACAGAAATGATAGTTCTAAAATACACATTTTATTTCAAACTCTGCAAAATCATACCAGATATTTTAAACTACTAATTTCAATGTTGATATCAAATGGAACAATGTTTTATAAAAAGAAGAAAAAATACTTCTCTAAGCATGTAAAATAATTCTGGCAGATCAAACATATTTTCAAAGAATATCAGCCTTATAGAACTTCTGCAATATTAAGATCAAAAATGTCTTTCACTCAGTGTTTTGTCAGTCCTGAACCTTTTTCATGACTTCTACCTTTTGTTCTAAAAAATATAGTGCATGGAATTATTTGAATTTTCAGATCTTTGATGTCTAACTGCATCCAGGCTTTCTTAGCCAACATATGCAGTAACAAAAGTGGAGTTGGAAAGTCCCTTCCAACCCAAACTATTTTCTGATTTTCTGAATGTATAAAACTTCATTAGAAAAACAACACAGACCTACTGACTATATAGAGAAGTACTTTAATAAAGTACTTTATTAAGTAATCATAATTACTTGTGATTAGCAGGGTTACTGTGAATTTGGATTCACAATCTCTTTTAAAGAACATTAAAGCTATTGAAATATCAACAAAATTAAGTACTGGATTTCAGATGCCAGGTAAAGTAGTCAAGGAAAACGGCAAGAGTCAGAAGAGGAAGAGAAAGAGCATTAAAGTATGAGAAGTGGAGAAAAACCCACTAATAGGATAGGCAACTGAGTAGATAAAACGTAGATTAAAATGTCAGACTGTGAAAACTATAATTTTGTTAACTTTAACAATTTGGTCAGATGACTAAAGGTTATGTTAAGAAATTTAATCCATCCTGCATAAGCATGTCTGGTCTTAACTTTTGTTAAAAAAGTCTGCTGAATATATTGACAAGAAGTGTATTTTACAGCATTTTCAGTATTTACTAGGTTTTTTAAACTCTTTTTTCAAACTGTGTCCTTAATAGAAAAACTTTGAAATTTATCTCAGAATATTACTCAGTTTTCTTACTACTATTAAAGGTTTTGTAGTTGTTCTGAGTTCTGAGCTGTGTTTTAGATCAGTTTTCACTTTTGGGTATCAGGTCACTGAAAAAAGGAAGAGATTATTTTTACATGTTCTGTTCCTCTCTAAGGAAATGAAATACTTAGTGTCAAGCAATGAAGCAGTACATTTCCATCGTTGTATGAACTCACCTCTCCAATTTTCATCAAAAGAGAACTGTTTTACAAGTTTTATTGAAACAGTTTCATCACATACTGTTACTTATTAGTCATTTACCACTTCAGTGTGGAAACTATCTGTTAGAAGGCAGGAGATTTCTTTTCTTTAGGTAGTTGATTCCTGATGGCCACGAAGGAAAATTTACTGAAGTGGTGCTTTAAGGACTATGAAAAATAAAAATATTTAATCAATACTTTTACAAGTGAGCTGTGGTATGGTTCCACATCACACAGACACGTAGGTCAGACAAACGGTGATTCAGAAGGCCTCAAGTCTCTCATCTATTGTGTACCTGCTTAGAACCATCATGAGTAGGAATTAAAGAAAAAAAGGTGTCTATTTTCATGCGCTATAAGGTATTAAATTCACTGGATGTGAAAAGAAGGATTTGAATCTCAAATTCTAGTTTAGAATGTTATGCAATTAGTAAATGATATATTCTTCAAAATCAGAAGTTTCATATTACAGTAGGAAATATGTGCATTATTTAGGTCTCCCTGGAAAGACAAAATATTTGACCATAATTTAAAAAATATTTTAATTCTTGGAATTATTTCCTCACCTCACGGCTAACAATAAAATTACATGAGGATAGGTGAACGACCAGATTTCCTGACTCCCCCCAGCAAATATAATTTCAGTTTTGCTCCATTGCAAACCTTTGTGGAATTCCTTTAAATGTCTTCAGCATGGTCTTGTTTTAAAAAAAAAAAAAAAAAAAGTGATAGACAGAGACAAGCTAGTGTACCACTTATTAGCAAAAAGAAAAACAGGGCTTACAGAATCTCTAGCAAAAGACATTTAAAGCTCCTTAAATTTTAGCTGATAATGACTCTTTCTTAGTTTTGTAATTACACTGGAGAAATACGATGACATTTTGGCATAATTTTGTGCTTCATTTTTAGTTTTAGAGCTTTAAAGATAAATGAGGCAAGAATGGCCTCAGCTGGTGGAAGCTGGTTCAGTTCTACTCTAGCTGGTGCAATGATGCCTACTGTATGAGAACCTAGATACTTGGGTTTTAGGACTGGTTTTGGTTTGAGGTTTTTTCAGTAGCAATTCTTGCTTATACATAGTCTAGGAAACGCTCTGTGGGGTGTACGTACGCTGTAATTCTGTTATATCAGAGGTAACACACTGAAAATGAAATGACTCCACTCTTGGCATACAACCCGGGTTAGAATCAATCTGCTGGAGTACACGGAGATTTTGGGTGGATCTGTCAGCAGCAGCCTTGATCTACCCACGCACGTAGTGCAGAAGCAGCCAGTTGTGCTCCAGGCAATCTCTGGTAAGCTGTCTGTCACCGCGGTGCTCTGCTGACACACCCCACTGGCAGGCACTCTGCAGCACCCTGCGGGCAAGCACCTCGTGGCTTGTGCAGGCAAATACACACTGCAGCAGAGAGGTGAGATCCAGGATCACATGGAACCATACCAAACCACTCGCACAGGCAAGGTGTGAAGATGGGCTGGAAACATGGCCACGAACAGGGCTGTGTGAAATAGTGTGTGTCAAGATGAGGGAGATGAGTTCAACAGCTCTGCTAATGGTCTGGAAGAGGGGGAAGAGACCAAGATTATTCAGTTTGTGAATGATACTAAATTTGGAGAAAGCACTATGGACAAGAATATATTTCAGGAGGATTGTAAAATTATGGGCTGACAACATAGAAAGGCACAGCCTAGAAACTATAAAGTAGTAGAACAACAAAATACCAAGGAAATACACTGGCTTATGGTGAAAAATCTGTGAAAAAAAATGATACCAGAAGGGGCTGGAGGAGGATGCAGATGATGATGTGACAGCTAGATTACTGGCTTTATGAGTCTGAAAATTACAAATAAATTTCTTATATTAGTGTCCTGAGTAAGTAATAGAAGGGTTTTTTTCTTTCCAGTTAAAACTCATCTGTCTTTCCACTTGTAAATACTCATTCAAAATAACACTTAAATCTTTAATAGAAAAATTTATACCTTACCTACACTCCCATTCAGACCTGGAAGGAAAGGAAATTATCTTTTTTTTTTTTTTTTGCTGCCATCCCCTGCTCCATTAGTTTCCTGTCGGGCTGGACATTTTCTGAACCCACCTGGACTGGTCCAGAATATACTGTTCACGTTTCATAATATGGGAAGACTTGATTTTTTTTTGCGTCTGGGATGAAGGGGAAGAGAACACTCACAATCACATGAAATCATAAAAATGTTTAAAAAGATTTAGGTGGCTCAGTAAGTATTAGTTCGTAGACACATGAATAAAGTACTGCTATTTCAGGTTGTTGAAACAATACCTTCCACAGAGCTGGAAGATAAAGTCTTAAATTAGTTGTAAGAAAAGGATGTAATGTCATTGAATTGCTCAGACCTTGCACCAGAAAATTAGATGCTGAAATCTGTTTAAAAAAAATAAGAGTTACACCTGAAAATGTAGAAGAACACTTATTAAGTGACCTTGAAGAAGAATAGTATTTTTCAAAGGAACGAATGATTTATGGTATTTTATTGTATAGTTGAAGTTTAATAGGTGCACATAATACAATAATGTACAATTTAAAAATATGTATTTATTGAAGAATCTATTCTTAATGAAAAATATTCTGTAATTTCCTGCATATGCAAAAAATAATTTAAGTGCATGTGTGTCATAAAAATAATCTTTACTTATTAGGTGAAAAGAACTGAATTGTAATTTATCAAATTTCCTATTTTGCATATAAATTATATTTAAAATTATATAAAGAGTTACGCTGTAACTGAGTATCAGTTACTCATAGGAACCCATGGCTACTTTTTTTTCCCAGAGCTTTACAGTAAATATCAATAGAACAAATTAGAGGCAGAAGATGAACTTGTATTTCTAACACATGGATTTTCAGAATGCTTCTTCATAAGAAAGGTCTGATTTATCAAATACCTAAGCAAGTGGAAGTTTCAAGAACTTCTCTATGAATTTTATAACCACATATTCAGAATAATTGGATGCTTATTCTATGATTCTATGATTTTATGACTGCCTTCGGACTCCGTGAATTCTTCTGCCTTAAAACCAGTTTATTCTTCTAGGGTGATTTGTTATGAACAATCTGATATGGATCTACCTGTAATGTAGATTTTCTGTTTCAGGTGAATCACGCCATTAAAGAACTTGCATGACATATTCAGAATGTCATTTTTTTTATCATCTTCCCTTAAAAAGGAAAACCCATTAACTGGAAAACAAACAAACAAGTAAACAGATAAAATCCCACTCCATCTCCCAGAAACAAAAATCCTATCTTACCATGAAAACCAAGGGTTTAATTTTCTTTCCCCCCTCCAGAAGGTTAAAAGCAGCCTAAATGACACAAATGCACTGATTTCAGAAGAACTGAATATCTCTTGCTCAATGATACCTGGAAGATGCCAAGCAATCTTGAAAAATCTAGCAGTGTTCTAAATTTCATTTTCCTTGTTTATAAATCTTATTAACATGAATTAATGTAGTTCACTTCATCTTTTTAATCTAAATTTTCATCATAGAAATTAGTGTTCTTCAGTTTATGGATCTGTCTCCCTTCCACCTCATTTTTCACTGGTATACTAATTGCAAGTTATTTTTCCTTAATACCTCTTAATTACATTCTTTTTTTTTTGTCCTTTCTCATGTCCCAGCAGCTGCTGCACTATAACACATCTGTCAGAACAGGTGCTGTGCATTCACTTTCAAAACAATTTGAGAAGTTTCTTTCAGCATAGCGTTGATTATTATTATTATTATTATTATTGGCAGTTTTATTAATCTCTTTAAATTCCTGTTTGACATTTTCCTGTGTTATTTATTATAAAGACATTTACAAAACTTTTTAAAACCTTTTCAAGTTTTCAGATTCCTGCCCACATGTTAAGGAAATGGTAACACCTCCAAAATAAGACTGGTCTTCACCTTTTTATTTCAGCGTTCATTAACTGAGTTCATGCTGGACTAAGCAACTCCTACATTTCAATTTTTTCATTCTAGATATTTTCACTGGCTTACATGTTGCTGGCAGTATTTTGTAAATAGATTAATTCTATACAACCTTTTGCCTTGTAATAAAATGTTCACATTTGGAATTCTCAGAAGGTAGTTTCATGTCTACTTTTTTCACAGTTGATTAGAAACCCATCAGGACTAGGCAAGCATTTACTATTTCCACGTTGTTTGAAGCATTAGAACTACTTTGTCAGCAAAATCTCAATTTAATCTCATTCTGTCCAACATTAATACTGTTATCTTTATGCCTACCCATTAATTCGGATGTGTTCTTTTACTTTCGCTGCAATTGCTGAAGATTAGAAGTTATTTAGAAGATTAAAAGGCAAGACAGCCTGGGGCGGGACTATTTTCTGAGGAGTCCAAAGGCCATCTGTACAGTGATCACGTAAGAGAAAAAAAGCTGATAGTAAACTAGTTCTAATTTACCTCTGTCTATTACTCGTAAAGCACAGCTGTAGCTTCGCGCTGTTTAAATTGAATGCAGTTCCAGTTCATAGATTGTTTTCTAAGCACTAACTCTCTGTAGACTACTCACCAGGCGAGTAAATCAGCTGGCAATAAAAGAAGAAAAAGACAAAAATAATTCTTCTGATAAACATTTAGCATGGGAAAACTCAAGGGACTGCAAATCAAAAATATATCTACAGCACCTTAGATGACATGGGGCATTTTTCTATTCAGGAGCAAAGGTGTGCATTTGGCCAAAAGCCAGAGTTTGGTCTGCTTGGCTTACCAATTAGAATGAGGTACAAAGTAAGACCTTAAAAAAATTTACAGATAAAAGTGTTAAAGACACCTGAAAGGGAAGAAAAAATGTATCTGCTGGAATATAAATACAAAAGAAAAAGATGACTAACGATGCCTTCTGAAGTAATTTAGGATATTGTTTTTCTAAGTAGACTGGTTTTACTTACCACTGTTAACAAAAGCAAAATTATATGATTGTAGAATTTGAGAATATTTATCAATTTAATGTGTGCGTGTAAATTATTGTGTGTGTATATAAATAGATACAAAGCAAAACAAAAAAAAAAACTGAGCCAAAAAATATTTTTATGAATTTTTGGTAAGAAAAACTGCAGATGAATTTCTCTCACATTGAAATTATTGAAATCAATTTTATTTAGCATACAATTTAATTCTTTTGTCTGTAATTTTGACTGTTTACTTTCAACATTGGCTTACAGATCTTTGCAGTGTACAAGAACTCAAGTAGATATTGCATATAATTTTTATGAGTATCATATGGAAGTCAGATGCTTTTTTTGTTTGGTGGTTGATTTTGGTTCTTAAGGGTTGAAAGAATAGTATGCCTTTGATTTCTTGGGGAGAACAAATTTTCTCATAATATGATTTGTAGCCTCACCCCAGGTTTTGCATGCACCAGGAAAATGTAAGATATGAATTTAAAACTAGAAACTGACCATTCTCATCTGGCTCCCTATCTAATGTGGGTATCATTTTCTGTAAACGTCACAGACTTAACTCTTAAACCTTTATTATTTTTGATATCTTTCAAAAATATCTTGTATTAGTGGAGTAAAATACTGCACATTTTCAAGAAAGTATTTGCTCATTAATCCTACCAAGAACCATCTCCTGAAAACTGGGTGTGACCCTAGATCCTTCAACAAGTGTCAAATATCAACATCTGGAAAAATCCCTCGTCTCAAAATAAAATAAAGATCAGTGTTTAAAGTGTGGCATCAGTAAAATGCTTATCTTGACAGAAAGAAAAAAAAAATTCCTTACAAGGCAACGGAAGTTTAGGATAATCAGGAGACTGCTCCTGATTGATATGTTTCAGTACATTAATCTCATCAAAATATTAGGAATTTAAGTGAACCGTCGCAAATAAGCTATAAAGAGAATCTGACCAGATTCTTTAATTATTCTGTTACTGCTACTGGAAAAGAAATATTATTTATATGTGTTGTTCAGTGGGTGTGAAGTGGCATGTTAAATACAGATAAAATGTTTATACAATGCAGTACTTATTTTTCTTCTATATTTAAATCAAAACTGAAATTTATTTACTTAATTTATATCATGATTTCATGATATAAATGCCCATGGTTTCAGCTATTCTAGGATTGTACCCTTGAAGAATAGGCTGCAGAAAGGAAAAATAAAGAACAAGTTTTGTTTCGTTTCTTTTCCTTTAAAAAATTAACTTTCCATTACAGACAGAAAGTTCATTTACAAGTGAGCATTTTTCAGATGGACACGTGAAAAGATTTTAATGGTAATCCTGACCAAAATGAGTTATATTTGGTACAGACTTAATAGATAAGTTTATAGATGTTTACTGTGCAGATAGCAACGTCTATGCCAGTCATCTTGACTTTATAATCTGTGGAGAGAAATAGCACTTTGGGGATAAGAAACATTTCATTTTCAGCTACTACTTTAGGTCAAGATGAATCATCTTCCAGAAGTATCAGTTTCTTCTATCTGTGGGCTCTAAGCAACTAAGTTGGCACTCAAAACGATCCATAATTGTTAACCACTTGGTAATTAGATAATACCATAACTTTGTTAAAACTACAAATTATTACAGCAACAGCCAGGAAAAAAATGCAGTTCTTTTTGATAAGGCAATCAATTGCCCCAAAAACAACAAAGGCACAGAATTAAACCAGTAGAAAATTAAGGTTTATTTACTGTAATTAATAGGAAAATGAAGGAAGTTTAGCGAACAGAAAAGCAAACAAAACTTTTCAAGTAGAATAATGCAGAATATGTAGAGTGAAGCTCCAAAATTAAAACGTATAGAATTACTTGAAATCTTCTTCATACAAAATTGACTATACTAGGACCATGATTAATAGACATTATTAAGAAGTTATTAAGAATTTGCATTAAAGCTGTAATGCAGTATTAATTTTTCCAGGAATGTATCTCATAAGTTGCTGCGCACATTAAAAAATGTGGAACCTCAGGGAAACTATTTAAGAAAATTAGTATGCTATTTTAGAAATATTATGGCTTGTTGTTTGAACTGCTAATCATAACCATATTTCATATGAATGATTTTGCTGAAATGCAGTTTACTTATATATCTGGACATATCAAGAGAGGTAGCTGAAACTGCTTGAGGCCAATATTATTGAAGTATTTTACTTTCTAATAAAAATTGCATGGTTACACTCTAGAATATGCAAATATTTTCTGCTCCACTATTTATAACCTTTAGGCAAATTAGTGAATTTGATTACATAAGACCATTTCAAATTTTAAGAAGATAACCCTTCTGATAGTTTTTATTTTAAAGTTAAAGCTGAAAGAGCATAGTGGGCTTTTAGTGATAGGCTCCAACCATATCTGAGTATCATTAGCTGTTATGTCTGACTCGCAAATGTTTAAAATGGAATGTTAACATCACATATATCTCCTGGCACCTCTCTTTCAAGCTGCTCTCAAGTCCTGATGACACCACAGATTGCAACAAAACCATTGATTATTCATGCATCTATGTTTTTAAAATATTTTTTAAGTTATTCTTCTATGGAAAAGGAATTTTAATACTGATCTGAGTGGGATCGGGACAGAGGCCTTCTGAAAATCATCTATAAAGATCATTTGGATACACTTGGATGAACTGTTTTGGAGGATTCAAATAGAGGCACTGTGCAGCTATAACACAAATGTTCACTGACTTATTTCTTGTTTTCTTTATATTTTTACAAGGGAAATTGATTTTTTGTAAAGAACTAGTTCTTAACTATAAATATATAATAGAAAGTAATATTTACAATAACAGTAATAAAAAAAATAGTGGATCATCAATCCCAAAATATAATAATCCGTTCCTGAAATTTTTACTAAATGTGTCATTTCCTGATGTTCAAATCACTCACCTGTGCTAAAGCAATCAATTGCACTTTTGCTAGATTCAGCACATCAATGTGCATTCCAAACTCCCCAGTGATCATATGTTTAGCCTTTTAACACAAGAAGAACTTAAAGTACTTGAAGTGTGAATCCCTCCTTCATAGTATAATACCAATCAGCAGGAAGACTGTGTGTTCCGGCAGTAAGAAAGCTATAAAATGAAAATTACCATATATTCTACACTCAGTGACAAAAGTACTAAGGAGTACTTAATCATAAATGTGAGCCAATCCTTTTGAGACCGTTTAAACACATATCTGAAATCAGTTCTAGGCAGCCAGCAGAGAAGGAATTCTACAAAACAGTAATGAATATTGTACCAAGGGACACTGTTTATCAGTGTTCAAAACTTCAGGTCAAAGAAAAGAAAATGCAAAAGATGCATGCATGTACTGGGATTTCATGGCAAGCTTCTGATAGTGAGGGGGCTTCAAGGGTGTAATCTGTAAGGTCCCCCCCTTGTGTGACAGAGCCATTGCCAGTCAGCACCAACACTGACCTACCACTGGCCAAGACCAAGACATCAGCAATGGTGGTAGCACCTCTGGGATGAAGTGTTTACAAAGGGGAGAAACTGCTGCCCAAAAGCAGATGGATGGAAAAGAGGAATGAGAGCTTGTGAGAGAAATAGCCCTGTAGAACCAAGGTCAGTGAGGAAGAAGGGGGTAGATTTTCTCCGGCAGCCAGAGCAGATATTCCCCTGGAGACTGTGGTGCAAACCATGGTGAGGCAGCTGCCCCTCTGCAGCCCATGGACGCCTCCAGTTAAGTCCATGGATACACCCAAAGGAGGCTGTGACCCTGTGGACTTGTGCAACCATGAAGAGAGGAGCTCACACTGGTTCATAACTTCTTGACAGGACCAACTCTGGAGCAGTCTCTTCCTGAAAGACTCCATCCCATGGAAGGGACTCATCCTGGAGCATTTTGTGAAGAACTGGAACTTCCTTTGGGAAGGATCCAGGTTTCAGTTCACTGAGGACTGTGTCCTATAGGAGGGACCCCATGCTGGAGCTGGGGAAGAATGGCAAAGACAAAGAGTTGTGAACTCCCCATTCCCTGCATCACTCAGGAAGAGAAAGTAGAGATACTGGGAGTGAAGTCGAGCCCAGGAAGAAGGGAGGGTTGGAGTAAGGTGTATTTCTCATTACTCTTATCTGATTTGATTTGTAAACAATTAAACTAGTTTGTTCAAGCTGAGTGTTTCGACTGTGACAGTAATTGATGAGTGATATCACAATCTGTTAGTATCTTGCACCACGAGCTTTTTGTTTGTTATATTTTGTTCCTCCCCATCTAGCTGATAAAAAGAAGTGATAGAGAGGCTTGGTGAACATCTGGTGTCCAGCCAAGGTCAGCCCATCACAGGATTACAGATAAATTTACCACAAAGACTGCATGATTGGTTAGGTTGAAGTAAATACGTTGAAGTATGAGTCATATAGGCACAAATATGACAGTATCCTCTTTTGCTTATTCTTTTTCTATACATGCTGAATAACGATTAGGATTGTTTAGGTTTTTCATTTACTTGTTTTGCTTAATAGAGATTACTGAAATGCCTCAAGTGTCATTCAACTTTATTTCCTGTAAATCCCTGATTTTTTGTGGGTTTTTTTTTCTGAGAACAACCCTTCTTTAGAGTACTCATCTGCACACACTTAAAGAAAAAAGTTTAGAAAAAATATTCTTTCTCATATGTCTACTAGAATCTGGATCCTTGCTCATGACAGTTCAGAAAATTCATACCTTGGGATGATATATTAATTTAACAAAGCTTGGGCTTTGTGCAGAACTAAGCTGCAGTGAATCAAATTGCTTTTCCACTGAAGCTGACCTGGAGTAGTTGCTTCCTTTTATACATTGCAAAATAGAATCCCAGCTAAATGACCTTTTCAAAATTCTATTTGATAAATATTTTCTGTTAAAGTGACAGGGTAAAATTTTAAAATTTATTTCATAGGAAGAGCTCTACACAACTGTATCACTACCGTTTCATACAATCATAGAATACCAGGTCAGAAGGGCCTTCATCATCTGGTCCAACCTCTCTTTGCAAAAGCAAGGTCTAGAGAAGATAATGCAGAATCTTATCCAGCTGAATATGTTATTGGAGAACCCAACACTTCCCTGGGCAGATTATGCCAATGTCTGACTCTCCCTATTGTGAGAAATTTGCCTCCGTGTCCAGTTGGTGTGTCCATAGGAGTAACTTGTACCCATTATGTCTCATCTTTTCCATGTGACTCATTGTAAAAAAGGATTCTCCATCTCATTTGTAGCCATCCTTTAAATGCTGAAATAGGGTGATAAGGTTTCCCCTAAGCCTTCTTCTCTCAAGGCTGAAAAAATCCTGTTCTCTCAACCTTCTTCACATGGCAGGTTTTTCAGACTTTTGGTCATCTTTGTGACCCATCTCTGGAGCCTCTCCAGTCCGTCCACATCTTTTTTGCATAGCAGGGACATTTATTTTTTTTTAAAATTTCCTTCTTTTGTGTTTTAGAGATTTTGCTTTTGGTTTATACAGGTTTGGTTTTTAAATCAAAAAAAAAAATTCTTAATTAAACACATTCGTTTTTTTCCTTTCATCTCACTGGTAGGTGCTCAAGCCTTAATGGCATTGAATTTAATATCTGACGTTACTGACTTTATGCTCACAGTTATATCTTAATTTTTTTTTTATTTTAAATGACAGCTAACTGATGAGTACTTTTAATCGATGTAGTTACTCACAATACAGTTATTTTTAATTCTTCCTGCTCCTATAGTGCAGTGGGAAGTGTTATCAACTGGAGACCCTTAGAGGTAGGAAAACTGAGGTTGTGATGGGCAGCATAATTGACTCAATGAGTTGTAAGGTGTCCTATATTCAAGCTTCCACATACACCCCTGGCACTTGTGATCTCAAAGATTGCTATTGGAATTTCATTCAACACATGGGTGATCTCAGCAGGTACAGACACAGCTTTCACAGCTTGAAAAGTACACAATAAGAAATTGGGCTTTGTTTTGCCTAATATGACAATTCCTATCATACCTCTTAATTTAGTTTTGTAGTACAACTTCATTTGCAACAATTTCAGCTTGCATTAAGTTGGTCTCCAAGAAAGACACATTAGTATAAAGACATTTCAAAGCATTTGGACATGTGAAAGCATAAACTCTTATTCAATAGAGAATAAATGCAGGCATGTTGACCAAAAAATCTGTAAGAAATGAAAATGACATAAACCATGGTTACTGTCAAGCCCATACTTATTATCACTAATTATGTTTAATAATTTATTTATTTTTAATAGTTATATTAAAGATATTGTCTTTGTTGTTGTTTTTGTTGCTGTTATATTGCCTAACATGCTAGTACTTGGAACTTAACCTAACAACAAAGCTTAATGCAAATAAAACCTTCTTCACTGAACACAATGTGTTAAAATCCCCCCTTTGTCTCTGCCCTTTGCTGCAAAATACACACCACATATTTATGTTGCAAGATAGGGCTTGCTGTACTAGATCAGCTGAACAACTGATACATTCTTCATAAAGATAGCCATGGTGTTTCATTCCAGTCTAGCCCTTCTTCATGATGTTACTGACAGGTACTCTTACAACGCATTCCCAGTAAAATTTAGAATTCCAGAGCAGAAAGAAGTACAAGGCAGAAAGGTACCAGAACAGAGAATATGGGTTTTTAGAAATACGCCATATTTTCTCAGCTGTTTCAAATTTTCTGTTCCATCTGTGTCTGTTAATTGTTGGTTAGTAGTGAGCTGCTTTACCAGCCTAGTCTTATTTTAGTCTTATCTCACCTGGTTTTTATTTTTTTTTTTCTGACAACGGAGAATTTTTTGTACCATTTAAAATACTGCAATAACCTGTAAGATTATATCAGATAAAAAACTGTCTTTAAATGTTTTACCCAAAAAGTATATTGATACTGCCAACAAAATTTATGATGTATTACAGATATTTAAAAGCGTCTTCTTAAGGGGAAAGAAAAATCCTGTAGTATTTTGTAATTATAGACAAAACACAGAGACAGTTTTAGTAACTTTGTTTTTCCATTGCTTTTTGTTTTGTGTCTCTATGTGTTTTGGATGATTCACACAGGAAAATAATTAGAAGGAAGATTCTCTTAAAACAAAAACTGGCACACTGGTTTTAGTAGGCAATATTGGAATATACTGGAAATCACAGAATGCAGTGCAGGAGTAGACTTTGATTTCACCCCAAAGCATGGTACAAGTTAATTTGCTATGTAAATCTCAATGTGAATCTTGTTACAATTTGTGACTGTGAATCTCAGTATTTCACTTTGTTGATGGTGCTTGCTGGCATTGACCCAGTATCAGAAAACATCTATGTGTCTTCATGATGCTTTTCCCCTTTGCCGGATTTTTCAAGCTGCTGAAGGTGATACTGCACAGAAATGACACTTGATGTAGTGGTGCATGATTAAATGCATCTATCAAAGTATCACCACCTATAACATTGGTGAACATTATTTATATTCTTTACCAAATAGAGAATTATTTATGTCTACTCATCCTTGAATGGTTGGGGGGTATTTTGTGCCCTGAATTTGTATAATATTTTGGAAATTATTTTCATTTAAAAATCTAGGTGAGTGGCTTGTTTCAAGGTTTTTTCTTTAGTATATATTAATTCATTTTTTTGCGAACAAGATTTAAGCAAGATGAGATAATTAAGCCCTGTGCATCACTAGTGAAATCAAAAAAAAACCCTCTACATAATAGTAATCTTATTTTTCCACAAATATTCCAAATAATGAAAGTTGTTGATTAATGAATACATTAAAGTTTTGAGAATAAGGGTGAAAACTGAGGGTAATCTGTGTAAGGAGATCCTCCATATCTCTGTGATTGATGATATATCTCCTGTGTGTTGTTGGTATCCTAAGTAACTGTAAGATTCAAAGAGGCAAAAATATTTTGAAGAGAAAGAAGACAATATTCCACATTCCTTTTTCTTACAGACTTCTATTTTTAGTAGAAATATATTAAATATATTAAAAATATAAAATAACATCTTTGTACACTCAAATCATAGCTACAACAAAAACCAGAAGATTTTGGCTGTATATCTTTTAAAGCACATTGCTTAGAAGGAGATAATTATTAGAACGGCAATAGTAAAACCTATTAAGAATATTAGAACATCTTGCCTCAAAAATCTTTTGACAAGCATTGACAACCAAAAGGAAGAGTGTTAGCATAGTGTACATAATGCAAGCCAGCTAAGATTCTTCAAGAAACATGTCACACTTCAATTTCAGATATAGCAAAAACAATAAGTGCATAGAATATGCAAAACAGAAAAAGAATCAGTTATATTTATGTTAAGAAACTAAGAAATAATTGTCTTCAAAGTAGCAAAAAAAATACTACTGAGACTGATCCCATTGGCAGAATTTTAGTTTTCTTGATCATAGGATTGTTTATACACCACCAGGCCTGCTGGAAACAGATAGAGTTTATCTGTCTGAAAAACGAGGAAAAAGATTCTAGCCCAGGAGTTGTCAGGGCTTTTAACCAGGTTCGAAGGAGGAAAAGGATAACAGAATTCTCAGTAAAGACAAGCCTAGGGTGACACACTATTGTTGTGGGTGACGTTGTTGTGTGGCAGCCCAGCTGAAGTGCACCAATGCACCCAGCATGGGAAACGATGGAAGCAGGAAGCTGTGACATAGTTGTCACCATGCAAAATGTAGTGGGATGACTGGGGTGCTGCAGTGGATGGCTACAAGCTCTTCAGAAGGGACAGGCGAGGAAGGAGAGGTGATGGGGTGGCTCTGTGCATTGGGGACGAGCTCAGGGACAGTGGGGATGAGGCTGAGGGACTGTGGGTGACAATCAGAGGGATGGCCAACAAGGCAGAGATCCTGCTGGGAGTCGGTTCCAGACCACCCAACCGGGATGAAGTGAAATATTCTATCAGTGGATGTTTCGTGACCTCTAGCCCTTGTTCTTGTGGGAGATTGTAACTTGCCAAGTGTCTCCTGGAAACACAACACAGTGGAGAGGAGGTGGTCTAGGAGGTTCCTGGAGAGTGTGGAAGGTAACTTCCTGACACAGCTGGTAAGGGAGCCTACCAGGGCGTGCCCTGCCAGACCTGCTGGTTACAGACAGAGAAGGGCCCTGGGAGGTGTGGTGGTCAGAGGCCATAGCAACTAGAAACATAGTCTCCTGCTCTTGGTGAGGTATGGAAGGGCATCAAAAAACCCTGCACTTTTGACTTCCAGAGGGCAGACTTTGGCCTGTCTAGGACACTAGTTCAGAGAGTTGTTAGGCCCCAAGCTCATTCAGTGAGTTTTTAAAGGGGCATGGATACTTTTGATTCACTCTGGTGGTGCACAGGGGAAAAAAAAATTCTCAGGAGGTTGAATAACAAAAATACCCAAAAAAGGAAATTTTTGGATAGCCAGGAGTAGGCTATCTGTATGTGCAAATAGATGAGCTGTCATGAACAGAGTGCCCTGGCTGAACATGAAGCTTTCACTGGAACTCGGGGAAAAAAATGTGTGATCTCTGGAAAAAGGATCAGACAACTCAGGAGAATACAAGTACGCCACTAGATCATTTAGAGAGAAAATCAGAGAGATATAAGCTCAGCCAGCCATAAAGCTGGCCACCATTGTGAAAGATAATAAAAAGAGGTTATATAAATACTTTAAAAATAAAAGGAAAGACAAGGAAATTATCCATTCTGTATGAAGGGAAACAGACCTGGTAAAAAGGTCTAAAAAGTCATATGAGGAGCAGCTGAGGGACCTGAGTCTGCTGGAGACCTTCTTGCTCCCTACAACAACCTAAAAGAAGGGTACAGCCAGGTGAGGGTCAGCCTCTTCTCCCAGGAAACCAGTGAAAGGGCAAGAGGAAGTGGCCCCAAGTTAGGGGAGGTTCAGGTTGGTTAAGCACTGAATAAGCTGCCCAGGAAAGTGCTGGAAGTGTTCAAGAAACAACTGGATGCATCAGTGCTGTTGTTTGGTTGACAGGGTGGTATTCAGTCAAAGGTTAACTCAATGATCTTGGACGTACTTCTCAACTTTAATAGTTCTGTGGTTCTAAGATTAACACATTATTTCATATCTGCTGAACTGCAATAACTAAGCCATATTACTCCACAGTAGGAGAAAAAAAGGTGTATTTTACTGCAGGGTACTGCTGAGTATAATGGTTTTACACATGCAATTACCAAGGTCTAGCTGCTTCACAATAATTTAATACCTAGATATAACATGTTCATATGTCAAAAGAAGAGGTCTGAGGAAAAACATTGCTTTGCTTATTAAACCCAAATGAATTGTCTGTTCCTGTTTTACTCCTGTAGAAATAACGTTCATTAGCTCTTGAAGGATTTTTGTGCTTAGTATTCATCGCTGTGAAAATCAGTCTCACAACTAAGAAATCTCAGAAGTTTCATATCCACCCAGCAAAGTATTTCCCTAGGGTTTTGGTTTGAAACAATTTATATGATGGTAAATTAGAAGGGAGAAAAATAGTTTACTCTGGTTTTCAAATGCATTGCAATGGATCATAAATGCAGTGTAATCAGTACTCTGTATGAACGAATATATGTGTCTAATTCTAATTGTATGCTTTAGCTTTTTTACACTGCCCTGTGAATATGTACAAACTACACTTAGATAAAGTCTCACCTGGAAATCGAAAATCAATTTCAGTCTAAGGAGGTAGTTACTGTGAATTTCACACAGTGATGTTCTTTTTCTGCCCAACATACTATCCAAAATAAATATGCTAATTAGACATGACACCTGAATATGGAACCCAGAGGAATCATTAATATATTAATATTAATTTTAATCTTAATATGAATGTTAATATGATAGGCTAATTTTAAAGAGCTGTGGATTCTTATAATTCACCTTGAACTGGAAAATACGTTCCCTGGAATTGCATATTATACCTGTCTATTCACTCTATTCTAACTAGAAATCCGTTCTGCTAGGTTTTTTTAGCTGATCTTTGAAGCATGTTACATAGAAAAATATTGACTGGAAAAAAAGGAATAGCATTTGATTCAAAATACAAGAAACACCTTATCTGTTACTTCAGTTGGCCAGAATGACATGCCAACATGCCAATATCCTTAATTGTTCTGAATTTGAGGTGACCATTCGAATCAGGAGGTGTAAAATAGAAAACAGTATTTACCATACCCTTTATTGATGGAGCCAGGTGAGACAAGCAATAGCATATAGACACTTAAATTTCACAAAAAAGTATACATTGCATTTTTGAAACATTTATTCTAGAAAATTTTTGTCCATTTTCCATGGTTTAGAAAAAAATAGAAATACTGCCAAATCCATTACATGAATTATTCACAGAAGTCTGTTGCAATAGCTAATAGTTGCTCTTCCTAGTGCTATCATCACGTAGCTCTTTTCACCTTTCAGATTCATATTTAACTGTGACTTCCTCTTCTATGGTTCTGTGATCTCTCTACAATAACTCTTACCTCGCATCAGACCTCAATCATTTTTTTTCCGAATACAAGAACTTGAGAAGGACTGAACTAGATCGAACCCTACTGCTCATTGGCTGAAGTCCACAACAGTGTCCAGTCTCTGAGAGTTGACTTTTTAACAGAGGCCTGGATAAAACAAAACGAGTAGTAACTTAGTATATGCTCAAAGTGTGCAAAGATATACAATGGAGGATTAGAGTTATTACTAAAACATGGACTCACAGTCAAATATCGGGTTCTTAGTTTTGAAGAAAAGTGAAATAAAAATCTCCTTATACCAAACATTTATTCAGTGAATAACTGTTTTTTAGACACAGCATTTTATTTTCCTTCTGTTTCAATCAATATTTTATTACTATGTCCCTATTTTCAGTGCTGTCCAGCTCTGTTCTTTCATGTTACAAGGCCTCTTTTCCACAACTAAATATGATGTGCTAGCCTACAGAAATTTTTTTCAATTACTTTAAAAATAAATATGCTTCAGTTTCTCACATTGGTTGTTGATAATCTTAAGCCTTTAAATAATACAAATCCAGTTTACATATAGTTCAGCATCTTATCTTCAAACCCTTGAAAAGGATTCAGTCATATTAGTGTATGTTGCTAAGGCTGCTGAACTTTTAGGGTAGTCCAAATTATTTGGAAGAATATATATATGCAGTATTTAAGAACATAATGGAAGCAATAAAACTAGTACAAAAGTTCAGATGGTCTAACCTGTGAATAAACAGCAAAGAATAAAACATACAAAGTGGACAAAAAGTCCATTGTTATAAACCAACTTAATCTTTTTAATACTCGTACTGCGATGCATCGTTGAGTTGCACTGTTATTAGATAGTCTGAGAACACAGCACTATTTCCCAAATATCTTGTATTCCCAGTATACTTGTATAATCACCATTACACCTGTGATGATAATTGACTTTTTAATTTTCTTTTTAATCTTTAGCTGAAGAAAAGAGTCCAAAATTATTTTAATGCATTTCATTAAAAAAAAATCTGGTTTAAGATAACATGAGAGTTAGTTATATTTAAAAATTCTATTATTTTTCATAATAAAATAATGAAATAATATAAAAATAATTTAAATTCATTTTTTCTGCAGAAATTGTTGGAATAATGAAACTTTATAAAGCATTTAAAACATAGACTATTAGTAAAATATATTTTGCCCCAACTACTGTGCTTACAAAACAAGTATTTATTTAAGAGGCTAATTAGTCATGAATGAACCTGAATTTTAACAATAGGTAAATGCTCTGAAATATAATTTAACCACTTTCTGTAGTATATTTAGGTTTCCAATAGATACTAATAAATCAAATGCCTTAGACTTTCTCCTCTCACTTGTAATCTGAAACATATCCCTACTGTTTACAGAAATCTCCAAGAACAGCCATTTGATCTAACAAAACAATCTGCATATGGAAACACTGAAAGCTTCATTTTGACTAAGTGTTTGTCTTCTGATTATTTCAAAATCATCCTCATTATTTGCCTGCTCATTGGAAAGGAAACAGCTGATTCTTCAAGCATGTTGACAGATGTCTACTTTGAAATACCTGCTGGGTGGCCAACACATCAGTGAGATGTTAAATCATGTTGTCATCTGGAGAGAAGCACTAAGCTGCTAAACTAGCTGTGAACACTGGCTGCTTAGTGACCTTTGCATAGAAATAGTGCTTCTACCCATAAACCCTTTAAGGTCATGGGATTTATTCCAGTTCCTCACAAAGCCTGACATTTTGCAAAAGCCAGAAGCAACTCTGTACTGACTTTTTACCTAGGAAATATCTCCCCTTGGTATTCATTAGGATGGGTCAATCTAATCCAGACTGTAAGGCCATTAGACCTGATAAAATTTCAGAGGAAAGGGATTTCTAGTGTTGCAGATGGTGGAGTTGTACCAATATTTTTTTCCTCGTTTCGATTTATATTGCTGCTCATGAGAATTTATACCCTGAATATTTTTACAATTAAATTTCTCCAAAAAGATGGTGGTGCATAGAGAAGTAAAAGCTTGTCTTCCACTCCCTGGTGCTTTGGTCTCCCACTGTTGGGGCAGTGGTATGTTTCACTTGCAAGAATATTGGTCAGAATCAAATTTGATGCTACAGAAGGGCCTGTATGTAGCCATGCCTGTACTGCTTTAGCAACAATACTTCCCTATCAAGTTCTTTCGCATCTGCAGCTTGTGTAAATCCTCTCCAGCTTGTGCTTCAGGCCTTTTGGGAATAATATGGTTTCCTGATACATTTAGATTTTAATTCTCATGCATTAGAGCATTAGTACTTATTTTATGGCACAAATGGAACCTTGGCTTAAAAACCCCAAACACATTAAATTAAAAAATGTGATTTGTGCATAAACTAACCCAAAAGCAAATATGGCTGGAAATGAAGTATAGAGAACCTTTTAAAGTGTATAAAATCTAAACAGTGTTGGGGTTTTTTCATATATATTTCAAATTTAAAACATAATGCCCCATCTATTCTTGGTGGAAGTGTGTGTTGAAATAACTCAAAAGAGACAGGAAAAAATACTATTTGTACTTGTCAAAATCAAAATTAATTATAAACATAAAGCCATAGGACTAAAGTATTTAAATTGGTCTGTGCTAGACTACACGGGAAAATATGACTTAAATATTTATAAAAATGTGTCTTTGACATACATGAAATCCTAAGAAAGCATTCCCTTTTCTAGATTTTTCCTGTCTCCTTGCTTTTTCCTTTTCCGTTTCTCATCATCATCTGTTTTAGTTATTAGGCCAATTAAGGTGATAAAGAGTTGAGAATTCAGTACAGTTAGAAGAATTCTAAAGAGTCTATTCCCAAGTTTTGTACTGTCTCTGAGTTTTGTAATCTATCTAATGAAGCAAAATGTGAACCATAAAATAAATTTATACAATTGTAAGTTCATGTACAGTGCTTTATAGCTCACATTGTAAAGCTGAATGTTTAATGTGAGACTAATGCAATTGAATAACTTGAGATTAATATATCTAGTATTCATAATGATCTGATAAAAATTAATCTGGAACCCTGCATTATTCTTAGTGGAATGTGACACTGAATGCCGAGAAGAAAAAGATCTGACCCTCCAGAGTATAAAAAATATAATTAGAATTAATGTGTTAAGACACTGTATATCTTCATCATTGTTGACACATGGACTAAGATCACCCTTAAGCTTAATAAAAAGAAAATATAAAGTGCCTCTTTGGTATAAAAATTAAAACTATCTATAATAAATCTCAGCCCAGATTCCAGCTGTGCACAAAATCCTTTCTAATACTTGAATATTTGAACCTGGAGATTTATCTTGGATATAGTTGTAATAGAGATTTTACCACAACCTATCTATATTCCATGTGAAATGTACTACCTAATAATTTTTAAAAATGGAAACGCGATTATAATATACCATTACTTCATTTTGTCAGATAAGCCCCCAGACACTCTCGATTTTTGCTCTTTGTATGTTATCTGCATTTCTGAGTAAATTCTGAAGTATAGAGTTTTGGTTTTAAAAAAAATAAATTCAAATCTTCTTGGAAGTGATTATATAATATTAAGTTTTCAATGTTGGTGTCTATAAACTTAGCCTGAACTAAATTAACAGTCAGACTCACAAAAGTAGAAGAGTTATTAAAGTGTCACTTCCCAAAATTTTGCACTACAAAATTCATGTGGTAAGGTCTTTTTCTTTCCCTGTAAAATGAAGTAGTCAATAAAGATTTTAGGATTTTTTTGAAGTACTATATAAGATAGACACACATTTGACATCAAGAAAACACTGTACACATATATATATACATGTTATGGTAAGTATACGTAAATATGCCCAAATTTGATGGATTTTTAAAAATTTACTTCTCTTCTAATACTCCACAAAATTTCAGAATGAGCAAAAAGAGGTTTTGTTAATTATGAAACCGTAGACGAAACTTCTTATGTTACAAGTACAGCTCTCTAATCTGCATGAAGATTTAAGAAAAGGCAGATCTTAAAATCACAAGATATTTGAATGGTTGATATTGGAAGAGGTCTTAAAGACCATTTAGTTCCCACTCCCCTACCATGGGCAGGGACACCTTCCACTAGCCAGGTTGCTCGAAGCCCCATCCAACCTGGCCTTGAAGACTTCCAGGGATGCAGCATTTGCTATTTCTCTGGACAACCTCTTCCTGTGCCTCACAACCCTCACAGTAAAGAATTTCTTCCTCATACCTAATCTAAGCCTGCCCTCTTTCAGTTTGAAGCCATTCTGCCCTGCCTTATCACTACGTGCCCCTTTGAAAAGTCCCTTCTCCGAAAGACCTTCAGCTGTGTTTATCAGTTGCAGTTCCAGAAGCTTAGCATACTTTAGAGCCATTCCAGTGCAAAAGATATCTCCTAAAAATCAGTTTTCACAGGTGGAGTAGGTTATACATACACACACAAATGGGGAAAGCAATGAACATGACACATAGATTGGAAACTTATTTTAAATTGCAATATTGAAAATCATTGATCATTACAGTAAGAAATATGAGTTCTATACATCTGAAAATAAAACTAATGAGGCCTAGTCACTATCTTAGGTGCCAGACACTATTCTACAAACTTTTTAATGCTAGTGGACAACTTTCTTTATTAAGTTTCTTAACATTTTTGTAGACCTGACATGCATATGGGTATGAAATACTGTTGCTGTGTGTTGAAATGCAACAATTACCTGACACAGAAGGTGTGATTCAAAACCTCAAAAATCAACAGAAAAAATAACTATGATTTTTCCAGGTCACAACTTTAAGTCTAACATACACAAATTCTAGTAGGAGAGGAAGAAGATATAACTTCAGAAGCCTATATTCTTCTCATATACTTAAATGTAATGAAATTATTAATATAGTATATTACATCATAGTATTATGCAATATAAAAATGGGATAAGGGCCTGGCAAATCTTGGCTGCAAGTATTTTTATTATTTTAGGCTTAATAAAAAGAAAATAAATTAAATGTGCATATTATTTTCATGCCTACAAATCATGAAGAGTATAAATATATTTACCAAATTTTAATCTAACCAATATGAAGATCAGAATAACAATTACACTCTCCTTTGTTATTCTACTTTGACTCATAAAAGGGTTTATAAATACAATGGTCTTTTTTGTTTCTTCCTTTTTAATTTTCTTCTGATAATGAAATTTCCTGTTTACACAAATGAGGTAGTCATATGCCACATGTCACCTCTTATCACCCTGTACAAGTCCTCTTTCAATTTTAATGGCTTCCAGTTTCTTTCTAAAGAGTGAGTTCTTGCTGAAATTTATTCCTCTTGCTAAAGCCTCATTATTCCTTTCTTTTAATCCAGAGCCAGTACTGGAAACATATTACTTGACTCTAATAGAGATTTATTCCTGCTATTGTTGCCAGACCACTTTTGTCAGCTGTTCCCCATTCTTTATTTTTATCTTCTCTCTCTGTCCTCTTCTTTCTCATTTATCAGACTTTTTATTACAATTAAATGTTAAACCTCTGAGGTTCAACTGTTCCAATCCTTCAGGAATTAGAGAAAAATTAGAGTGCAAGAGAAAGTGATTTTAAAACTAAATGGCTAGAGTAGCAATCATTTTTAAAATTAAGCTTAGTCTATCTTGTGTCTTCTTTTTACCCATTTTGTACTCAGTTTCATTGATCCTGTGTAGAGAACCAATCTCAAACAAACAAAAAATCCTCCCCATAAAAACATGTTAAAAAGTAAAGCTTTACACTTTGTTTACTGCAGAAATAAAAGGAGATTTACAACAGCAGCTGAAGAGAAATATAATAGAAGTGTCCTAAAATGCTGTAGGATATGGCAGAAAACTTGAATGTCTTCATAAATTGATAAGATCAGGAGGCAAATGAGTCATCAAGAACAAGAAGATCAATAACCACACAGAGGAAATATTATATGGGAAACTCTAGTCATTCATGGAATTTAAATGTATATTTTACTCTAAATAAGGAGAGAAGACAGCTGTTAAGGAAAAGAGATAAAATGCAGAAGGCAGGGAATTTTTAATTTTCATTTCTGCTAAAGGGGATCTTTTTTTCTGGTAAACAGATTTGGAAAGAGAAATCCGAAGGAGAATTTCTCAAAAAAAGCCAAACAAACCCCACAAAAAACCAAAACCAACAACCCTCTCAAACAAACAAACAAACAAACAAACAAATAAAAACTTCACTAACAAACAAAAAACCTCAAACACCAAAAAACCCCCAGAATAGTAATAACAACAAAAAACAAAGCCAGGGTAAAATCTAGAAATCTTCATGCCTGACATAATAGCAAGTCAGATCCCCTTCCTCCTGTCTTTTAACACATTTAAATGCACAACAATGGCATGGTAGCAACAGACTGAGGATTGACATTTGAGAAAAAATGGGTGCTGACTGAAGATTTTCCTAGTTACTGCTTCAGAATATTATTTAAAAAGTGAAACCTTTCTAACAGCAAAAGTTAAATTCCATCTTTTTAAGACACCTTATCTTGTATTCATTCCATTTTGTGCAGTACTAAGGAAAAAAAAATGCAGGGACAAAGGCTTACAAACAAAGTCAAACCTAAAGCTAAGGCAAAGATTCTGTGGTACTTACATTGTCTTTCAAGTACATGGTATAGTGTACAGAACAACAAAAGTATAGAGGACTGGTTTATCTGAGGGCATCTTAAGCAAATTGACTGGTCCTACATGTCCTGCCGTGTGTGAGACTTCATAGGCTCCTGACTACTGAAAATGACAGAGTAGACTTGCAACTGTTTTCTGCAGTGGGTGTTACACCTGGAGGTACTGAGTTCATGTTGCAGGGGTTCAGATGTTTCTATGTCTTTGGCTATTATAAATATATGCTGTATTTCATATTACTTCAGGCTTAAGCTGATTGTTTTGTTCTTCCACAATAAAACCACAAAAACGAAATTATTCCCAGTGGGACAGAATTAATAACTAATGACAAATTAAAATGATGTTTAGTTGTATTTGTTTTAGTGGCATACTGAAATGGAACAATGGAGAAGTATTTTTATAGTAGTTCATTCACCTTGTTAATAAAAACTTTGACTAATTCTTTCTAATACAGCAACCTAATATTTGAAAATCTGAAATATTCTGGCTTCATACCTACTGATGTCTTGTAATCAGTTCTAGAAAGACAGTGAAATTCTAGCATTCACAGGGAACATTATTACATTATTAAGGAATTACATGTCTTAGAACTCACTTCTGGTAATTTCATAATTTCAGGACTATTTACAATTTGTGATGAGACACTGTCAAAAACATTTTTGTAAGCTTCTTTTGAAATAAAGCCAAACCAAAGAAATCACAGAAACTTTAAGCAGCTAAATTTGTGACACTTTTAAAAAAGATTGCATTATTTTCTTTACTATGGTGTTGTCTAACTTCTTATTAGTGGCAGGTGAAAATTTTTCCAAAAGTTACAGTAAAAAAAAAAAAAAAAAGCAGTTGCAATGGTGTAATAAAAAAAGGAGTGTGGTGAAAAGAAGTTTTGAAACATGAAACATTTTTGGAAACTTGTCAAATTACCTTTTTGTTGTAAGAAATTAAAATTGCAGTGAGGAAGAAAATTTTTTTATATTTTAATAACTGGGAAAGTACTAATATGTTAGTTGATGTTTCTAAAGATTTTATTCTGTAGCCATAAACAGCATTGAAATGCTACCAAACATATTTATAGCAAATGATACAGTAAAAAATAAACTCATACACAAATAAATTAACATTTTTATGATTAAAAAATACTAGTGAACACATATCTCAAAGTATTTATAGTGCCTTTATGAGCTGCAGGTTACTTAGCATTTAGAAACCTGCACACAATGATACAGTTAGAATATCTTGTAGAGATGAGTATTTCTGATAAAATTCCTGCACAAGCATAAATACACACATACTAAATTTTGACTTTATGGTTCTGCATAAAGATAAGAACATTAGGTTTAGTTTCTTAAAAAAAAAAGGGCAGTGATTTTCATTCACTTCTGAAAAAAGGATTTTTGTACTTTAGATCATGGAAAATATTGTTAGAGTTTGAAGGGACCTCTCAACATCATTCGGTCCAATCCCTCTGCCACGCCAATGCTTGTCACCAAGCAGGTGATGCAGGAATACATGCAGATGGGTTCTGAATGTCTGCAGGGAGGGAGACTCCATGACCTCCCTGTGCAGCCTATTCCAGTGCTTGGATACCCTCAGTGTAAAGAATTTCTTTCTCATGTAGGCATGGAAATTCTTGTGGTTTGTTTATGGCCATTTTTCCTCATCCTGTCTCTGGGCACCACGGAAAAGAGTCTGGCACCATCCTCTTGGCACTGGCCTTTGAGATATTTATGTGCGTTAATGAGATCCCCTCTCAGCCTTCTCATCTCCAGACTAACCAGGCCCAGCTCCTGCAGTCTCTCCTCCTAAGAGAGATGCTCCAGATCCCACATCATCTCTGTGGCCTTTCACTGGACCCTCTCCAGGAGCTCCTTGTCTCTCCTGTACTGAGGAGCCCGGAACTGGACACAGATACAATACTGTTCTTTTTAAAGGCTGAAAGGTAAAGACCACAGGTACTCATACAAAACATAGCCATCAAGAGCATGAAAATATATTCTAAAGAGGTTGTTAAAATCATTATCAGAATACAATGCCTAAAGACAACACAGAAAGAAAAAATGGATAAAAATAAAATGTTATATTAAATGCAAAAATATGCTAATTAGTGCAAAGTCTTTCCTTGTGTGGCTATTTCCAAATGAGATTTATAAAATTAATTTTTAACTTCTGGTAAATTTCATTTATTTTCTCTGCACTGTCCCTGTAATAGGATTTCCCCTTGTTCTTAACTCATTTCCCATTTGTCTCTTGGCTTCCAGAACTTTATTTTCTCCTTCGAGCTTACAATTTAGCAATGTAATATGTATGTCTGAGGCTCTGTAATTAAAAAAATCTGCACTCAGTCAGCAGTCTTTTATTTCACCAACACTTAATTGGCCAGCCCGGTGGCATAAAAGAAATGCACTGAAGTACTAATTGACAATCCAGAATTTAGGATAGGTGGCAGAATCCCGCAGTGTGTAACTCTGTGCTTACAAGGCATCCAACATTGTTTTTCATGGGTAAATGAAGGTTATAGCGCATTCCTAAAAAGTTTTATACACATTGAGGTTTGTAGAGTAGGAGTGTAGGAGTATACCTACTCAAAAGTAAGAGTTGTTTGGGTTATTTCTAAATATTTTGGTTTTATTATAATTGCTTGTAA
Organism: Falcunculus frontatus; assembly: GCA_013398115.1. Taxonomy (NCBI): domain Eukaryota; kingdom Metazoa; phylum Chordata; class Aves; order Passeriformes; genus Falcunculus; species Falcunculus frontatus. The sequence goes on along the minus strand of VZRV01023443.1, from coordinate 673,841 downwards.
TGGGTCTTTACTTTGGAAATAAATACCTATAGAGCATCTATTTACAAAAGATTTTAAAACTCCGTATAATATTATCTTCTAAATCTAGAATAATCAGTTAGTAGATTTGACTTGAAAAGTTGCGATTGATTAATGTTGCAGTGAATTCAGTCACACATTTTACTTCTAACTGCTGTCCAAAATTATTTTATGTTACTATATTTATTTATATTTATTCTCCCTTAAAAATGCTGAGTATGTAGATGCATATAGCAGAAATAGCAACTCTCCTATACATTAGTTCTAATGAAATTTCAGAAATGCCACGGTCATCTAGGATACTACAAGTCAAATATGAGGTTGACCTATCCAAAAATTGTTCCGCCCTTAAATAATAAGCACATTTTAAACCTTCTCAGACAAAATATTATTATCAAAACTATGTTTAAGTAGATCTGATGTTTTTTGCTGTGTTGCAAAGAATATATATCTATGACTCTGGAAAGTTAGACTGGAAGTTACTTGTTGCAAATATGAAACTTCATATCCTGACTTGCTTATTCACATCTCAATGTCTTTTCTTTTTAAAAAGCAATTTCTTTTTTTTTAAATGATTGCTGCTCTTTATGGCTTTGTTACTTTTTTTTCTTTCAAAACCTTAAAGAACTTAGTCCTTAAAGTCTTTCTCCTGAAATCTGTCAGCACTGGATCAATTTGACCTGCTAGTTTATTTACATAACAATCAAACTCTAAAAGCCTGGTGCAAAGATAATTTTTTTCACTTTATTTTCCTCTGAAATGTTCATTTCGATCATACTAAATGAGGGTAATGCAAAAAATTACTCACATGTAAATGCTAAACACTAACAGTACACTAACAACTTCTTTGTTTTCAGGGGAGAGGTCAATTCTCAAAAAATGGCAACAACATCTATCAGAAGAATTCACCTAAGCCTGCAAAATGCTTGGTATTGTCTTAAAGTTGTCAGATCATTTACAGTGCCATGCAGAAGCATATAAGTAATGCTTAGGAGCATTTAAAGCCGTATAGTTATAGTTCTACTTTTGCTTTTAGATTTGGATGACACCACATCAAATTTTTGAATTTATTTAATGAGAGGAGGAAACTTCATGCTTTAGGAAAGGAAAGGCTGAGACAGTGAAGAAACCCTCCTCATTCTGAAGGAATGAGGGCCAGCAAGAGAGCTTATTGCTCTTGGGAACATTTGGAAAACTAAGAGCCGGACTCATCCTGGTATGCACAGAGCTTAAAAGACAGGCTGGAACAAGGGGAATTGCGCTTTGATATCAGAAATTTTTCACAGTGATGATACTGAGGGGGTTATCTAGAGAGATGGGAATTCCCACTCCTTTGAGATACTGGAAGAAGGTCAGCCACATGAAGGCCGTGGTATAAATTGTCCCCGCTTCTCATACATAGGTGTGTGGTGTGATCAGAGTCCTTTCCTACCTAAATTGCTAATTCTAGAAACAATATATGTGCTTCATTTCCTGAAATCTGACTTTCTCTGACTCTCACTTATTTTCAGATGAGTATCATATTGATCCAACACTATTTCCTCACACTATTTGATTTAATAAAGTCAATGTTTAGAACAGCTTTCACAGGAATAGATACTAGCTTTTCCTTTGACTTTTTGCAGAGTACAGAACCAGAGACATTTCCTCAAAATACATGTTATTCTAGGGAATCCAGTTAAATCCCACATGCAAGTGAAAATAGAAAGTAATTAGTGTATGTTTTTCTACTCACCCAGCTCCCCAAAACTATATCCTTCCGAAAAGAGCTGTAGACAATAATTAGCTATCTAGAATCTCATCAATTTGTATACTAGTGGTTTTAAAAAGTTAACTTTCGTTTTCACTTTAGAACATAAGTGGAGATTTTGTTTAGCAGTGACGTCTTTTTACATACAGACACAAGTGGCACAAGTGCTTCAATATTTACTCACTATTACTACACCTTGACATGACTGCAGTTCAAATGCAAGTATATATCAAAACATTAAAAGCTGTATTGCCAGAAATCCCATGAGGGGTACTTTTTAAAAAGCATATGTATACTTAAGTCATGATTTTCTGTAGTTTCTTAGAAAAGTCCTGTAGTTAAGCTATGACAATGAAAAAAGATACTCTCTGGGTCAAAAATGAGAGAAATTCATTTAGCACTAGTGAATCTGGTAAATTTTGAATAAAATAAGGACTTCATTCTTATCATTTGCAGTGATCTCAGTTTTTGTGGGAAAATCATACAAAAATACGTATACAAAAATACGTAGAATTCTGTCATAACATGTCATTTATGTCTATGCTAGTGCATAGATGTGCTGCCATGGAAGCCATGCTATAGGCTGTATATTCTCTCCAAGCTTCTCTCACTAAGAAATACCCATTGACAGAAAATCCACTGAAAGTGGCTGTAATGAGACACTGTAGTAGAGCTTTCTGCCGCCTTGGTTCCCGAATGGCAATGGACAGGACGTAAAACACGGTGAGTTTGTGAAAAGCCTTGATCAAGTTACACAGCTTGCGGTCTTTGAAACAGCTTCTGAGCAGCAGCTTATGAGTATGCATTGGAGCAAAGAATCTTTTGTCAAAAGAATATCATCAGGCACTCAAGCTAGGAGATGGAACTTTGTTCATATTTTTGGTCTTGATTCTGAAAATCCTTAATTCCAAATTCAAATGTGCATTTTGTAGCAAGGACCTTCCTCCTTTCAATGCTGAAAATCTCCCATGAACTACCTCTTGGTCTGGGCTTTCTGTAGAAGTCATTGCTGTAATCACATTGCCTGTGAGTCAGCTAGTATGCTGGATATCATCTCAAAGGGGCAAGGAAAAAACACCCAAATGTAGGTTAATTCTCAATGGCATAGTACGATGACTTCCTTTTGTCATTTTCAGAGATAACAGACACTATTTTTTGCCTTGAGGCAGCATGATGCTTCTTTCAGATTCCAGTGCAGCAGCTACCTTTTCTGCTTTCTCGTACACTGAAAATTAACCCACAGCCAGCTGTCTGCTTCTAAACCCATGCTAATCAAGTTTATCCCTGAGGAAAAGAAATCAATTTATTGCATCCACTCAAAACATTATCAATTCTCATCAATTATGACATTAAGATAGATGTCTTACACTTTCATAACCATTTTCTAGCCTCTAAAATTAAATTCTGCTTTTACCTTTATGTTCCAAACCAGTTCCCTGCTCTGCAATAAATTCTATTTATTTTTTTTTAAATAAATAATCTTACCTTTTCTCTAGAAAAATCATAATACATTCATTTTCCACAATCATTAACGTCACTTAATATGTGGTTAGCAACAATTTCACCCAATCATAGTAAGCTGTCCAAAAATATATAAATTGCATAGTACTAGTGGTTTATTTACTATTACGGGAGAAAGTATTTTTCTAAATGGAGAAGATATTTTTGTGTGGTCTGGTTTGGCTTTGGAGCTTTGGTATTGCAGCAAGGACATGCAGCTGGGTGTCCTGAAGTAGCAGCCAACTTCTCACACCTTCAAAATCCTAAATGCAATGTTTCTTCGATAGGAAAGACTACTCATACAGACTGTACTAAAATGTGCTTGTCATTTTTCTCAAGCACTAACTCCTCTTTGCTTGGAGAGCAAGTTCCCAGCTCACATCTGTCAAATTATACATTTGCCCTCTAATATTAAGCCAAGCCTAAGTTTTTGGTCTGCCTTTTCTTGCACATGTAGTTTTCCGATCAAATGACTCATGTTGCCTTTCTCCTGGAACATTTTCATTGTTGTGCTAATGCTATTTATCAACTTTGTGCCATGATAGTTCATCCCAAAAAATTTTCAGATTTTCTTCTGTTACTTGGCTTCTTTTGAGTTACCTCTTGATTCAGAATTCTTAGCAGCCTTTGTTTTCTTCTATGCATGTGAGTTTTTTCTTTCATGATATAGTTAGCCCTTAATATTTCACCTCATAATTCCTTCTATAACAAGTGGTCATTTGAAACGGAAGAATGAGTGTCTGCTACTTTTCATGGGGTAAAGAATCACCATGACAGCTCTCCCACACAGCTCCTCTTTAAGCTCTCTGGCTTAAGCTGAATTTATAGATCCAGACAATTCATTACAATTTTTTCTGGATCCTCACATACTGCCAGTAGATAAGTGGAGCATGTTAGAGAGCTTGGATAAAATACCATGAAGTTTAATGGCAAAGATGATTTGATCAGCTCAATTAGTCTGTAATTACTAAAGTGAAAACCAACATGTGACTATTATAGTGATACAGGTACTGAATGAAACCGTTGTGTGATTTTCAAGGTTTAAAATCATCCAGAAACTAAGCCCTATGAGTTGCTTGCTCACTCCCCCACAGTGGGATGGGAGAGAAATAGGGAAGAAAAAAAGTGAGAAAACTCTTTGTTTAGTAGGTAAAGTAAAAGCGCACACACACGCGCAAAAGAAAACCAGGAATTCTTTCCCCACTTCCCATGGACAAACAAGTGTTCAGCCATCCCCTTGAAAGCAAGGCTACACATGAGTCATGGTTCACGAGGAAGACAAATGCCATAGCTCTGAGCATTCCCATCTTCTTCTTTCCTCAGTTTGATATACTGAGCATTTCACCTTGTGGAATATCCCTCTGGCTAGTTTGGAGCAGCTGTCCTTCCTGTGTCTCCTCACAGCTTCTTGTGTACTTCCTGCTGACTCAGTGGCGGGGCACTATGAATAGCAGGGAGGTCCTTGGCCATGTGTAAGCCCTGCTCAGCAATAACAGAAACATCTCTACATTATCAACACCGTTCAGCAAAAATCCAAAACCCAGTAGCTACAGTGAAGAAAATTAACTCTACTTAAGCCAAAACCAGCACAGTGATAATATTAGTATCAGCATGCACCTTACTGTCACAGTGTTCAATAAAAATAATGTTATTCAGCAGGAAAGAAAGGATCTTCAAACATTGATGTGATAAATTCTGTCACCAGTATTGACTATAATTATATTCTGCTTCTGAAGACTATTTTTGCACATAATTCTTCCAAACAGGTTTGTTTCCCTCTTTGACTGTTTTAGAATGCTGATGTAGCTTTTTATCTCTTAATAAACAACACAAGAACGGTATTTCAACTTCAGGCTTTGAGAGGAAAGAGGAAAACAAATATTTTGAACTATGGGACCTTAAGATAAACAATTTCTTTGTGCCCCACTCTCCCCTGGCATCAGTGTAAAAACCCATGTTACCTTTGTTTTAAAATACAACTTGGTTGGCATTTATATATTATCTATTGTGTGCCATGAAACTCAATTTTGATCTCCCAGGTCTATTCTATTAACTATGACGTATTAAAAACTGAATCTTAGCTTCACACTGTACTAAACAACAACTTCCTTTTATGTGTGTGTATAATTGTGTCTATTCTCTAGCTGAAGATACTGAAATGCTGACACAGTTCATAAAAAATGTCAGGATTAATTTTTTCAATATGGAAGAAGAATACAGATAATAGAAGAAAGGGATGTTGCAGGTGAGGTCTTCAGTGGCATAGAAACACTCCAGAAAGAATAATTTAAAGGAATAATCCCAAAAGAAAAAAAAAAAAAAGAATGAGTTAGGTTAGAGAAATAAAACAAATGGCAGAGCTATAATATTGGGAGAGAAGGGTAAAATTTGGATCCAAATGATGCAAGCTTTGCTGACAAATTCAGGCTAAAAGTCCATGTCAAGATAAAAGTCTGTGCCAGATAGAGGTCTGAGCAGAACATGAGAGTCTTTTCTTTGAGTATCCTTTAAAGTCTGAAAAGGATATCCTCTGGAAGGTTCATCCTCCTAGACAGAGATGAGAAAATAAACTGAATATGGACTGAGATGAACAAACCAAGTCTGGGACAAAGCAACTGTAAGACCATGCATGTATTTCAGGACTGGACATTGTAACATACCTTCAGTAGGATTTTGAACATCACTATCCTTGTATTGTCTGCTGACAGAGTAGATAAGTCCAGGTAAGGATTTGTAGCCATGGTGGGACAAAGCAGTGCAGACTAGAAGATGCAGAGGTAGGGGAAAAGTGAGAATTTGTGCTCTTTCTCCCGAACATCTAACGAAATACTTCCCCAATAGAGGTAAGAAACAGCCTTTAAGGCTGCACGGTGTCTTTTGGTTGCTGCAGTATACCTCATAAACTTCCGATTCATCTGAAAACTTAGGAGTCTTTCTCCTCTCTCTTATTATATTCTTTTCTTCCCACACTACAGCAAAGTTTTCAGTGCCAAGAAAAGTAATAAAAACCATCCAAATTGTCCATATGTTCAACATAGTTTTCACCCACTCTGTCATAGACATGTCTCTTCAGATTCACTGTTGTACCAGTATGAGCAATGTCCTTAATGAACATTTCCTAAACCATACCACTGGTTATCATAGCAAAAAAAATTTCAATAATAAATATATTATTAAAAAAAAAAATAGGTTTTCAATTCTTTTTCTTTTTGTCTCCTTCTTAGTCATGTAAGATCTCTCAAAGATGATAATATTTGGCAATAATAGAATCAATGCATACTGAATGCCCACTTTTCATTATTTATATCTAACATTGCCTTTAATAATTACTTCATGTTATCACATTTAAATTTGATTGCCTAGGAGACATTTAACATAGATTTAAGCATTCTTCATATATAAATTAGTCTTCTACTTATTTAAATCTCAACTTGATGCTGCTACAGTAAACAGATTTCCTTAAGTGATTTTTTGTTCACAAAAAAGCAAGCTCCTAAAATTTAGTTGGTTTTGTTTTTAATCAACAAAATACATAGTTTCATTAACACTTTAAAAAACAAAAAAACAAAATCTAAATAAACAACATTAAAAAAAACAAACTAACAAATAAACCCCCAAAACCTAAATGAAAAAAGTCTCTGGCTGTCAAAATATAGTAGAGAGTTTAGAGGTCATCTTAGATTTGCATTTCCAACAGAAAAGAAAAATTTGCATATTGTGTAACTGGATTTGGATTCTTAAAAGTCTTGATTAGGCAAATAACCTAGTAATCTGTCTCGCAGAAAGAAAATATTCTGTCTGCTTGCTTGGGCATTTGCTTTGGTGGGTGGGGGGACATGAGAGTGGGTGTCAGAATTCAACATCCATTTTTAACCCATACTGGGGAGTAATACGAAAAGCAGAAACAGGACATTCTTTTTAAAAACAAGTTGTGCATATAACTTCCATAATACCCCTGAAGAAATCCCCACAGATAAAGAAAAGACCATGCACGGCCCCAAAAAGACAGGTAATTTTGCTGAACTACCCGATACAAAACAAAATCAGCCAAGCAATCAAACAAAAAAACCCTTAAATAAACTGGATATTCAGTGACAAAAACAAAGTGATTTTTTTAAAAACAGTGTCACAATTTTTCATAAGGCAAATGCCTTATTTGGCATATTTCTGAAAGAGCACTACCTCAGATTCCAAAAGTCAACTACTAGCAGAATAATAAAAGTTGCAATTAAAATAGATTGGCAGCATGGGGATGGAGAACACAAATATGATATTTAAAGTCTAATACACATATAGCCTTTGGAGTTAAAATAATTGATATGCATATTGAAATCAACCTAAATTAAGAACAAGTGAAATAAAATTAAGTGATTTAGGGTTATACCACTCAATTTGCCACTACACTAAGTAAAATGTATGTTCTCTCAAGACTGTCTTCTAAGAACAGATATATATGGCTTATAAATAATTAAGGATACAGAAATACAAGAATGAATGACCTTTTAACTTTGTACAATGAGGACAGACGCCAAAATTAAGAGTGCAGATAGTCAAATGCTGTATGCAAGTACCCGTCTAGATCTCTTATATTCTCTCAAAGTTATTTGCAATCAGTCAAAAAAAGTTCAAAACCATGGGTGTAAGTGTTGAAGTCAGATCAATATGTTGACCATAAATGATGTGTTTCCTTATAAAACCATGCTGTAAGTGTATTATGGCCTATATAAAATATTATGGGACGCAGTAATATACAAGTAAAGGTAAAAAAGGGCAGTAAGTTTGAAATAGAACCCATACAAAGGGATGAAAATTTAAATACTTATAAGTGGTCATTCTGCCTAAGAATATTAAAATTATTTATCTAGTATAAAGCACTGATTTTCTTCATACATACGGATACCAGTTATACACAGAAATAGAGAAATAGATTAACAAATTACATGTAGTTTATTAATTTATTTCACCTCAGTCTTTTTGCAAGATGTTTACAGTCATTACAATATTCAAACCCACTAATTATTTCAAGTAACCTGTGAATATACCAATAAAGATATTTCTTCTTGGAGCCACGAAGTGCTGCTGGCTGAATAATCATTTGGAAAATGGATCATAATTTCAAATATATTATAAGAACTGAAGGCTTTGTAGCTTTGATCTTTAGAATAGTCTCTCGTTTTTTGTAAAAACCCCCACATGATAATCTGACATACACTGGGAAATAAAGGATAAGCATGTTAGTATTATAGTATTTGAAAAAATATTTTTGCTCATTTTTGTCTTACAAACTCTTTTATCACTATTCTGAAAACCTTGCCCTGGTCTCATCACACATCCTTCTTGTTTACATGATCAAAATTATATATTCAATATGCAATGACAGAGAAAAATAGCACATATATCATATATATAGAGAGAGAGGGGGGGAGGGGGGAGACATAGTATATCACAACCTCCCATTTGTTATTATTTCATTCTCAATGAAATTCAATGAGTGTTTTTTTAGTTTTGATGGTTTGGTGTCTCATTTTATTTGCATTGGTTGATTTATTCACCGCATATTGAAGAAGAAGAAGGAGGCAGCTTAAAAGACTTTTCAAAAAGAGAGACTTTGCTTTGTGCAAGTGTAAAATGCTTGTCCTAAAAGACAAGGATAACAGTTTTTTGCTGTTGTTTGGATTTTACCTTTTTCACAAAGCTTTTTGAGTGTTTACAGGTTTTTTGTTTGATTCTTGTGATGTATGTCTGCATTGGGTTGTTTAGCTGGTTGGTTTGTTTTCAGTCTTAGACCACAGTTGTTAAATTGAAAGAATGAAAGCAATTTACAGGTATACCACGTCTGAAATAGAGAATTCCAGGTAACCGACTTTTACAGAAATTCCTTTAAAGAGGAGGGATTAAACAAGAAAATAGGTAAAATGAAGAGGGAAGCATACTCCTCGGAATTGCGTTAGGCAATGCCTCAATTCACACTGCTTTTGCTACCACACTGCTTTTGCACACTCTTTGCTACCCATTAGAGTGTCTGTATCACACAGTGGTCCCCTAAATCTTCAGGTCATTCTCCCACTGACACACCTTCTCTCCCTGTCCCTCACAAACCCTCTCTTCTCACCTTAAAATAAAAAGATAAATCTGATTTATTCCTGTTTGGACAAGGACAGGAGACAGTTTCCAACTCAAAACTTTCACATATGCATAATAAGAGATGACATAAGACTCTCAAAGCATATGAAAGTGGTGTCACTTCTTCAACCCGTTCCTGACAGTAGGCCTCATGAATCCCTTCTGTGTGCAAAGTGGCCATGAGCCTGCTAGTGGGCTGGACACAAGGTGGTCGGGGACCTCAGCCTCCTCCATGGGAAAGTCACCTCCATTAAGGTTAGAAGAAGGGTCCTATTCCCCAAGAAATGGATGGGCCACCCAGTGCTGAAGGGGCTGCTCTGTGAGTAACCATACCCTGAAAGCAGGAGAACTGAAAATCATACCTCTTCCCCATCTCAGGTCAAAAGGAGGATTTATGCATAACCATAACTGGGTTTTCTTCCTGTCCTGGAACATCTAATTTTGAAATGTTGAGTGTGTTCAGAAGAGAACATATGGATAAACCCAAGCACATGAACACAAAGGAGTTCCTGGTCCACAGGAGCCCTTGCAGAAGTCAGATTAATATGACATCCTAGGTACTCATATCTCAGAACATTTGAGGCATCTTTTTGCTTGTAATTTCTCATGGTGGTTTTTTCCATTCTAAAGGATGGTAGAGCAACTGACTTCTGACGGATACTTCTGGAGACCATCTAGGCCAGCTGCCTGCTTAGACCAGGGTTGGTCACATAAATTTTCTCCAAATTCTATCCTGTCCAGTTTGAGTATTTTCAGGGATGGAGGTGCCACACTATCCCTGGGAAAACTATGGTAAACACGGAATCACAGAATAATAGAATCATTAAGGTTGGAAAAGACCTCTGAGATCATCAAGTCCAACCTTTGTCCAAACAGAACCACATCAATTAAACTACAGCTCTAGCTGCCACATCTAGCAATTTCTTGAACACTTCCAGGGGTGGTGACTCCATCACCTCCCTAAGCAGTCCTTTACAGCACCTGAAATCTCTTCCTATGAAGAAATTCTTCCTGATGTCCAACCTGAACCTGCCCTGGCTTGAGGCCATGTCCTCTGGTCCTGTCCCTGCTTGCCTGGGAGAAGAGGCCAACCCCCACATTGCTGCAACAACCTTTTAGGTAGTTGTTGGGAGTGATAAGGTCACCCCCTCAGCCTTCTTCAGGTGAAACAATCCCAGTTCCCACAGCTTCTCCTCATATGACTTACTCTTTAGACCCTTCACCAGCTTCACCAGAGGCCTCCCCGGTTAACCAGGACTGATGATAAAGAGTGGCTTGGTGAGGTCTTTCACCAGCTCCTTCAGTACACTTGGGTGAATCCTGTCCAGTCCCATCCACAAGTAGCACAGCAGGTCATTAACTACTTCCTCCTGGACTGCATGGTGTCTATTCTGCCCTCCAGCCCTGCCTAACATGGCTGGATGCCCTGAGGATAACTGACCTTACTGTTAAAGACTGGGACAAAAAACATTAAGTATCTCTGTAATGTTTACACACCCTCACAGTAAAAGCATCTTCACTACATCCCTGAAGAACATACTTTTTCCTGTTGATTGGTTGCATACTTTAAGAAACATTGTCCAAGAGTAGGAATATACAAAATTAAGCACTTCTGAGCATATTCTGTCTTGACCTGGATATATGAAGTTACTAACAAAGTTCATAGCAGATTTATGGTGCTAAAAAATGAACAAAATCCAAAACGTGGTTTTGAAAATCAAATGAAATACAGAGTTTTGGTACTTATTTGCTAAAAAAAAAAAAGATTTAAAAATTAAGAAGGCTTTTTCCCTCAAAACACTTAAATGGAATTTGACTATAACAGATGACTGCAAAGAGAACATTGCAAACATATTGTCCAGCTAGATGGACCCTTGATCTGACTCGTTTTTATAGATGCTTCAACAAATCTGATTAAAGATCTACTTTTCAGAAAGCTAGGTCAGATTTCAAAGGTAAAAATGCACCTAAAAGTGAAAATAAACACCTGTTTGTCTTTTTAAAAGTACTTGGATCAAAACACTTACTAGCTTGGAAAAATACTACATGTAATCTTAAATATAGCCTTCGTGGTGTGAGAAGTCAGAGTAATCTCAGTGAGCCACAAGACAAAAGTCCATGAAGGCTATGTTTTGTGGTGATGTTGATGGACTGAAATCATTTCCCTGCTTCCAGTGTCCTGATACACCACAGACATCAGGGGATGTTAAAGAGCTGGACTACTATAAGACATGGCTTCTGCAGGAAGGAAATCCATGTGCTTCAGTCCTTATGTAATAAGGCAAAAGCCCAAGACTCCCTCAGACTATATCACCTGGACATGTTAGGTAAGTTCTGCAAGTAAATAAAGAAAAGTATTTAGAGATTGATTCTGCTACAAGGATCAAAGTACAAAGATAGTTAACTGAAAAGAGAAATAGCATGATTTTTTTATTGATTTGTCTAATCTAGTTTTGTATGAGTCCTTTTGTAATATTGTTGTTCAAGCACTAAGGTCATTCGAGTAGCCTTGAAGATCATTTTACATCCGTGTTTAGCAACAGCAGTTACACCAGTATGAGATCAGTAAAAGGTCCTGACAATAGGTAAGATTCTCTTTATTTTGCTTTGTTTACTTTGAATTTGATAAACATCCTCCCTGAAGCTGAAATAAATCCAGTTAGTATTTCAAGCAGATGTTGAGACTTATATACATAAAACTTACACAGACAAAATATTTTTCCCCCTTGAGGGTTGTAAGATCATAGTGCTATTTGTTCTTTCCTCTGCAAAGAGCAGCCTAGCAGCAATTATTTTATGGTTCTGCAAGTCCCTATCTGAACAGAAGATGAAAGCAAAGGTGTCCTGTTCATATAATACTGTAAAAAATTACTTAACATGTTGGAGTTCTGCAAACGGACAATCTTTCTTCCTCTGAGATGTCCCACTTTACTACCTATGATCTTATGCTAAGAATTTACAATTTTTTTTTAGTAAATCAAAAGCACTAAAGCAAATTTTAAAAGAAAATCAGCAGCTCAGTGGGCAGAACTTTTTGCCTTGTTTCAGCTAAATGGTTTTTGCAAGGTTGTATGAGATTGCTCCTTTACATTGCAATAACATTTTTTTTTTCTTTTAATCATACACATAAAGTTGAATAAATTACCTTTTCAAACTTTAGCCAGCTTCTAAAACTTTCCACACACCCTCCAGATGCATAATTATATGTACACACAGACATGCTTTTCACAAGAACCCGACTTTTTAGTCCCATATTCAGGACAGATTGAAAGGACACAAGGCTTTATTTTGTGGGGTTTGGGCTTTGTTTGCTTGTTTTTGTTTGTTTGTTTAATTCCCACCTCCAAAACTTTTCTTCTCACAAAATTAGTCTTTGAGGAAGTAGGAACCACTTATAATTGAGAATATGTTCACTGATTAAATACTAAATCCCCACAAAAACCCCAACTGACACACCTGCATTTTCTTACCTGTCAGTTGAGCTGACTCAGAGAAAAAAGTAAAAACTGAGATTGTCTGGTTCTTCTTAACTGAACTGCTCCTCCATTTGTTTAGTTGTTTTGGGGGATTTTTTTCTTCTCATGTGCTTTCTTTCTTCTCTTTGATGTCTTCAAATAAATTCTAAAGTGTTTTAATAATAGTTACAGAATATCTGGCCTTGTCAGGTTAGTCTTGCCTCATCTTTTTCTGTTCCTCAGTTACTTCAGAAAAGAGGATTTTGCAAGATAAGATAACAGTTCTAAAAAATATATTCGTAACTTTTGTGAGTGTTTATAAAGACAGGTGCACTTTTCATCCAAAAGTAATGGGGACAATTGAACAATTTCAGATAACAGTTCTAAAAATATATTCATATAATAAGACAAGAGTTCTACAAATATATTCATAACTTTCATGAGTGTTTATAAAGACAGGTGTACTTTTCATCTAAAAGTAATGGGGACAATCGAACAATTTCCTCTCAAAATGAGTAGCAACTCAGATTTCTTTCTGTGTATTCAAACTGTGGCAAAAATTGTTACAATTAACTAGTTAATCTATAATAATATTAAAAACCATGTGAAATTAAGAGTTATATTTTGATATAATGTCTACTTGGGATTAAGCTAAAGATCTTTTGGCAACAGTCTTGAATCAAAAATTAGTTGAAAGTAAAAATAAACAATGGGATTCTAATTACATGTCATGGCAATAAGAAAATAAAGATACTCTGTCAGAAAAACAGAATATATTTCATACTGCAGTTGTGCAATCAAATTGAGAGAGTGTCTGAAAGTAAGACTTATATTTTTTGCCTGGTTTAACACTCACTGGAAGCATCTTTTATTACTTGGGCACCTCTCCTGTGACACACTGTCTGACTAAAGAAAATTTGTTAGGATTTTCTGGTTTATCAGAGCTGAATTATTCCTCTGTCTAGCAAAGCGGCGATTAGAAAACTTTTGATGGAGCCAATGAGTCGTTGCTGGCAACTCTATTCTGAACTGAGACTATAGCCTGAGACTGCTACGGCAGTCTCACTGGGACATGACCACCAACAGCAAAGGCAGCACAATGTTGTGACTTATCTTTCATATTACTTGTTCATCCAGCTCTCTTTAGGCCTGCTTTGTCACAGGGGTAGGAACTTAGGAGAAATAGCCACATCTTTTTCCTGTACACTCACTGTCTAGTCTTTCTTATGAGAGCCTTTGCTTGAAGAATAAAACAGGCAACTGCAGAAACAGAATGCAAAGTCTCAAAAAAAAAAAGTTTCTGAACAAATAAGAGTATTCTAGAGCATGACAGCAGTAGTAATTTATTTATTTAAAGGACTAGAATGTATTACCTTGAATTCATCTGTCCTTTGTCTTACCACACTTTAGGGCCTTCTCTGTTAAGAGGAAATTCTGTTTTGTGAGGAAAGAAATGGCATTTCCTGATGCTTTGGTTCAACTTCTTTACAGATTAGAGTAGCCTGGAGATTTCTCTAACCTATGCCTGTTGACTATGGTTACTAAGGAGTCACTTGTCATGAGTAGATAGCTGGAGCAAAACACACACATGCTTTTCCTTTTGATTAAGGGGGGATAGCAAATAGTATCGAAATATCATCCAGCTACTTCTGTTCTCTGTGGTTTTGATCATAAAAGAAATACAAGGTTTTCTTCCTCTCTCTTTTTGAAAAATATGCACACACACACACACATATAACTATACACCATAATTATATAAAAAAAACTGTATAGTTCAGTAGACTGATTGTTCATGATTGCTTGAACACTTAGTAACACTAACCAATACCAAAACCTGACCCATGGTGACTTCAAATTAGCACCAATTTACAATTTCAAATAGAAGCAGTCACTTCAGGCGTCTGACAGAAAATTCAAGAAAGATTAATTATATTTGCAAGAAGCATTACACGCAGAACAGCAATTACTAAAATCCTTAGTACTTATGCATAGCCAGTCAAATTATCTGACAGGCTGAAAAACTTCTGTCATATTCTTTTACATAGAATCTTCTAAAGCACTGAAATTCATTTCAGAATAGCTTGGCAAGTATAAATAATGGATTACAGTGGGCAAAACCTGATTTCTCAAATCAACATGATAAAGTCACGCCTTTCTTCATCAGACATAATAGGAAGTTTTCAGTTTCAAAACCTGTTTTCAAAATAGTAAAGGGCAATGAACTAATAGTGAAAATATGTCTTTTTTTAAAGCTAGAGCACTCATTTACATATGTATTCTATTATAGGTCCAGAACTGTGGTTTGTTATAAAATAATAAAAAACCTAGATTGGTCCTCCAAACTCAAATTAATAAACCAAAACCCAAATACTTCACCCCAAAATGCTTGATTACAGTGGTGAGTAGCCTCATCCAAGAGCCCAGAAATGAGCCTGTTCACATGTATAATACTTTTTTTTTTTTTTTAGTGAATTTATTTTTTGGGGAATATAAGGCTCTAAACAGAAGTAATTTCATACTAATGCAATGACTCAGAGATGTAAGGAGTTGCCTATTAATCAGTCAAATAAAGTAGACCACTATCTCTTCATAACTCGAAAAGGAAAGAATCCATATTAAAAACCAAGATGTTGAACTCATCTTGGGAAGAAGAGGGCTAGAGCGGAAGTAAAAAACAGCAAAGGAGTAAATCAGCCAGATTTGTACAAATCACACACAAGATCAAATGAATTATAGAAAGGAAGTTTCTGCCAGAGGAGGGGCTGATAAGTTCTTTCAACAGGCACACAAATCTTGCCATGGAAAATTATCCCATTACTAGGGGAAAACAGAAACCTCTTCTAGAAGTTGTTACATACAGTTACTTTAGCAAATTTAATAAAATTGATAACTTAAATTTAATAACTTCATAGTACCTTTATCTTAATAAATATTAAAAAATGTTAAGTAAAATGGATAACTTAAAAAGCCAAAAACTAAAAAATCCAAAACTCTTTTTTTTATTATTCAATTTATTGGTGGAGCCTGATCTTAACATTAAAGTATTATTATAAGTCAATGAAAAACACTAGTCAAAAAATAGTCCCAAAAGTTGTTTTCATCTGAATTAACGTAAATACCCAACTAACACAAATTACTAAAACCACCCTGCTGATAAAATGGCTCTTCCTTCTAAAGCCACAGCCTGAGATTTCTATCCTTTCAGTTTAATTAAAAGGACAGAAAGTTATTTTTCACATGACTTTTGGTGATAAAAGAGATTCATTAAATACTATATCACCCCATGCAGGCTCCATATCTAGGAGTGAAAGTGCCTGAGGACCTGGAAATAAAGAGATGAAGATACATAAATTTAACACTGAAACAACAAGTAGTGTTATGTTTTTTTGAAAGAAAAGAGAATTCTCTGAGGTAGATGTAGACTGCATGAAAACCTACACATTAGAAAATAATTGATTTCTTTTTTTTTCACAAGCTAACTCACTACTTAATTTATATATTTTAAATCAATAGGGGCCTAGAGAGGGCAGTGTTCCTCTCCTTTTATATAATAGGCTTTCTTAATCTTCTCCTTTGTCATGAAACAATACACAGATGGGCAGACCATTGGCAGTGATGACCGGGATCCAGTGTCCCTGAGAGGACGTGCTTGTTTATGTGATAACGATGACCATCTGAAGATGAGTGTTACCTGGAAACCTGCTATGCCAGCAGCATGAACAACAAAGGCAGATTTTCAGGGATTCTCTGAAAAAAGAATTCTGCTTCAGCTTTTGTTTCTGAATCCAGGACAACTATGCCCAGTTCCTCTGGGAGCAGAAAATGTTTTTTTGTTGTGTTTCCTACAAGTTCTGAGGTGACTTTTCAGCCACTTTGGTGTCTTTACAGGAGAAGTATATTTCCTGGCATGCTGGACCCTACAGCAGTTCTGGAGCTGGCTCAGTTAAAAACTTTTAAAGCACCATTTGGTATAATACAACGAGATATTAGTTAAAAAGAGCCATTTGTCCCTTCATCAGCCCTTCTAACTTTTGCTTACTTTCTACAATTTGTTTTATCAGTTTTCTAATTTGTTGATTTTTTTCATCATGAAAATATATTTACATATTTACTGAAAATGTTTACTGGGAGATGGATTTTTTAGAAGTGTGAATAAGGAATATTTTTTGTTCCACAATTGGAGAAGCTCAGTGTGTTGATATGCAAATATATTACATTATAAAAAGTAAGTATGGTGAAATTATTTGTTAAGGAAATAGCACATGTTAAACTTCATGATAACTTTCTTTCACAGAAAGAAATAGAAAATGATATGCTAATTTTCTTTCCAAGTTACTTCATTATGTTCCATGCAGCAGAGAAAATTTCTCTTTTCAAACCTGCACAGAGGATCTTGATTCCTATGTTATACTCATTTTGCTTCAATGCAAATCTTGATTAAACTTTATGAGAAAATTGAAATTCAATACACACTTCCTTCCAACCATGTCCACTCGTTGATATAAATTGTATTTGGAAGCTAAATTGTTCATCATCTGACCTAAAGCTTCAGACTGTGAAAGAAAGACATCATAACGAAAACCACCCAGTTATTCTGACTCATTTTCTAGAACCCACTTCCTTATTAGTAACTTGTAAGTAAGAGTATTTCTTAGCTAGAGCTCACTACATTAGACAAGCTATTACTTTCCTCTGTGCTTGTGCATAGCTTTTTCTTTACACAACTCTGTAGGCCACTAACAAAGAGCATGCCAAGTACCTAAAATCTCAAAACTTGTCTAAAATCTCAGTGATCCGAAGTCTTAGGAAACAAAATCCTCAATCCTCCACACACGTGTCTATGCATGTGCTGATGCACACCATGGGCAGGCTTCTTGCAATAAGAGTAGAGAGATGTCTGTTTGTATTGCACGTCTTCCTCAGGTCAACATGCCTGGGAAATTTCACTGCCTGCCTTCACATGGGCCTTACAGCCTACCTATTTGCACATCCCAGGGAACAGCAGTCTTGGAAGCTGCGAGATTCAGAATGGCTGTGACTGTCAAACAAACATTTAAATGCACACTGTTACTCAGCACTAATTTTTTGGACAACCCAAAGAGTTGCACATTGTGAAGTGAGCTGGAAGATCTCCTTCTGGCATGTGAAAATCCTCCCCAACTCTGACAGCCCCTTCAGCAAGCCCATGTACACAAGAAACATAAATGCCACACTATGTGTGACAGGGTTGCCAAAACATTATTTTGGATCTAGCCTCTCCACAACCTTGCCCTCAATCTTTTCATTTGAGTAAAAAAAATACATATTTTTCCCCTTTATGAAAGCGCAGAAGTGTTGGATGTAACAAAGGCAAGACTGTGGAGGAGCAGGAAAATCTGTGACATGTGCTGCCAGCCCCAGACCTTGGGACTTACTTCCATAAGGGATCATAGGGATTATGACTAAGGACACTGAAAAAGGATTTTGCATTCACATATAAATCAAGAACATAAACTAATGCTTTAGCTAGGATAAAAATGTAAATCTCTATACCTCAGAGCATAAGCCAGTCATTGCCACTTCTGTCAGAGAAAACAAGAAAATCCGCCAGCGGCCAGGTCGGCAGTTTGCTGTGCCTTCCTCTGGAGGATCTGTCACTGTCAGGCTCATGCCACTGTGCCAGACCAGGCACTGACCTGATCCAGAGAGGCAATTTCTTCATTTTGAAATTTCCTCTGTTCGGACAAAACAAAGTCTCTGATCCTGTTTCTTAAAATCACTCTCTTGTTAAATTTAACTAAGTGTTCATTAAATTGTCTTACAATGTCATTCTAATGTTTCCAAAATCTGCTTGTACCCAAATTCATATTTAGGCCCCTAGAAATGTTCAGCTGATTACACATTCTTTGGAGACACAACCTTTGTTCTAATTTTTCCACACTAGAGTGTTATAGCATTACTGGGATGCCAGATACTCTAGCTCTTCACTTTTCCATTTACTTGCAGAAATTATGTGACATCTTGGAGAGGGGACTGCATTGGCTCCAGAATCACTGTCGGGGGGGGCCCTGCATCCAGGAGCAGCCACACAGGTACTTCATATTTGCTCCCAGGTCCAAGAAAAACACGGTACTCGGTAAACCTGCAAGCATAATGTTCTGTTATTACAGCTATCAATATAATGAACCAAATTCTGAGCTTCTTTAAATTGATATCCATCTAACTACACAGACATTTCTGGAAAACCACATCCAGACAACCAGATGGGTGCAAATATGCCAAATTTTACATCTTGGGGTGTATTATATAGCCCTATTTTTTTATTTAGCTAGGAAAAGTAGACTTGGAAAATAATTTCATGTAGAATACCCTTGTCACTGGAAGAGCTCATAAAATAAAAAAATCACCATTTTTACTTCTAAAGTTTTTTTACATTTTAGTACGTTAGTAGTCTTAAAGTCCAGGAATAAACTTTTTTTTAAAAAAAAAAAAGTAGTAGATGAAGGTGAAACTGCTCTGCATTATGATTTTATAGGATAAATATTTATTGGGTAAATATTTTAATATTTCCACCCCAAGAAGAGTAATCTAGGAGGAAACTATTTCTATTAGCTCATTCAATCAGTTAGAATATTAAGCTAACTTACAAATATTGTCATAAGAGAAGACACTGGTATTCTCATGTCAGATGTTAAGGCTAACAAACTGCAAATGAAACTCAGAGTATTAACCTTTATCAGTTGTGAACTCATCTGATATTTTTATGTGTCCTGCAAAGAGCAGAATGGTATTATCAATCTATTTTTAAAATAATGTTAAGTTGAAATGGAAAAGCAAATGAAAAGCAAACCTTAGCTGGGTAAAATAATTCACAGAATGTAAGGAAATAATAAAATATGTGTCTAAAATAACACAGAATAAACTTATTATCAGTAAACAGCATTCAAGTTTCATACAGTTTCAAGCAGTATTTCTTAGGTACTTACAGAGAAAGTATTCTTGTTATACCTAGGTATTAAAGACTTCCTAAAACCTCAGCAAGAATTTTTCATATAAATTGAAAGAGATGGTCTTTATTATTTGACAGTTACCTAAATGCTAATGGGCTATTTGAGATGCTCTAGTACAATCAACCTGGCCTCCCTTAAGCCGTTCTTTATCATACCGTCCCATGTGTCTCAGACTTTGCTGGATTGGCAGATGAATTTTATCCACAGGTTGCTATGATAAACTCCTGGCCATTATCTGATTTAATTTCTGAGACTTTTTCATGTTTTTATACTACCATCACATATTTTCAGAGTTTACTGGTCATTAAACAAAGACTAGTAATTAAGTTTAAAAATATACTGTAAGAGAAGTAAATCTTGTCCATTGTGATCAATCAAGTTGAACAGGGCTGATGTAGCTTTTATTTTATATCTTGGTCAGAGTTCCCCTATACAAAGAAATGTTATGCAGTACTTCAGCACCCCAGGGACTAAGGTCCTTCAGCTGTTCTTCCACTGGGCCTCTTCTACATTTAAGGATTTCACAGAAGAACATGTGATATGTTTAAATCAGGAGGTGAAAAATATGCTGCTTAGATATCTCTTGGGAAGACTCATGGAGGTAGTAAAAATGAAGGAAACTGCAGTATTGTTGGACATGGAAACCGTTAACAGAAGTAAGGGTCCAGGGGCCAGAGAAACACGTTCAGACTGGATTTTTAACTACAGAAGAATTACTGTAGTTATTAGGATTTAGAAAAATCAACCACTGAAAGAACTGTACTTTCTCTTTAATGGTCAGAAGTTTCTTTGAAAATTCAGTAAACTGTGAATTAAATAGACGTCAGTTTTTCCGTTAGTGAATTATACATAAGTGTTCAATTCCGATACAGACATAAGGCTTTCTAGGACCTAGGAAATGCAGAATTTTGTTATATAGACTTAATGTAAAAAATGGTATAAGTATATGGGATAAGTTTTGAAACGGACAGGTAAAAAGGAATTCAGATGTTCTCATATGAGCCATTCCAGGTAACAAGTTCCAAGGCCATTGGAGAATTGAGTTGTCATTCTGTGCTAACTTACTATCTGTTCCCAGAAAAGAGTTGATGCAGCAGACTGTTTGCTTAGTGACAGGCAAACTTGGTAAATGGTATAGAGAGATGGCTTGTGTCCTTGGTCTTCACTGGCCACATGTGGGAGAAAAACCAATTAAAAAAAAAAAAGAAAACATTATTTTTTGAGAAGTTTGAGTACAGGATCAAAGATCATGCTGTTTCTCTTTTATCCCATATCTAATACGATCCCTAGGACAGCATGTTGCTTCTGAGCCAGTTACATAAAGATGTTTCAAGGATGAAAAACCCCAAAAGAGTAACACTGATGAAAATTCATATAACCCATTATCGAGCAGCAATGATATGAGACTAGTAACTATGACAAAATTCATTCAGCTGTTTGAAAGATGTCTACAATGATCTGTGTCTTAAGGAAACTATTAAAGGCTTCTTTTATTTTTGTTTTATTTTTTGGAGAGGTCAAGGAAAGTTGAGGAGGGGTAGTTTTGGAATTCTAATTAGTGACTCATGAAAGTCTTTACTTCTGACCACATCAGAACCAAATCTGGAATAAAGTCACTAGGTTTGGCAGATGTAGGTCACAAAGCTGTTGATGGAGGGAGCGTGATCCTGGTGTACCTTTGTTTCTTTCCTAATATTGACCCTCATCTTTAAACTATAAGAGCTGTCAGCAGCAATAACACCGTAGGCAGGTAAGAGACAACCACATTTCTGCGTTGCCTGACCAGATTGCTTTCTTGTCTCTGGTGCCAGTTTTTATGGTCAGAGCTATTCCATGTCCAACACCACTGTATCCTTCTCACTTCTGGATCTTCTTTTTCAGCTTACTACTACCTCAGGTTCAGATCCTCTACTTTTGAGCAGACTGTTAAATCGGCAGTTAAATGAATCACTAAAACGTCACTGAAAGGAGATATTACTAAGAAGATAAATCCCCATTATCTGTATTTTTAAAGATTCACATGATTTGAATTTTCTAGGGAGACATATATCATTCAGATCCAAAAAGAGGTGTGAATAGGTGAGACTCTGCATTTGCATTAAAAGAGCCTTGAACTGTAAGAAAAAGGTCATTTTCAAAACTTAGAATCCCAGAATTAAGACAGTTTTGGAAAAAAATTTTAAACTATTTGCTTTCACTATAAATGCATTGATGTGTTTAAGGCTAGAGATCTCCTGAAAAGCTTTGCCTTTTCATTATTTTCTGTGTGGTAGACAGCAATGAAGGCTTGCCAGATGTTTTTGCAATTTTAGATAACTAGCAAGTAAATCATAGGATTATTATTTTTTTTAAGGTTTAAGTACAGACATGACATTTCAAATGGTGAAATGGTTTTCTTGTCATTATATATGAAGTTCTTAAAATGAAATAATTCAGCATTTGAATACGGTGTACTGCACCACATTGCACCAGTTACTTGTTGAAAGAGCTGTCAGTGTTACAGATGTGGTTGTAGATTATTAGAGCTAGATGTCAAAGGTATAAAGCAGGAGAAAACTGATAATCATTAAATCTACAGGAATGATGAAACATGGAATTAACCTAGCAGAAAAATAAATTACAAGAAACTGTTTAACCTTGTCAAGAATGTTAGTTTTTCTGTATACATGAAGGAACAAAGTTTGGTATTATAAATTCAAAGAATATTTATTTTTAGCATTGCATTTGCAACATGTGAAATTTGGATCTAGACAGAGATTAAAAGTGAATGATTTTTGAAATTTATTAGATTAACCTGAAATATAAACTCTTTTGTAACCAGGTATCTTTGCTGGGCCAAATCCTTTCTCATCTACAATAAAGGAATAATAAATGGTAGATTAACATTATTTTAAACAACCTGAATATATTTGGAAATATCTAAGACTATTGTCTATATTTTTCAAGGGAAAAGATATGCCAGCCACTTGTACAAAGGAGAGGAAAAGGATTCAAACACATTTTCATTTTTTCCCCAATTTTTGCAGCTCTACTGAATAATATGACTATGATTTAAGCAAATAGTCTAGTCAATCGCAGGAGACAGGGCCTTAAAGTTTGGAGGTCATTTACATGCAGGGCTGCAAAAATTCATTTGACTCTGCATATTTTCTTTCAGTATGAAATGTCAATTCTTCTTGTGATAATGGCAACAGAAATAATTTATTGACTCTTTAAGGAAAATATTGCAACATTGTCTATCACAATACCACAATATATTATATGCACGATATACTATATAACATCTTTGTAACATTATAATGTTACTATGTAGTTTATATATTTATATGTACATCATCTACTATATAGAACACAGTAGCTTATTATTTATATAATGTATAGTAGATGATACAATATTTTGCTGTATATATGTAGCACTATGTTGCATCTGAAAGATACTTTCAAGTGTATGAGGAAGTTTAGGGAAAAAGGAATGGCAAACTGCGGGAATGCTGATTACACCGTTGTCCTAGGTTACAATATAAGATGTAACCAAAAGCGTGTATTCGATCACCACTTTCATAAGCTGTTAAAATAGGTGGGGCAGTGTTTGTTGTCTGCTACTATGACTCATCCCTGACAACTCCCTCCGGGGACTATCTCCTGTTAATGGGCCCATCAATGCCTTGCCTCGGGACTCACCATCCCATTGTGAGATGCTCCGCCCAGGAGGAGGAGCTGAGAGTCCCCATCTGTATAGAATCAGAGGTTTGGAATAGCACAGCAGCCCTTACCTACGGGACTACCGGAGGACTAGAGCTACACCACTGGACCTTCTGGCGAAGACCGGACTCTTTTCTACAGGATCACTGCTTCAACAGGACCACTTCATCTGGACTGCTACCAACACCCTGACCAACAGGGTGCCAGGTTGTATGCTGACTCTGTCAGTGGTTTTTTTTCTTAGTACTATTGCATTTAGTTTTATTTTTCCCTATTAAATTGTATTTCTGACTTGGAGTCTCTCACTGGTTTGCCCTTAAACCTCCACAGCCGTCTAGCTCAGGTTACTTTCTGTTGCTCAGAGCTGACTTAAGCTATGTATCTATATTTATTTGCAAGACAGTGGAATAAACTAACCTTGGCCACTAAGAATGTCTTCTTTATTTGACCAGGAAAATATCTCTTCTCTGAGTATGGAATAGGAAACATTTGCAATTGGGATGGATTGGGTGCCAAGCTGTATTCTTATTCCTTTTAAGTTTTATTTGCCCCCTAAGACTCATATTTTCTTCTCCACTTTTTCTGTCTATTGCTTTCCTCCCTGACTTCACCATAGGGATGGTTTTGCAAAGGGGCAGCAAATCATGAACAAAAATATTTTCTTTCCAGTTCACGTTGAAGTTGCTACACACTCTATCACAAATAAAATTGTTTGGCCTTTGACTTTTAGCTCTCACTTAAGATTTTACAGTATCTCCTCTTTAAATAAGATAAAAGCAGCAAAATGTATCCTCTATAGACAAATGAAGTCTATGTATTTCCAGATTCTCAGTTGCAAAATAGAGGGACTTTTAAATGTATAGGGTGACTTTGAGTCCTTGTTTAGAATTAATTCTGGATCTCTTTCTTTCTGGTTTTGCACCAAAGACTAGGGTGACCCAGGAAATATGTCTGGAGTATAGAGCCAGGGAATAGTGATATTGCTGTTTGCAAGGGCCATTTGTTTACTATTCAGGTTTGCTGAGAAAGAGATTCTCAATATTAGTATCTCTTCTTAAGGTATTAAGCATCATAATCTATTTTTCTTTCTGACCCACAGTAGATCAGCAACGTATTTTTTTTCTACTACTGCCTGAGAGGTTTGTAAATTATAAACCATGAAACTGGAAACAAGCTAATCCTAAATCTGATTAATTTTGACTGAAATACTTACATATTTGCCACTATATGTTCATAACATGAACTTTGACTTAGCATTAACATATCCACCCCTGGTATTCTTTTTTAATATATTTTCTATCTAGAAAATGTAGAAAGGTTAGAGACAAGGATGCATTTCTGACTTGCAAGCACATCTTCTCAGGTGTGTTCTTTACCTGTTCTCTGTTACACATTTTATTCTGGACCCCAGTAGACTTAGTCTGTGTGCTGGATTTTTTATTTGTAGCATCACAAGACAAATCCATTCTTACTTGGCTACAAAAAAAATCTCAGCCCTTATCACCAAATTTCACATCAATAATGAAGTTTGCAAGTTCTACTTTATTATTAAACATTATCTTTCAACATAATGAAGGATGAGCTTTCAAAGCACCCCACAGATTATGCAAGTAGAGCAAGAGAAAATTAGTAGAAGTGGCAATTTTTAGCGACATCCATCCTGCATGTAAAATTAAAATATTTCCACTAGGAAGTAGCAGCATCTGGTAGGCTAGCTTTATTTTTAGATTATTTTTTCCTCCCTGCAGCCAGCCCAGTGACCTCTGTTCTTACTTACAAGGTCTGCTCTGGGGCAGCGAGCAACACTTCTGATAACAGGGAAAAGGTTCTGACTGCAAGCAAGTGAAACACTAAGCTGAACTCCTACCTTTATCACCTCCCTCCTGTCATGCACCATGACATGCTTCTTTGGCTTTTGCTCCCATATATTTGAAATCTGGGAAACAGTACTGTGAAAAACACATTTTTGGTGCAATTTCTTATGAGAATGCTAGCAACACATACTGCACTGCTAACAACAGAAGCTATGCTTCCACAATTTTACTGTGACTGTTTTCTAGCACGTGCTGCAATAAGACAATTCTAAATGAAAAGTGAATATTATAATCATGTCACTACTATATTTTTTTAATGTTTATGTGCTACAAGTAGTCCCGGTTTGTTGATATTGCTCCTCAGAACAGTCACTTTCTGTTTTTACATGTAGGCTTTTTCTAACTTAACCTCACAAGCTGTTTCCTACAGTTTCATTCTGTACAGGAAACAGATAAGAATACTAATGTTATTAAGAAACTTGAAATTCCATTAGAACTCACACAAAGTGGTGCAGGGAAGGAATACATTTTTCAAAATAAAGCCCTCTTTTTTTGGGAGTGGGTATGAGGCAAGGATGGATTTCCTTTTTAAGTGATAGAAAATTACAAACCAACATGCCTGCTCTAATAACAAAGTAATTTTAAGGGATGAAACTGAAAGTATTTTTCCTTTGATGTAGTGAAAGTGAGGCAAAATAAAAACAGAGCAGGGGCATGAAACAAGACACCATATGACTCAAATTGTTTTACATAACATATATCTTTATAATAGATATAAAATTTATAGATCTGTGTGTTGTTGAGGTCATGAAGAAACTTTGACAATTAAATCCTAAAGACAGACAATTTTATGCTTTTTTTAATTTTCAAGTTTTTCTCAAAGTTATGAACTCTTAACCATCTTTAGATAGACCTAGGAGGCTGTTAAATGTTTATTCCACTCTAATGTTAGTACTAGTTTGTACAGTCTCCTACACTAACTTTTCATTTAAAATCCTCAAAATAAATTCTTTGGCTCTGTCTGCACTGATTTAGGAACTAGGAAATTTGCTTTCACATTTCTGGTGCAGCACAGATTATCTTGTGCATGTGCCTGAATGTCCACCAAACAGTTTCATTTTATAATGCGACATTAAATGTGCATTAAATGCCGGGAAGCTTGATGCACAGCTTCAATAGGCCTGATAAAGAATGGCAGCAGCCACCTGACCACCTCTCTGTCTTTTCTACCCATTGTACCAGTTACCTGATACCAAAGAAGTCCTTTTTTTCCCCCCACTTAATTAGAGACACTGAGAAAGGCCTTAAAGCCCAGAAAAGAGGCTCTTGAGGTTTCATCCTCCTACTCAGTGGTAGAGCTGTAGTAATTTTCACTACATCTGCTTCAGTAATCTGATTCCAAAGTGGTTTTTTTAGGTGGTGGATGCATAAACTCCTGACAACTTCATTTTAATCCACAAAGAAGATTCCCATGTTCTAAAAATCTTAGTCTAAAACTTTTTTTATATGTACTTCTTAGAGGCTGATAGGTTGTCCGTCATTATAATTCCTTATGTGGTTTATTTAGCAAAGAAATTCACTTTTTGAACTATTGATGTCTAGATTATGAAATTTACAAGTTTAAATATGCACATATAGTATTTGTAGGTGATCCAAGGAGAACTTTATACCGTGAAAATGTGCCTTCCCTTTTCCTGAAGCTGAAGATACTTTTTAAACTTAACCCTATTTGTTCTTGCTTGCTGTCAAGTGGTTTCACTTCAGATTGTAAAATGCATACATATTTCACACAGGATTATGAAAAAAAAGAAGTTTCTAGACTTTTTTCATTGCTAGCTTTCTGCATACCTTAGCCCTCTGAATGCCATCAATTTGACTCCCATTACTTTTGTTGGTTTAGAATTGAATAATATTTTAGTGAATATAATGAACTGATAGAGAGAGGTGAAGAAAAATTTATCAGCTCTGTCCAAAGAAATAAACACAATTACCTAAAAAGTATTTTTACTTCTATTTCTAATTTTCCTCATTTTAGACTCTGTATTTCCTTTCAAACATTCTGTTTCTTGGAAATAGAAAATCTCACAGTTCATTTGGAGCAACAATAAATAGACAGTAAGCTGGAAAGAGAGGCAAAAATGACGGTCTCATGGGCTATACTTTTCTAATTGCAGTCATCTATACGTGATCCAAAAGTTGAACTTTTTCTTTTTTTAAATAGATATTGAAAGGGTGCCTTCTAACATTGGTTGAAATCTGTGTCAATATAAACATTATGTCTTTACCTACTGAAAAGAAACACTGTACTATGCTTCCATAATCTTTGAAAAGTAACGTGGAGGAACACATTTTATTTTGTAGTGTGTCTTACACTGTCTTACATTTTCTTCAAATGAAGAAGTGAAAAAATTACTAATCTAATGTTCATGTGGAATTCTTTTCCAAAGCTAAAGAGACATTTCTGCAAATTCAAGAATTGAAAATGTAGAGATGCCTTATGTAGTTCACTAAGTCCTCAGTTTATATTGGGGCTTAGAAAATTCATGTGAGTAAGGAATTCTGAAATCATTCTAAGAATAAGAATCCAGACAAAAAATAATAAGTTAAATAATTTAAAGTAATAAAAACTAAAAATGCAAGACAAATATAGGAGGCAATACAAATGTGTTAGATCTTAACTAGGAATAATTGTCAATTTAAAGTGTTAGCCTTCCATTAGCCTCTCACTAATATAAAGAACTCCTGTATTTTTGCTGCTCTTGGTTATACATTCACCACCTTGAAAAGAAAGTATCCATCTGAGCTGTTTTAGCCTTCCTTGTCTTGCTCTTATTGTGCAGATGGTCAGAAAAACTGTTCAAAATAAAAGGCAAGATGCTGATGGCTTGAGTGTTGCGGTGGCCCAGCCCACATGGGGGCTGGGTGACATTCAGTGGGTGGATTTTCCAGCCCGGGAGTCCAACCCCACGGGCGGGGTGGACTACTGAGGCTCCATCCCACTGGGTGTCAATCCACCGCAACTCCATCCCTTATTCTGGCAAGTTCTCTGTTCATGTTATCCCTATTGGTTCACTGTTTTATACATATTTATAACCTTATGTTGCATATGTATTATTATCCAGAAAGTTCTGTTAAGTTTGGTTTACCATTGGTTTGTTTGAATATGTTCCTCCCCTGTCTTACCCTAATTCGTTCATGTCAACCCCTCGTCATTCCCCTATTGGTTTTCCCTTTTGTCTCCTCCCTGCACTGCCCCCGTTTAAAAGGGGGGGTGCAACGGTTTTTCCCCGACTCTCTCTGGGTTGCCTCCCCTTCCAGCTATCTACCCTCGGACTTCCCCTCTTCAAATAAACTGGGATTGAAGGCACCAAGGAGTACCTCCTTCTTCTTTGCCCTCGTGTTGGTTGCTAAGCAACCATCGGCGCGCCGCTTGCTCAAGTTGTGAGCCTGTCACGGGCAGTCTGCAGTCGGCTCCTTTGCTGCCTCGGCCGGAGCCTTGCAGCCGTCGTCTGTCTGGCCACCGGGCGGCCAGAGCGCAACAGCGACCACGCTGCACTTGAGCACTGTCATTCTGAACTGGCTTCCCTGTCTGGCTTTGCTTGGGATGACACTGAATAAGACTTTGGTTTGCCTTCACCAGTGCTTTCATCTGGAAGCGTTTCCAAAGAGCATTGCCAGCAGGTCTCAGAATATGCCCACAGGCAAGGTCAGCTCCCCAGGGCAATAACTGCCTGTCAGCTACATTAGGAAAAGAAAACCACTTTATAGAATGTAGGACAGCTAACCTGGCAGTGCAGTATTTGAAAAATTTAAATTTCTTGCCCATTCAATAAATTATCTGTAATGGTTTGTTTAACACATCCCCTTTCATGTAATAGGTAAGCACACAATGAACTTGAGGAATGATTGTTTTAGTATTTTTTCTTTCAAATAATCACTTTTGGAAATATATATCTAGAAGTACAACCGCAGGATGAAACATCTATGGTCTGCATTAAAAAGTCAGGAACCACTGATCTTATTGCACTAGCAACAACAATTTTTTCATTGTTGGTTTCTGGATGGATTTATCTTTCATTCATATAAAAGACATAAAACCTGTATATCCCAGAATGATTATTCCAGTGCATTTCAGGGAAACAAATACTGAATCAAAAAGGAAATATATGAGTAAGATCTCATTCCCCTAAATATTGATTGGCACAGCCTGAAAAGAGTAGGCCATGAGAGTAATTATTCCATATGAAGTGCTTTCATTATAACCCTCAGTTTTCATAAATTCCTTTCAATTTTTCTTGGGTGTACATTGTTGTCAAAGAATCCAGTTCACTGACAAGTCACTCCCAGCATTCTGAGAAAGGGAGAAATACAGACAAAGACACACAGATTGCACAAAAATATATTTTAATACTATTTCCTGCTGTCAAAAGAACTGTGGCTAAGGACAGTCTTTTAATTTGATAATTCAAAAAACTTTAGCAGAATTTTAATTAGAACCAGCTATAAAATAAAGGTATGGGTTTTTTCTTTCATTTTTACTTCATATTTGAAAATATCATATTGGAGGAAATGCAATCCAATTACATCTCCTACCTGTTGAGTTACAGGAGATGATTCATGTATAAGACAAATTAAGTAAAGAATTGTTCTATGTGGAGGCAGATTGAACTGGTGATTAAAGAGAAGTGGAGTAATGGGATCAACTTCTAGCTCTGTCACTTCTGTGTTTTGGTAAATTCATTTACTGTGTCTCTGTCACTGAGTAGAAAGATTGTTCGAGACTGTATCCATTTCATACTGTATGTCTGCATGTGTGTGTATTTTTCCATTACTGCAACAGGTTCATTGCTTAAGTTAAAATCTCTTGGCACCTCTAAGGTAAAAATAATAACATTGACACTTTGAATTTTCTGCCAGATTATAGGCAATAAAACAACAACAAAAAAATCAAACCCAAATACTAAAAATCCAGGAAGAATGATGTATTAAATAAGGAATACACAGTCTAGGGAAATGCAGTTAAAATTGTTAAGCAGTCAGATAACACTACTCTCCTAAACTCTGCATGTATATCAACTGCAAGCTATTTACAGTGTACCAGACAGCTTGTATTTCTCCTGTGGGAGTTCTTTTAGAGAAATAATGTTACTGAAAGTTTACAATAATTATTTAAAAAATAAATGAAAGAATATTACAACTTTTTAGTGTTCCAACTTAAGGTTTTTGTTGTTTGACTTTACATTACTGTATCCTAAAGGTATGTAGATATTTGACAGTCTATTATCACATATTGCTCTGATTATTTTCAACAGGGCTTTCTCTTAGTTTTTTCTTTTTCTTTTATTGTAACATATATAATTTTACAATATGTTGAAACAATATCACTAAATCTGATATATGAAATGCATCCACAAACTAATTCAGTCAAGAGCTTACGGCAAGATGAACATTTGAACAATATATACTGAAAAAAACCAATACTATAATTTATGCTTTGATTTGTCATTGCCGTAACTCTATTTTATTAGCTACCATTTAAGGAGAATCTGACATATAGAACTTACATAAAGAAAAAAGCTAGTGGCCATTTGACTAATGCTGTTCCCTACGCCTCATGCAGCCACATAACTTCTAGTACTGAGAAGCTCCCACTCTAAATAAAATAAAAAGTGAGACATGCGATCACAGTCAAAATAAAAAGCAGAATATTATTGTTCACTCTACCATTAAT
Organism: Falcunculus frontatus; assembly: GCA_013398115.1. Classification (NCBI taxonomy): domain Eukaryota; kingdom Metazoa; phylum Chordata; class Aves; order Passeriformes; genus Falcunculus; species Falcunculus frontatus. The sequence continues at coordinate 642,759 of VZRV01023443.1, read as the reverse complement.
CTTCACACACACACAGACAGAGCATATAGATGACTGAAAAAATGTAATGATTGCTGAATCTCTTTTTATAGCATTTGCTGAAATACTATCTTTTTATATAGCCTAGTTAGATATCTTTATAGGCTTTGATTACAATAAATTAAGTGCTGTCATTTTGAGTAAAAGTAAAGATGTACTAATGAAGAAATTTGGCTGATTAATGGTATTTATAATGTTAGTGGTGTGCTTTTCAGAACATCTAATCAATGTGATCAGTTTATGGATACAAACTCTGTTTGTAGACAGAAATAGGCCCATGCCCCAATGTATGCTGGGTCATCCACCTGGAAAGTAGTTTTTGAGAAAACGACCTGGGAGTCCTGGTGGAACAAGGCTGAACATAAACCAGCAATGTGCTCTTGCTGCAGGGAAGCCCAGTGGTATCCTGGCTGCAATAAACAAAGCACTGACAGCAGGTTGAGAGAGTTGACCTTTCCTCCTCTCCTCAGCACTAGAGAGTCTAGGAAAGAGCCACAAAGATGATTAAGGCATTGGTGGTCTCTCCCATGAACAAAGACTAAGAGAAATGGGACTGCTCAGCCTGGAGAAGAATACTCAGAGAGGAATTCATCCATATACCTAAATGACTGAAGGGCAGGTGTAAAGAAGGCTCTTTCTAGTGCTGCCCAGTGACAGGACAAGAGACAGTGGGCATAAACAGATATACTGGACACTCTTCCTGAACATTAGGAAACACTTTTTTACTGTGAGGGTGACTTATGTTACTGAAAGGGGTTGTGAAGTCTCTGCACTTCTTGACTTTTAAAAGCAATCTCTTCATGGTCCCGGGCAACTTCTTATGGGTGGCCCTGCCCGAGTAGGGAAATTGGATCAGATGACCCCTAAAGCTCCCTTCCATTCTATGATTCTGTGAGCTGAATGTTTAGTAATTTTATTCAGAGCACTGAACAGGTAGCTGCCCGCTGAATCAAGACAAGTGTTTCCAAAGATATTGCTTATTCTGACTGAGGAAGGATGACTGACTTCTGCCACATATTCTTAAGGCATTATGAGGACTTAATTTGCCTCATACTGCTGTCTCTGCCAGAGACTGTGTGACATTTGTCTTCTGGAGCAAGAGAAAACGGTTTTGAGTGAGATGTCTCAGTTCTCAGCAGGAAGAAAGTAGCTAGCATGGTATAAGCGTGTTGACCTAACCCAATGAATAGGGAATATTACGCATGGATTTCCTACATAACACTATGCCATGTTGGAAATTTGAGGGTGGGATTATTTAAGAACTTTTGTAACTGTAACTTCCTGCTAAATGCAGTGTTGTTAATGCATCACATGTCCAGGAGAGCCTGTATTGCACCATTTCTCTGTCATTGTCAATTACACAGAACTGTGCTCAGCTGAGCTGTGGGGCTCCTAATTTTTTTTATTGCTCCTAGTATTGTCCTTCAAGAGGGTACTAGAAGCCATATTGCCGTGGGTTTTTTTCTGCTAATGAGAGGAGAAACCGTCAGCTCCTTTTGCTCCTTTGCACAATCCTTTTCAGCTCCCTGGACAGACCAGGTCACTGTCAGCCACCTCCTTGCTGACAGCCCATCAGGTTGTGTGCCTTCTTTCTCAGACCTGAGCAAAAGTAGCCACCCTTGACTCTCTCATTCTTTTTACTGAGCATGGAATGGGAAAAGTTTCTGGGTGAGGTATATCCCTATGTGTCTGCTGTAGGTGACCCTGCAGCATAGTGTCCTGTAGAAAGAGCAGCATGTGTGCTTCCTCCCAGATTGAAGCTCGCCCTAGAACTGCAGAGAAGAGCTACTTGACTGATGATGTTTGGTCAGCTAGAATGGATCACACTGTGCTTGAGAGACCTTTGCACCAAAGATAGGTAACACGAGATTTTCCCATGAATTCAGCCCAAGAGCACTGAAAGACAGTTGGGAGAGACACAATTCAGCAAGATGGAAATAAAACAGGCATGTGAGCTGGCAGCGCAGACACCTATTGTGAGCTAACTCGTGGTACAACAGACACCTTATGGAAAAGCAATCTCCATTGCAGCTACCTTATATGCAATTACAGCTATAGATTCTCCACTAGATATATGATTATGAGCAAAAAATAAGGAAGTTCCTAGATTAATTTAAAAAGGCCACTGTGAAAAAGTAAGACATATTTGCTGCAAGCATGTTTAATTTTTAAGTATATTACAGTATACCATAGAACCCTAAGGTGAATTTGTTAATGGAGAAATGACTCTCAATGAATAAGCGTCAGAGTGGGCAGGCAGGTACTGTACAAGGGTGCCCTTACTGCCATAATATGCATTATTTCACTCATTTAAAAAGAATTTCTTTTCTCAAATGTAGCACTTAACCATTCTAGAATACTGAATAACAAGCATTTGCTAAAGCTTTCCTAATTAGTTTCTAACTAAATAGGTTTACTTGTAATCATAAAATAAGACTGTGAAGGGAACTCTAGACACTCAAAGATCTTCCTGTTTCAGGGGGCCGTTAATTATTATTATTTTTCACAGAGAAGGTACCAGACATAGAGAGAATGTACATAATAGGCATTTCATGCTGTGCTTAATTTACATATTGAAGTACTTTATTGAGGCAAACAGACAGCTAAATATCAGCTTGAAACTAAAATTTGTTAGTTTGTTTTTACAAAAGAAATAATTTAAAGTTGATAATGCTTGATGACATGATCCCAAATAAGCACTTCACATGAACTGAAAAATAACCATACAAGAATATCATAAAAGCAAACTTCCAGGACTATATAAAAAGTTTTATCAACGAATTCCTATTCCCTATTATTCTCCTTTTCTACGAATTTTCTCTTTTTATTCCTATTATGACTTCTGGGAATAAATCATAAATCCCTCACAGTACACTCTCTAAAAATAAATGAACTTTATAATTGTGTCCCGTAAAGGAATATATGAAATATTTCAAAAAACCTATTCTATACTTAACTGCTAATTTCCCATAGAATTTATCTGTAAAACACCTGAAACATAGAATTTTTATGCATGTGACAATAATTATGGAAAAATTACTTTGAATAAGATGTACATATTTTGAATTTGAACATCAAAGCAGAAAAATCATAGCAACACAACACCAGTAATTTAAGTGTGAGTTGCTGATTTACAGATTATGACACTAAACAATCCAGTTGAATGTTAATTTCATGGAGAGTATTTGCTGTGCAAGAATAACATCCTTAATGCTTTTTAGTTGAAACACCATGACCAGAAAAGTATTTCCTGTTCTTACCTGCAAATGTCAAAGCATTTCACAGGTACAATTTTTGAACTGCTGTAGTGAGGGGACCATGGCTGAATGGATACCATTTGTGAGATTTAAACTTCTGTTTCTAGTGTCATTGAGTGCAGTGGAGAAAAAAAAATATACCATATAAAGAATGTTTAATAATACTTTTAATTAAAAAATAGAGAGGACTTTTCTTGTGGCTGCAACTACTGAAACATTCTGATTGTTTTCTTACCAAATCTACAGTTTTTAAAATAAATATTAATATTCTGTAAGACCGTTTTGAAATAAATTTTTCACAAACAGGATGAGATTAAGCTAAAATTGGCAAATCCTTTTCTGTTTACTGTGAGGATGTTTGGATGAGGTGGGTAACCAACAAAAAAATACCCCAAGAAACATGAAAGAACCAAAGACCACGTCAATATATGTTTACTTTTAGATTTGCTGCTTCATATAGAATACAAAATATTATTTTATGTTGATAAGGAGTGTTTCTATGTGCAATAGATTTAAAGGCATTAGAGAACAGTAAATTTTTTATCCTGTCATCTAGAAAATAAAATATGGCATGCCTTGCAGTTACTCATGGTTAGAAGAGTAACTCTATATTAACTAAAACCAGCAGAAAATAAGATTAATGAAGCTGATTAAGCTACTAAGAACATTAAAACATCCACATGTGATATTCCCATCGAACTAATCAATTAGCAGGAAACATTTAGTAAGAATGTAGATGTGTTGTAATTCCTGTTTTTTGTTTATCTGTATGATACCTGTCTTGTTTATTTCAACTATCTCCCATCTATTTAGACAAAAATGTTCTGGGCTCTAATTTTCTGATATAAGAAGACATGCAATCAAATCTATATTACACCAAATAGTCCAAGGTCTGTTTTTCTACTCTTTATTCATGAGTTATTCTATAGATAAAAAACCAGGAAAATTCTATTATTTCTGACTGAATGAAACAGGACAATCTCCTTAAATAAATGTATTAAAATAAATACAGATAATTAATATTAGTTACCATACTTTTTTTTGCTAAATAAAAGATAGGATCACATTTCTATTATCGTGCTGTCTATTTATAGAAAAGCTTTCAGTTTCTAAGGGCTTCACAAATATTAATAAAGCAATCTATTCAAAACTTCAGTATATTTTTGCATTGCATAAATGGAGTGTTAAAGTTAATGGCTTTTTTCAAGGCTGTACAGCTAAGGGTGGGATAGATATTCTTGGGCTTCTCACGAACTGTAGAGAAGTGTGCTGAAATTCTGTTAATTACGCAAATTGTTTATAGGCAGGTGTGCACCACTGAATTTATAATATGTAGTGAGAGATGTTTTGCAGATTTGCTGTTTTTAATACAAGTTTTATGACGGCTGCTTTTAGAGAAATGAACATTGGCCTTATAAATTATTTGCAAGGCACTTTTGCTTTTGAGAAAAATAAACTATCAGTTCATAGACTCCAAAAATATTGCATTGTATTTGAATTAAGCTCTCACACATATCAGTATGTTAGAAGGCAAAAAAACTGTGCTGTGCTAAGTATAACATACAAAAGTTGCCAGGCCCTATCTGGTATCGGTTGGTTTGTAGAAGAATATATGCATTATTTTAATATTTCTTTTTATGCTGTTATCACTAGGTTCTTGATGACAAATTCACAGAGGGGAAATCTGGTGCAACTCATTGACAATTGGTCTTCAGTTTCTTGGACTTCAGAAGGATTTTGTGTATCTGTTTCTCTTCTGCAGATTTAAGAATCATTTAAGAATCTTTTGCTGATGCCCACTGTCTCCCCTAATCCAAAGGCATGAGCCCTGGTGCTACCTAAACTCAGGTGTCTGACTGGGAAAAGTACGCTTCAATTGAATTAGTAAAGGACATATTAGCTGCGTAAAAGATTACCAATTAATTAGAGATTTTTTAGGATACATATTAGACAGTAGCTTAAATATGATGCTCAGTGTAGTGATTTATGTGTGTATTAAATTTATTTTGCTATCAGTCAAATGATTTCTCAAGCCCTAGCTATAAATAGGAAAAACAATTTAAAAAAAAAAAAAAAAGCCCTGTCTGTGTGAAAGGTACTACAACCTTTTCTATCAGCAGTCTGGTTGACTACCTCTTACAGTCCTGCAGGAGGCTTCAAGATCTTATTTTTTGTCCCCTTGCAAAAACCCTGAAAATCTCAACTACTTCTTGAAATGGTTTCACTATTTCCAATGTAGGGAATTTAGGGAGGAATGTTCTCAACTATGGAAATTTTTAAAGTATTTGACATAATATAAAGAAAATGATAAAATTTAAAGAACCTTAGCACTAACTTCATACCTCATCAACAAGCACGTGTGTGTGTGGTGTGTGCATGTGTGTACACATGCATTTCCTCAGAGGCTAAGGATGATTTTTACTGTGGATTTACCATTCTATTTAATAATGGCTTTAAGAATGATTTATTCAGTGTTATTTATACAAAATGTTAGAAACATCAACATTTCATCATACATCAGAAATTCATATGAATTTAAATGAGATTTTATGTCAGTATTTGACAAAAGGGCATCTGTCTCTCCGCGATGACATTGTGATATCTGATTCTTTTCTTAAAAATGGGGAGATCAAAGATTAAGAGTTTTGGGGCATGTATCCAAAGAGCAGCGCCAGTTCTTGTCAAAAATTACTTTTCCGACAGTCCTTCAAGAATAAAGATGAGTACGACTTCTTAGAAAACACAGTTTATGAACACCTTTGTTATTTTGTTTCTGTTTCTCATGTTAGCAGATTCACAATTTCTGTATTCAAACTCATTAAACCCTTATTTCCTTACCACCATCACCAAAAGGCCCCAGGAGAATGTTCTAAAAAGAGGAAGTTAAAAGGGCATGTCCTTTCTTTTCTGTATTCTTTTAAGCATATTCTTGTTTGTACTTAAAAAAACCCCGAACACTGAAATTACTTCCATACCTTTACATGTATTTTTTCAGTCAGCTCTAGTTTCCGTAGCATTTTTTACTTTTCTTCCTTCTTGATAACGAACAATCTCATTAAATTATCAGAAACACTAAAGAATTATCAAATTTTTGGCTGCAGAATTAGGTGCTTAATTTGAAAAACTTACGTCACATTTCTGCATACTTACTCCAGAGAATGTGCATTGCACTTGGAGACTAGGGTGCATGGGTTTTCTGACTTCGGAAACATTTTTCTGTTACAAATATTTATTTCCTGTAGCATCACATGGCTTATGCGGCTATATCGCTGCCTTGAGTGCTAACAACTACAATTCATTCTAAAGGTAATTAATTTTATTTCAAAAGGAGATTTTCTTACCAATCCTCTGCTAACCTGCAAAAGTTGCATCTTCTGAATTTATGCAGCTAATCCCTCAAAGGAATTCTGCCTATTTTGCCTTTTACATGCCTTTTTCCTTGTACATCACTGCTATGAATAACGATGTAAATTTATTTTGACTGTGACTACATTTCATGTTAAGTTGTGTACTTGGTGTATAACATATTCTTCATTTGCACAACAGTGGATGTATTGGAAGATGTTTTCCCAAAACCTAACTAAATCATATTTATATGCTAAATGTTGAGTACATAAATAATTATAAGCCCTTTGTAGCTAGCGCCCACACAAAGCTTTAAAAATGTACCAGCATACATGCCGCTATTTATTTTCTAATGTACTTAAGAAAAAATATATTTCCCATGGAAAATGTGTCAATGCATAGCAAATTTGTTGCATTAGCACTCCGAAATATATAGAAATAACCACACTCACCAATATATTATGTGCACTTCTACATATATTTACTGTTGAAAAAAAAAAATCAGCATATTGTTGTCAGTTTTAAACTTTTTAATACAAATTCTTTTAAAAAATATTTTCCTCACTTTATTTTAAAAAGTCTTTATTAACAGTGAGGTGAAAAGTCACACAATGGAATAGAGAATCAAAAAAGGGACAGCACAATGTTTTATGACGTTTTAGCGCACTTCGGTGCCACCGTTTTTTATCCCCATAGAAATGCAGCAAATAATGAAAAATGCTGCTTCATTGATTTCAAACATGTATATTTTAGATTAAGGTGACAAACATATGATCACTGTTCCTACGGATGAAAATGGGCATTTGCATCTTCAGGGAGATGTAATTGTTTTATTCTACAAATCTACAGATGTTCGTTCAACAAAATCCATATATCTTTTCCCTCTTAGAATACTTCACAAAATAAAATGCCTTAAAAAAAGTCTTTGAATGAAACCATGTGCCACTCACACAGGCATTTTTATCCTCCTCCGCCTTTTTTAGCTAGTCTGTGAAATAGGGATTTTGCTAAGCTTTTCCCTTCCTGTTCCTTTTAAAAATTCTGAGGAATAGGGAAATAAAATATCCATTTGGAAGAAAACAAAGTAAGGGAAGAGAATTTTCTCTCCATGAAGACACACAATAAAACTTTACAGGGCAATAAAACTAAGAGTAAGTGATTGAAAATTTAGGTTTACATTCTTCCAACTTGTTCTGTTATGGGTAGACTTTAGGCTTTATTAGGTTTATATGAGCAACTCTCATATGAGAGTTAAGATACAAGACAATCTGTCTTTTATCATTCAATCAAAAATATCTGCTTTGGTGTACTATAATCATCGTCGTCTTATAGGTTTTGTCCCACATGGTTACTGCATCCCACAAGGATAGAAATGGAGTTGACTGGGACACAACCCTGCAGATGGATCTGTTGATATAAGCGGCACTAAAATGTGGATACCTACATGTCTATAGCAGGAAGGGAAAACCTCCTGAGATGCAGAGGCTTTGGTTGCAGAGAAGTCCATGGAAGGACTCCTCTTGAATTTAATACAATTTAGGTCAGAGTCTTGAAAAGGAGTCATAATTTTCACTTTAAAGTAAGTAGATGACAAGGTTCAAAGTAGTAAACTTAATAATTCAAAGTCTTCTTGTCATGACCCATGCGAGGCTTTCACCTCCAATACACCCCATCCACAAGCAGGGTATTTTCATCACTTATTGGGAATAGTCCAGCACTCTGCTCTTCCTAAAGAAGAGCTTCCTTATCATGAAGCAAACTGTATCAAATCTACAACATGGATACAGTTCTTGATCCTGGGTCCTCAGCCTGATTAATCTATCAGAGATGCAAACAGAATTGCAAAAATGAAAATAAGAAAGCACTACATGTTAACCTGAACAATTTATGATTGCAGAGCATCCAAGCACCCAAAAAAAGGAAATAAATTATTCCTAAAAAATAAGTAAATCTTTATAGGAAGTAGAAAGGATGGTAGAATTCTGAAAATAGAAAGTAAAGACTAATGGAAGAAAATAAGTTTTAAATGAAAATATCTGCTGGACATTTATATTTACAATTATCATTTCTGTAAAGAAATTTACATATTAAAAGTTCTAAAATACTATGTCAGGTTTCCATGCCTTTATAATGCTGTTGGGCACCAATGACAAACATTTTCTAAACTTCACAATCTAGGGTCTAGCTTTGATTCTTCGAGTAGGAAAACAATGACTGTTCTCATTGCTTTCAACGGGAGTAGATATAAATAAATTCTGGAAGATATTTCCATTTTAAACGCAAGTCTACAAGGTCACAGAATTCCTGTTTGTTTTCTCAGATCCAAGCTCTAGACACCCAATCATCTGACTGGGGAAAACCAAAAAATGCTTTGTGTGGGTCAGTTACCTAAAAATTGTCACCTAATGCCATTTATGATGCCTTCTACCCAATTCCTGTATATCTCTTCCAAAAGACACATACCTTCTGCAGAATCTATGACATTCACATCAGGCCACATGGGTATTTCAGATACCTTATGGTCTAAAGTGACCTTACAATCTTCTCTTTAAACAACTTAAACCTAGCCTTTTGTACAACAACATAATAGCTTTCATTTACTCTGTCAGCATAGTAAGCACCTGTATAATTTTGAGTGGTGTAACCAGACCTTATCTCACAGAGCTATAGTAGGTACTATTAAGAGTGAAGAATGAAGGTGTTCATGTAGCAGACACAGTATAATTTCTATAACTTAGTACAGATCAGTCTTGAGGTCTGGAGCAAAGCATAGATACAACAGCTTCAGAGAATACATCCCAGATAGTGCAGGGAGCATTACTTCTTGACAGAAGCATCATCATTAATTCCAGGAACAGTAACCTTGATCATCTTTTGGTGTTTTCACTCTTGATAAATTAACTACTGTTAGTCTATTACTTGATCTTTCCAAGCAAAGGTCTTGCCTTTTTTCCCCTCGATTTTATTCAAAATGCCCAAAATGTGCATGAGTTTCTTGGTGCCATCACCTGACCATTAAGTGAAAACCTACTGCAAAAGGGATTTTAAAACATTTAAACCCACTGTACACTCTTCAGTTCTGCTAAGCCTGCCAAAAAGTAGGGATAATGACAGTATCAGTCACGGGGAAATAAATGCAGTTAGTTTTGGACACCAAATGCCATGGCTCACAAGCAGATGCTGACACCAGCCAACAGCAGCTCAAAAGGCATTTTCAGTTTGAGGAAGTAAGAGGGATCACCATAATGCAGCACAGTAGAATTTCTTTAGTAACACAAAATATTAGAATCTACCTTTCACCTTGAACAAAGTCATCAATCAAATTTTAAAGAAAAGGATAGGAATAAATTCATAACAATTTTCCCATTCCAAAATCATAATCAGTGTGTACATTAAACTTCAGTTGTAGAAGGTCACATTAGAACAGTCGGAAACTACCAACAATGAAATTGGTTACAATATCTAATTCACTGTTACATAAAATGCATTTACGGTATAATAGCTAAGGAATGCATGTATTTAAAGAGGCCCGCTACAGCAATCACTGAGACTGAACATATCGAGTATAGTTAAGTCTCAAATCCATTGCATTTAAAGTAGTGTGCAAGAACTTCTTCTGTTCAGTGAGAGCCCCCCGGTTTAGCAAGAAAGTCAGACTGTCACATTATTATATTAGACTAAATCAAATCACTAATGACAATCAGAAGAAGTATTCCTTTTGATTTTCATTGGCTGTGTTTTGCATGCTGAGCTCACTTTTCAATGCAGATTCAGCACTGTCTTCATTTTCAGATCCTTTTGCCTCATTTTTTGAGTATATGCCTTTTTTTTTATAAATGCGTATGGCTATGGCCGTGATGCAAAGTAGGATGAATATGACAACTGCTATCACACCTACAAGAAGAAAAGAGAAAAAATAATGAGAAAGGACAGATAAATAGTAACATGTGGGCCAGAGAGCAGGACAAAGAAGGAATGACTGCATCACATAATGGAAGGGCTTACAGGAAAGCCTGAGAAAAGAGAAGCCATAGCTACTTTCCAATCAGACACAGCACTACAGCATAAGCCTCATGGTGATTGTTTTGAAATTTTTCACACTATTAATAATAATTTTTAAAAAGTCCATAGAAAATTATAATTTCTGAAATTTTTGAATGAAAAACCACTAGGAGACTTAGAGTATTTTCAATTAGAGGATTTCTTTTTCTATTTTACTATCAGGTCCTAGATCTCTGCCGGTCTGGGAATTCAAGCCACTGCAGATAAGGAAGAGTAAGGTGAGATACTTCTCACAGAGATAAGCATGACCTTACAGACTGCCAGTCCATCTCCTCTCTCCCTCATTCATCCTGTCATAATGGTCCTAAGACCTTAGGTTCATGAATCAGAGGATGGGCAGGAGAGGAATCCGAGAAGAAGTGAAACAGAAGGGAAATGGATCATGTTTGTCAAAGAGGTAGAAAGTAGGACTAAGCTGTTGGGACGGAAAGAGCACTAAGCAGTCTGGAAAACAGCTGTAATGCAGTGGCTCAGCTACGCTAGACAAAGGGACAATCTGTTGCACAATTTGGTCACCACTGCAAGAAAAATAAAAATACCTAATCCCTTAGCACTAGATAAAAACAGAGCATCCAAAATTCAGCACGTCATTTTTTTTGATCTCTAATATGAGCAGCAATCCATCATTGTAGGAATATAAAGGTTTTAATACAGTATCCTCTTCTCTGAAATAAACTTTGCAATCTTAGTAAATCTTGTTCTTATTTAGATTAACTAGAACAGTCATTCTTTTCTTTCAATCACAGTAAATGCTCTCTCAAAGGACTTTTCTATAAACTTGTTTTATCTTAAGTAGCTGAACTGATACCATACTCAGCTCTATTTATTTAAGAGTGCTTAACATTAAACTTTTACTGAATGTTGCACTGCTTGCTTTGTTTTGACTTTTAAACAAACATAGTTAGGCAGTACAAAAATGGTGAGTTCATATTCCCAAATGTGTTTAATAACAATAAAATGGTACTGTTCTTATTATCTTAAAAGGATTGTAACTATTGTAGCTTGAAGTTAAATTACTTTGTTGTTAGCACACTTAAAAATACCCACCCACACACTAAGTTGCCTAGTACATAGTGATCTTTATGTACAAATACTTATGAAAAATTATACTGATCTTTTGAAACAGTAAAGGAAGTTTTCACAAAGCTAGACATGTAAAAAACTCAGAAAACTCAGAAAACGTATTTTTAAATTCTGACCTTCCTGTAGTCAATGGTAAAATTCTCATTTGATGCGTGTAAAATTATAGATATAAGTATCACTAAAAGCAGGGAAGCTTCTAGGCTTAATAACCTCTCGTTTTAGTATATTTGGTACTAGTCTCTTAAAGTTCATTGGTCATGCAGTGTGCTTTTGGCATGCACTGACCATAGCAGGTATCATTGTTTAAATGGGAGACACACATGTGACTGAAGGTTCTTATCTTAATTCAAGTATCCATAGACCTAAACACTTTTAACCTCAGTGAGAAGCCTGGACAGTTTCATTCTACTAAATTCAACTATTTCATTTGTCTGCTGAGGCTTTAAAAAACCCTAGAAAGTAAACCTTTTCAGAATTTGAAAGACAGAGGGGTGACCTTTTCATCCCACTACCCTCTTTCTGTCAAACTATCTATGCAAATTGAAACGGAATTATACTGCCAATACATCATCTTCACGAGTGAAAACAAATTTTATTTCCTCACCTCCTCCCAAAAGAAGAAATGTTCCTAGAAATTCTCACAGAGGATGATTGTCACAGGAGACAATACTATGCCTTGAAAGAAAATTTGAACCGACATATACCTGCTTCAATACTGGTAAAAGGAGTTGAGTTTCTGTCGAGGGTCCCCAATACCAAACTGCCCCTATTAGGCTCACTTGAGTACTCCTCATTTCTGCTAAAGAGACAGAACTGGTAGGTCCCATATGACGATCCGTAAGAGATGGATCCTTCACACAGGATTCATATGAGATGGATCTTAAGGATAATCATCCAGAGAGGCACAGTAACGGAACCCTTATATCCTGATTATCAGTCCTGTACTTCAAGCACACACATCTATCCTAAGCTTTATATTCTGTTTGTTCTGACAGCTGTAAATAGTAAAGGGACTATCAACATATTCACTTCAGAAGTAACTGAATTTTACATGGTTCTTCCTCTATTCCTCGGATAAAAAAAAAGTATTTTGAAAAAAGTTTACGAATCGTCATTTGTAGTTCTATTTGAGCTGATAAAAATGTCCGAAAGAAATAGGAAGAAAGCGAACAAGAGATGATATTCCAAACCAACAGCAATTATTTTTATTATTATTAATTTAACATGCATTTTAATTTTAAGCTGTAAATCAATACAGGTGAAAGTCTTTCCAAGAGTACATTGCCTTCCAAATAGGAAACCAGGATGAAATTTCCTCAGACTGTCAGAGGACTGATTCCAGCAGTGTTAAACCTCATATTCTCAAGAAAAAGTCTTTGTTGTTCAGATTTACTAAAGAAGATTTTGAATGTTGTAGCAAAAGGCAATTTTTTGGCAAAGTCAAGAAGAAACAATGGTTCTTTCTTAAATATATCCATTTTTCAAAATAAATCCAAGAACTTTCTAAGGTCAGAGACACCACTATTATACGAGTTGGAATTCTGTCCTTATTACCTTGTTTTTCAGCGGAATGTTTCAATATATGGCAACACTTATGGCATAAATTTAGGTAATAAGAAAATAATAGAGCAATCAACTTTATTTTAAAACAATGCTTGATTTTTATCTGTCTACCAACTGTAGTAAAATGAAGATTTTTTTACTAGTCTCTGTATGCATACAAAGCTAAACTGACTTCACTTCATCATTGACAGATTCATAGTTTAAAAAAAAGTTTCCTACGGAGTTGTTAGAGTCCCTATTACCTCCAATAATTGCAGAGTCACTTCTGATAGCATTAGCTAAGGGCTTTCCCTCATCTATTGGTCCAGAGTGATCTGCAGCAGGAAAAAAAAAAAGAAATTGACAGACAAATAGAAGACAGTTTTTTAAAGAAATTCTCACACTGTTACAGCTCATTTACAATATGGTTCAGTGGCAGTAGTGTGGGTCAGTAAGCATGCATAGAACAACAATGTAGATGACACTTTGCAGAGATAAAAAGAAAAATGTAAACATTCAGATGAATAGAGAAAGGGTAGAGAAAAGGAAGTAAGTACATATAAAAGAGAATTATTTACAGAGTACTCCGGAGATGTTAACCCACATGAAATAAAAAGTCAGTTGTGATTCAGGTCATGAGTACTCTATTCAGATTTTGCTTCAGAGATCAGAACAAGTGATAACCATATGCTACCTGCAAATGAATGGGTTGTTTCACTTGATGTTGAGTCAGCTCCATTTAAAGTACCACAATTGGATTCAGTGAAACGCCCTTTTACAATGACAGGGGCTGAGCTGCTGTGGTGCAGTGCAGCCTTCAAAGGAGTGATGTGGTTGAACTGCACTGAAGAGAGACAGCCAATAAACCCCTGAGAGTTTGCCTTCATGGTCTCTTCATCTACATCACTGTTTTCTGTTAATCAAAAGGAACAGAACACAATTAATCATAGTGCAAATGTACAAAATAAAGTGTCAAAAGAAAAGATGAATAATTAACCTGTGCTCCTCTGAGTATACTTGAGTTGCAGCAACATATGTAGATTCACTGAATCCCTTTCTTGTCTGACTTTAATAAAAAGACAGTCAGATATATTCAACCCCCCACCTCCTTTTTTTTGAACAGATGACAGTTGCTAATCTGCTGAGCGAAATGCTTTTAAATTACTATAACAAGTTCCAAAGCAAAAAGTTTCTATTGTAACTAAAGTATTTAAATTAAAATGCAACACTTTTTCATTCTGCAAAATGTATAAGATTGAAGAATGATTTCCATAAAAATGCATTTTATTGGACTTCTTCTCATAAATAAACATTTTTGGAGCATATTAATTCCATAGATTCATATATCTACTCCATTCCAGTACCATCAAGTCTGTAAAAACAAAAATTCTCTGAAGATCTTAGATTCTGGAAATCCATCAAGATCTTTTTTGTGACATTTTTAAAAATTGATAGTGTTCCAATTTACTGTACATTTTAAAATGTGATACCATTATGGGTACTACAAAAGGGGAGGAAAAAAAAATAAGATACCTCCTCACTTATTCCCTTGAGTTGCCTTTCTGAATGCATGATGCATGTACAGTGCATGTTAGAACTCCCTGTTTATTCACCAGGTAATGCTCACTAACGCACCACTTTTGATGGGGAAAACAAACAGTTTATTTACTCTGACAGTTCTAATTTAAGCAAAAACTCTGGAAGTACTAGTTATAAAAAGAGGACTCGAAAGGGAAGTAAATTTGCAAATAAAATGGGAATTTCATCTCATTAATTTTCACTTCCAACTTATCCTGGAATCCATGAACAAACTTCCCATCTTTACAATGGCTACCATAATAATTTTAATTCTACAGTGCACCCCTTAATAAAATTTACGTTAATAGTGAAAAAGGGGATAATGTGTTCAGGCAGAGTGTTGCAAAATAGCAGAGCAGCATTTTACTCAACTAAACTCTGCTTATTGCAGTGATGATATACTAACAGATAGATATATGTCAGCCAAAAGTCTGCTCACCTACACTGATGGACTACATAAAATGTTGGCTGTTTAACTATCTCTGCTTTGTTTGCAGCTGTTTCTGATATTTGCCTCTATGCACTGAAGGATCTGCTAAGATGGGATGTCTTAAGAAAAAGATTAACGCTGAAGTAGTAAGAAAACATTGTCCCAAACCCCCTGTGATAAAAATATATACCTCTAAATATAAGTAGGATTGAAATCCTCAAGAGGAGAGTGGTTTCTCTTAATTTTTAGTTCCTATACGAATCATTTCTTAAACTGCATAAAGGTATAATAGGAAAGGAAATATTTAAAATCCTTTGATTTCACTTGACTCCTTGACTAGAAAATATTGCTGGGATAAAGTAAAGCTTTATATTGGATCAGGCAATCTTGAAAAAAGTGAAAGGGCTTAGGGAAGACCACCATCATCCACTTTCATGCTAAAGTAAAGTTTAACTGACTGAAAATGACGCTCAAAAACACTCACAAGTTGCTTGTTGGAGACTGCATATTACAGTAAACTGAAGTTACGCATCCTTAAGTATCTTAATAGCAATTCATTTGCTAAGTGTACCCAAGTTCACCGTAGACAAAATTACTCCACCTACACTGTCTTCTTAAATAAAACAAACAAAAAGAATCCCTCAAAAGCAAAACACACTCAGTAACTCTCTTCTTATGGCTTGAAGTGGCTACCCAAAAACAGAGGCTAGACAAGAATAAGAAAATAAGAGGGTATTTATTGAGGACACTTCCACAGGTAAACCTTGAGCAGTCAAAAGCCTCTGAGGGGCTCCACGCAAGATGGATGCTGGGTCAGGGGTTCTTCACACTTTTGTGAGTTTGGTCCATTTTTGTATCAGGGTTAATTCTCCAATTACAATCTCAGGTAATGATGTAATTACCCCAGGTTTGCTTCCCCCGTTCAGAGGCTTTAGTTTACATGTTTTGGGGGCTGGGACAACAAGGTGTCCTTGAGTCCAGGCCCAGAGAGGGTTTGTTATGTCTGACCAGAATGGGAGAACAGTAGCTAACATGCTATGGAGTTTTAGAGTTACAAACTAAAACAGTACAGGATCCAAAAAATATAAAAGCTAAATCCTAAGGCATCACTTTAACTCTGCTTCAATCATTTTTCCTCATGAAGTAGTCAAGCAGAAAGTCAGCAGACATACAGTTCCTATCAGAACATTTTAAGACAAGAACTGTGATGCTTTCTAATAGCCTTAAATCTTCTTTTATGTCACCCAAAACAGTCCCCAGCACTCGAGGTGAGGCTGCCCCAGCTCAGGGCAGAGTGGGACAATCCCTTCCCTTGCCCAGCTGGTGATGCTGTGCCTGATGCATCCCAGGACAGGGTTGGCCCTTCTGGTTGCCAGGGCACTGCTGACTCATGTTCAACTTGCCATTGACCACAACCCCCAGATCCGTTTCCGCAAAGTTGCTTTCCAGTGTCTCATTCCCCAGTTTGTCTTTACATCCAGGTACAGATTCTGGAACTTGTCTTTGTTGAACTCCATAAAGTTGGTAACTGCCCATCCCTCTAATTTGTTGATGTCTCTCTGCAGAGCCTCTCTGCCTTCAATGGGGTCAATGGTTCCTCTTAATTTAGTATCATTCATTGTCAAACTTACTGCACCTTCAAGTGCTGAACCCAAGCCATTTATGAAGATGTTGAAGAGAACACAGGAGAGAACAGGGCCCTGTGGAACCCCACTAGTGACAGGTCCCCAGTCTGATGTCATCCCATTCACCGTAAGCCTTTGTGCCTGACCCACCAGTCAGTTTCTCATCCATTACACAATGAGTTTATCCAGCTGTGGGCTGGACATTTTGTCCACAAGGATACCGTGAGAGACAGCTTCAAAAGATTTACTGAAAAAGATTACATCAGCTGGCTTCCCTTGATCAGCTGGGTGGGTTACATTGTCATAAAAGAAAATCAGGTCTGATAAGCAGGACTTTCCTCTCATGGACCTGTACTGGGTGTGACCGGTGACTGCATTGTCCTTCAGCTGTTTGTCAATGCCTTCCAGAATAATCTTCTCCATAATTACACCAGGCACTGAAGTGAGACTGACAGGCCTGTAGTTTCCAGGGTCAATCTTACCCTTCTTGAAACCCGGGACATTAGCCAGCTTCCAGTCAACTGGAACTTGTATAGATTCCATCATTCAAAAACAGCTGAGAGAGGCCTGGTGGTGACATCAGCCAGCTCTTAGAGTATTCTCACTTGAATCCCATCAGCTCCCATAGACTTACAGGGATTCAGCTGGAGCAGGAGATTCTGCACAACTTTTGTGTGAAGAAAAAGACTGAATCATGTCCAAATGCAGAAGAGCTCAGAAAAGTACTTCTCCAGCTGAAGATAATTCTTAAAAAAACCAGATCTTCCTTGTGTGGTTTCCTGAACATTTTCAAGTACAGGAAATACATGATTTCATATTTTGGTAACTCCTTATGTTTAGACAGCTTCACTGCAACAAACACTCATTACTTTTTTCCTCCGCCTTCAAGAAGTCTTCTTCCATCTTCCATCTCTAGACAGGACTTCACAGAACCCAAAGCAGTCAGATTTCTAAAAGAAATAGCAACTCTACTTTGAAAGGGGGAGAAACGTATTTTCTTCAGGACAGTTTCTGAGACAAACTGGGTCGAGTGCCCTACAGGTCATTGTAACTCTGTGCTTTTCACTGCTGTGTTATTGCAAAGCCATCATATAACTGAAGAAAATTCCATCTCTGAATTTTTGTAAGTGTAAGGTTCTTTGGAAGAGACAATATTGGTCCTGGTCAAAAGACATTGCTATTTGTCTAAAAATGTATATTTCCATAAATTTCATCAAAAGCATTTTTAAGTAAATCGATATAAGCCTTGATATGATATTTTATAACAAAGATTAAAAAAGCTTTTATTTTGTACTGGTCATTATGGTATTAACCTTATGTGAGTGTCACTTCAATAAACTACTACACTTCAAAATCTTATACATTCCTGATTCAATTTTATCATCAAATTGTAAAGTTTGGAAATATTTGTAACAATTTTCTTGTAGTAGTTTATATTTCAGCTAATATTGCCTTAAATTTATGCTTAAATTTTAAATTATCATTATCTTTTCCATTTTCTGTGCATATCTACACACCACTTCTTTTCTGGAGTGTGAGTTCTATATATAAAATCTGCATTTCTAAAGTATATATTTCCGTTTGTGTTAGAGGTATTTAGTTATTTTTCCAGTCAGAAAACAGATCAGCTACACTGAGATTCTCCTAATGATAACTAAATAATAATTAAGATCTTTTTTATGATCTATAAACATGATTTCTAAATTTCTTTAATACATTTTAAGCTACTTAGAGTTTGTCCTCATGAAAATAACTATCACTGTATGCATTTTATTACATATATAAAATTATTCTTCCACCTTTTATATATTTGACACTCTCATAATTGAAAACAACAACCATCTATTTGACAGGTAAAGAATTAATTGGATCTCCTTATCCAAACAGTTGCATGCAACAGTTCAATGTCTAAATAGGGATTGGTGACAGGTGGTGTTCCTCTGGGGCCCACACTGGTACCATTGTTGTTCCATATCTTTACTATTGACACCAAGACTAGGAGATTGAGTGCACCTGAAGCAAGTCTGTGGATGACACCAGACTGTTTAGTTGACACACCTGGGAGATGGAATGCTGCCCAGAGGGACAGGCTTGAGGACTGGGATCAGGTGAATCTCATGAAATTCAGCAATGCCAAGGTCAAAGTTCTGCATCTAGATCTGGGCAATCCCCAATATGGATACAGACTGAAAGGCAAATGGATTGAGAATACCCCTTAGGAGAAAGACTTGGTGATGAAAAATAGGATATGACCCTGGAATGCTTGCAGTTCAGACATTAAGTATTATCCTGGGCTGTACATGAAGATGTGCTATGAGCAGATTGAGGGAGATTGTTCTCCTCCCTGCATTCCACTCTTGTGAGATCCCACCTGAAGCACTGTGTCCAGTTTTGGGGTTCCCAGCACAGGGCAGAGTGGAACCTGTTAGAGCTGGCACAGAGAAGAAACACAAATATGATCAGAAGGCTAAAACACTTCTCATATGAAGAAAATCTGAGAAAACTGGGGCTTTCCAGCACAGAGAAGGCTTCAGGGAGACCTTACAGCAGAGACTTACTGCCCCCCACTCAGTGGCATGATGGACTATTTCAGATAATGTTTCTCTTTTCAGTAGAAGATTATCTTAGAAAACATGTTTTCTGTTACTACGACAGTATCTCTGGGTGTATTATGATGGCAGAAACATCGATTTACCCAAGCTCTTACACTATTCCCAGTGTATATGGGAAAAAAGGGGAGACTTATGTGGTTTCTGGAGGGAGCACCTCTGGTATATAGTAATGAAATTCCTCTAAACAAAACCACATGCAACTGAATGTAAAGAAAAAACTTCTTTGATGTGCTGATTTAAGGTAAATATTATACAAAACATATAAATAGTTCCTTTAAGCTTGGAGAAGCAATATGAATTAATATATCACCTAAAAAAAGTTGACAAGAGAATTCAACATCTTCTGTGTCACAGATCACATATTTCTTATGAGGAAACACTGAGGGTGCTGGGCCTGTTTGTCCTCAAGAAGAGAAGACTGAGAGGGGACCTCATGAATGTCTATAAAGTATCTGAAGGTTGGATGCCAAGAGGATGGCTTCAGGCTCTGCTTCAGTGCCAAGCAATAGGACGAGAGGCAATGGGCACAAACGGATGCATGGGAAGGTCCACCTGATCATGAGGAAGAACTTCTTTACCGTGTGGGTGATCGAGTACTGGAAAAGACTGCCCAGAGAAGTTGTGGAGTCTCCCTCACTGGAGTTATTCAAAAACTGTCTGGACACAATTCTGTGCCACGTGCTCCAGGATGACCCTGCTTGTGCAGGGAGGCTGGAACAGATGACCCTCTGTAATCCCCTCCAACTTTACTCAGTGATTCTGTGATCAGTTTTCTGCATTTATTTCTACAAAAAAATCTATATTAACACATTGGTTTACTTTAAGAGCTTTTTAAAGAATAGGAAACTGCCATTTCTTTGCAGCAGTTTACTGGCTCAATGTTCAAGTACCAGCAAGTTTACCTACCAAATTTTGTTTTGGGACATGGGTCACAATTTCTGCTAAAACTTGTGTTTATTCATAACAGACAGAATTGTTTCCAGTAACAATGATAACTTGAGTGCTGTATAAAATTATAAAAATTTAAGACCTATAAACTTAGACACAATTTTTTTCCAATAATCCATATTTTGATCAATTTTTTAGTCTACACTTCCTCTAAGTCTATTTGTGGAAGGGTTAAAATCACCAGTCTAACTACAATATTGTGGAAAATTCGGTGCAGCCTTAGTTAATACATGTCACAACCTATACCCTTCTCTTTTCATATCCATTTATAAAAAGTGCTATTAAAGAATCTTTGCGTGATCTGGGAATGTAAAAACATACTTCATGTATTTAAAATCTTCGGTGGTGAAATTGATGGCTGGATTGAGTGCACCCTCAGTCAGTTTGTAATTACCCCAAGCAGTATAATGCAGTCGATGTTGGAGCAAAGAGATGCCATCCGGAGATACCTTGACAGGTTTGAACCTCTGAGAACCTCATGAAGTTCAACAAGGCTAGGTGCAAGGTCCTGCCCTGGGTAAGAGTAATGCCAAGCACAAATACAGGCTGGGTGAAGAATGGATTGAGAGCAACTCTAAGGAGAAGGACTTGGGGGTGTTGGTGGACAAGAAGCACAACATGGGCATGCAATTTGCGCTTGCAGCCCAAAAGCCATTGCATCCTGGAACTGTTCAGGGCCAGGTTGAATGCAGTTCTCAGAAACCTGGTCTAGTGGAAGGTGTCCCTGCCTACTACATGGAGATTGGAACAAGGTGATCTTTAAGGTCTCTTCCACTCCAGGCCATTCCATGATTCCGGGCTGCATCCAAAGCATTGTGGCCAGCAGGGCAAGGGAGGTGACTCTGACCCTCTGCTCTGCTCTGGTGAGACCCCACTTGGAGCTCTGCATCCAGCTCTGGGGTCCCCAGCCTGGAATGGCACGGGCTTGTTAGAGTAAGTCTGGAGGACGACCATGAAGATGATCAAAGTACTGGAGCAGCTCTCCTATAAAGAAAGACTGAGAGAGTTGGAGTTGTTCAAGCCTGGAGAAGAGAAGGCTCCAAGGTGATTTCACAGCAGCCTTCCAGTACCTAAAGGAGAGTACAAGAAAGCTGAAGAGTGACATTTTACATGTGCATGTATTAAAAGGACAGAGGAGAATGGCTTTAAACTGAACAATTGAAGTTTTAACCAGGAAATGAGGAAGAAATTTTGTATTGTGTGGGTGAGAGACATTGGAACAGATTACCCAGGGAAGCAGTGCATGTCCTCATGGGAAATATTCAAGGCCACTGGATGGGGCCTTGAATGACCTGGTCTGGAGGAAGATGTTCCAGCACACAGCAGGGATGTTGGAACTAGATGATCTTTTCAGTCCTTTCCAACCCAAACCATTCTATGATTCTATGAAATTACTTTAGAGAAAAGAGAAATATACTTTAAATTTGCACCAGCACCAGATCTTCCTCTATCACTGGGTTTTACCAATGTGAAAGGTGTGAAAATAACAACATCTTGAGAATTTTAGTCCAGGCTATTTTTATTTTCTTTTAAGAACATAAAAGAAAAATGGTCATTGTAGACAGGTAAATTTAATTTTGATCATGATTGCAGAGAAACAGACATATTTTGAAGAATCATCACTAGACAAAGAATCTCCAACAAAGATTTGACTTACGTTACCATATTCTTAAGTGTTTGAATCAAAATCTAATCACAGGAAGTTTTTCAAGCTACGATACGTGATTAATAGAATTATATCATCTTTGTGTATAATTTCAATGTGATTTGTTTTTTTCTCCAGAATAAAAAAACAAAGTGGTGTTTCTTAATGCTTGATTGCAAAATGAGAAAGAGAGAAGTGTACAATTATTTCTAATGGAACTCACTTGATCATTTTTTCAGGAAGCACTTATTTGTGATTATATCTGTATTTCAGCAAGACTGAAGTTTCTGCCTTGATTATGACTGTGTCGTAATAAATCCACAACAACAAATGTCTTTCAATGACATTCAGGTTATTATTTTTCATGCCCCATGATGACATTTTGATCCATGTTTTAGAAAACCCTGCAGTGTTCCACTTACCTAAAATCTTGCCAAGTGTGAGAGACTTGATTGCATTGAATTCTGTGCCTGAAGACAGAATAAACTTCATTCTTTCATTCTGGTTAACCTGTAGAATGATAGAGTGAGGAACAAAGCAGAATAATGGAAGAGATAGCAGTCAATATTTTCAAAAAAGCAGGTAAGATCAAGGCTAAAAATAAGAGGCTCTGAGGGAAGCATTTGTTATTTATAGCGTAAAAACTCATCAGGGAATAGATTATCAGCTTCCTCAGATCACTGATTATAACTGATAATTCTTAAGAATCCCACTTCATAAGCCTTTACTTATCTTATTGATTTGGCTGATTCCTTCTTTTTCACCTCTAAAATGAATAAAAATAGCAAACCTTTAAGAATATAAAAGAGTCCCTTCTCATTTAAAAAACACACTCAATATTTAACTTCATAAAGATCAAATATTATATTGTAAATACTCTGCCTCCCAGGGTACCTCTAGAACAACTTCAAGGCAAGTACCAGCATAAACCCAAGTTTTAGCCGCAAAATACTGAATTGTAACATACAGGTATTTAGAATTTCAAATTAAGAAAAAAAAAAGACATTTTGCATGTTAGTATCAACCATTAGCAAAATAAATGTTTCTATTTTACCATGAAATTTCCACAAAAATAACAAAAATATCGTCCTTAATAGCAACGTTCCTTTGATGATATGAGACAGACCAAATAAAGTTTTAAAAATAGACTTAAATTATTATCTGGGTGGTACTATATATGTACTGTAGTTTAATGCATAATTTAAATTTAAAAAAACCCAAAATGCAAAACCCAAAACAAATAACAGCAGTCATTAGCAAATTTTGAAAATTTAACCATCAAACAATTAATTGCATTTTCATATAAAATTATGAGGTGATAATGACCTTTTGAAATAAAAAAAATTAACACCAAAAAGTTTGGGTAACATTAATTTTGACTGTGCATCATGAGAGTGTTAACTTTGCTTTGATTACTTGAGATATTAAGGCACATTTGCTTTGGGGGTAATGGCCTCGTTGCAAGTATTTACTTCATTTTTCTTGTCTACTTTTTTAATGACAATCCACTTTTTTTTCCCCCCTAACTAAATTACCTCTACAAAGAGCATTTCCTCCTCTCTATTAATCTTCACGTGTTGCAGTTGTCCATCAGCCATGTTTTTGAAACTGACGCTGAAGACATCAGGATCTTGATGGCTATCTAGCTTGTACCTAATCTGCAAACTTCCTGCAGGGATAAAGAGAGCAAAATGTGTAGCACATTACATACACAATAAGCAGTGTGGATCATATACTACTTCACAGAGGTACTTCAAGGGCAAAACAAATGCTTGATTTGTTTAAGGACTTAGCCGTGAGAAATGGATATAAGTCAGAAATTAAAGGCAACAGGATGAGTAATAGCAATGTCGGAGGTATGATATAATGGCAAAAATAGTCATAAGCTGTCTCAATTTTGATTAATGAGTTAAAATTTGGGCAGAAATTTTATAAGTACTTTCAAATTTAAGCTGAGAAACACTCAGTCCAGTAGCTCTCTGAACTGGAACTTATCAACTATAACTCAGTTATTCAGAAGCACTGTTCTTGAATAATGTTTTCCCGGTCCAGTCCTGTAAACCTCTGACCTTTTGAAAATTAAATAGAATGCAGTGTACTAACTCCTAGATCGCTTCCCATTTCTTATTGTCAACTCCCAGAATACCACCTGTACACACATAATCACACAAAGGAGAACACAGAGGCAATATAGTTTCCTTGTCAGAAATTCCTTCTCAGCTGCAGATGGACCACAACTTTCTACTCACGCTCTAGAAATCAAGACCCATGTCAGACCCAGGCCAGTCATGAGCAAAACGTGTTCCATGTCCCATGACGGGGAGGATAATATGGGAATATAGCTATTCTATATCCAGATACGTCTAGGAAAGCACAGAACCTGCCTTGAGCACAGAACTACTGTGACTACAAAGAGTCTTTGATGAACCCAAAGACTTAACTCAGTCTGTGGGGTTTTTTTACTTAAAAAAATAATTACTTAGATCTAGATGAAAGAATGGAAAAGAAAGACCCAACTAATAACTAATGTTCAGCTTAAATAGAAACATCAATAATGTTATGTGTATTTTTACAGGTATGTGTATATGTACGTATTTCCATAGGTATATAAGTAGCTTATGAAATCAACTGAATTAAATGACCTCTGATTAATTTGGGAAATAGATAATACACTTTCAAAAGTATTTTATTTCATTATTTATTTTGAGGATGACAATTAATAGGCCTCATGAGTAGAATACAGCTCAGATAAATTTTAATTTTCATTTCCAAACTTTAAAATTTCTAAAGGATTTTCTGAAATGAACATTTTTGACAACATGATAAAAAACCACTAGTGAAAGTTGAATGTTTTTCATGTGGAAAGAATTGCTTGATGCAGCTGAAAAACAAAGATACCGTCTAAATATATAGTTTGTGATTCAGGTCTGGAAATCAGAGAGAATCTGAGCTGACAGCTATGATGCTCATTAGTGTTTTCAGACAAGCAATCTGAAAACTCACCATTCCTGGTGAGAATGACCGAGAGGTATTCCTTGTAGAAGGAGCTGACATAAAGCAGTAAGCTTGGCGTCCGCGTTGTTCGAAAAGCAAATGCAATTGCTTCCCTGGTCAGTGTCATGTCAGCATAAAAAGAAGAAGCATGAGAACTGGAATTTTTAGCTAACGTGTAGTATTCTTGAAAGTTGTATGTCACAGATGTGCCAGTCCAAAAATAGGCAGAGATCTCTGAAACAAAAAGTAATTCAATATTTAAACATAATGAAAAATAATACTAGAGAACTGCAAAGATCTTACTTTCTTCTTGCAGCAAAAAGTAGATTTAAGTTCTTTTGTTTCTTGGTTTGTTTTCCAAACTCAGACTTAGTTTTGAGATTACTATTTGAAAGACAGAAATACAAATGTTTTACCATAAAAATATAGTTCCTGGATTTACTGTAGTATCAAAGAATCAAAAAAGTTACATGAAGATGCTGATCCTCTCAGATAATGTAGCTCCTGCTTAAATGGTATACACTGAAGTTATCTCTGAAAAAAAGGTGTTTAGCAAAACTTACAGATATTGTGCAAATTCAGCTGAATATGTACCTACATTATGTAAACTGAATATTTTGCACGCATTTAAACATATCTTTAAGGGGATGTGAAGATCTTGATCTGGACTGTATGGTCTTGTTTTCAAGAACTGATAAAACTAAAAGACATGCTTGCCTTTCTTACAGAATGGACCAGCATAGGCTGAGAACGTGCAGTCACAGGAGAATCCATTGTATTTCTCTCTACATTTTCCACCATTACGACACAGGTTACCATAGCTGCTACAATGTCCAGGACATCCTGGTTCAACTCCTGGTGTTATCTTCGCTCTCTCTTCCAGATCAAGGGCCATTCCATTCAACTGTAACGAACGAATGCATCCCAGAAATCCTTTCTGCCTGGATGCTGTTCCACCTGAAAAAAAAATTATATGAGCTTTAAAAACTTTAAAATAATTGATATGTAAAACCATCTTTATAGTTTTCAGGCTATGAACAGTATATCAGGACTTTCCAAGACACAAGCTTATTCATGTGAAAATATTTATAAGTAGCTTTAAAAGTATATCTTATTTCTGTTTTGTCAAGTAGTTGCAGAGAGCCTTTGAAGATTCTATTAATTCACAAACAAGTGAGGTCCAGAAATTAGGTATTTTTCTTTTTTGTCTCATATTTTTTCATTTAAAGACAGAGGAGGACGGAGGCAGGAAGGAGAGGGAAGGAGAAGGAGAGAGAAGGAGAAGGAAGGAGGAGGAAGGAGAAAGAGAAAGAGAAAAAGAGAAAGAGAAGGAGAAGGAGAAGGAGAAGGAGAAGGAGAAGGAGAAGGAGAAGGAGAAGGAGAAGGAGAAGGAGGAGGAGGAGGAGAAGAGAGAAGAGAAGAGAAGAGAAGAGAAGAGAAGAGAAGAGAAGAGAAGAGAAGAGAAGAGAGGAGAGGGGAAGAGAAGAGAGGANAGAGAAGAGAAGAGAAGAGAAGAGAAGAGAAGAGAAGAGAAGAGAAGAGAAGAGAAGAGAAGAGAGAAGAGAAGAGAAGAGAAGAGAAGAGAAGAGAAGAGAAGAGAAGAGAAGAGAAGAGAAGAGAAGAGAAGAGAAGAGAAGAGAAGAGAAGAGGAAATAAGGAAAAAATGAAATGATGGGATAGGATGAGTGATGAGCAGTGCAGTTTTATTCTTTCAGTATTCTATTGACTGATGAACTGACCTGTGTCTGTCTCTCTGTCAGTCTTATGGTATGACTGATGATACCTGTATCATTAAAATTTTGCTGGAGAAGCTGGCAGTTCATGGCTTGGACAGGTGAACTCATTACTCTTAAAAACTGGTGGGATGGCCACATAAAGAGTGGTCGCGAAGGGAATTACACCCAGCTGATGGCCAGTCACTGGTTAGGTTCCCCAGGGCTCAGTGTTGGGCCCAGTTCTGTCTAATATCTTTACTGGTGATTTGGATGAGGGTATCGAGTGAACCTGCAGTAAGTTTGGGGATGACACCCTGCTGGGTGGGAGTGTTGATCTGCTGAAGGGTAGGAAGCTCTGCCAGGGCATCTGCACAGGCTGGATTGATGGGCTGAGGTCAGTTGTATGAAGTTCAACAAGTCAGAATTCCGGGTCCTACACTTTGGTCAAAACAACCCAGTGCAAGTCTGTAGGCTTAGAGAAGAGTGACTGGAAAGCTGCCTGGTAGAAAAGGATCTGGGGTTGCTGGCCAACATGTGCCCAGATGGCCAAGAAGGCAAATGACATGCTGGCTTGTATCAGCAATACTGTGGCCAGCAGGACCATGGCAGTGATGGTTCCCCTGCACTAGGCACTGGTGAGGCCACACCTCAAGTTCTGTGTCCAGTTCTAAGTTCCAGTGCTGGCTCCCTCACTACAAGAAAGACATTGAGGTGCTGGAGGGTATCAGGAGACAGGGAATGGAGTGGGTAAAAGGGTTAAGAGAGTAAGTCATATGAGAAGCAGCTGAGGGAATTGAGGTTGTTTGGCCTGGAGAAAAGGAGGTTCAAGGGACACCTTATTACTCTCTACAACTGCTTGAAAGGACGGTGTAGCCGGGTGGGGGTTGGCCTCTTCTCCCAGCAAAGAGTGACAGGACAAGAGGGCATAATCTCAGACTGTGCCAGAGCATGTTAATGGACATCAGAGAGAATTTCTGCATAGAAAGGGTGATTGGGCATTAGAACAGGTTGCTCAAGGAGGCTGTGAAATCCCAATTCCCGGAAGTGTTCAAGAAATGACTGAATGTGGCATTTAGTGCTGTGGTTTAGTTGACAAGGTCATGCTCATTGAAAGGTTGGGCTTGGGGAACTTGGAGGTTTTTTCCAACCTTAATGGTTCTATGATACCTCAGCTGGTATCTGTTCTGATATACTTAGTCTCAGATTGAAGCTGTGTCTATTCTTCAATAATAGGGAGGTTAATGCCCCTCTCTACAGAGGAATACCATCCAACATATACCTGACTACCAAACACAGGAGATAACTATACAGAGCAATCCCAAGACTAATGAGAGTTGTTGATTCATTTGTTTTCACTGCTCCTTATTTTTAGCACATTTCAAGATAGCTAACATTATATTCATCTGTGTTGCTTAGCAAGGTATGCAATTTACATATCATCTCTCTTGTCCTTTTTTTTTGCACAAATCACTCTGACGTTTCTTGTCATTTGTTCTCTTTTAAAAAGTAAAAGCAGAAAACATTCCACAATGTGTGAGACTGTAAACTATAATTCTCATGCACTTCCAGTTCTCTTTTGGAAAAATGTTTGAATCTTTTTAAAATTTCAGTTTGTATAACTCTTGCTGTTACATAGAATATCTTGACTTAGCTATTGTAATTTTCAGTTACAAAGGAACAAAACCACCTGGTCGTGGCAATTTAATATCATCTCTGTAAAAATGGTAACATATTGGAACTACATTAACATCCTTTTCAATCCTAGCCACTCTACAAGTCGATGATTCTATGGTTTTGAGGGTTGCTTTAACCTTTAGTTCTTCTGGTTTTGGAAAACCAGTGTATACAACTTCTTTACTTCTTCACAAGAAGTAAAGAGTGTTTTAGCCTGAAGAAATCACAGTCTTCATGTGTTACTGACTGAGTAATGGGTGACTAAGGAAGGTACTAGATTTCCAAGATGACATTTAAGTAAAGAATGCTTCTGCTAATGTCATTCTAAAGACACTCGATATTTCATTTTTCTCTAGATCCTTTAATTAATCTCAGGATCCTCATGACTTTTCCGAGTGAAAAAAAGCTCCACAGTACCAGACGCAAAATAAAATCACTATTCCAATACAATTATTCACCTGAACATTATCTGAAGAAAACGAGCTAGACAACTTGCCTGTAGATAAGTCAAAACAGTTTTTATATTGTCAGCTCCTTAAAATAGATGGACAAGAGTATATAAGTTTACTAGAATTTGCCAGATTATTGACAAAAAATATCACTCTATTCAATGGTCAAAAAGTTGCCCGAAAGTGCAGCTGTTAATACAGGATAGTATTAAATTTATTAGGAGGAGGTTTAGAAGGACTAGAGAACAACTAATTCTCAAAATATTAGAGAAGTCTGTAGACTTTACAGTGCCAGAACACCTACAGAATTTGACTGTTTCACTGATCTAATTTCAGGTGTTCATATAGTAGCAGTTACACGGCAATTCAGGTCAGAGAACGGAAATACAATTTACTGTAGTAGAGTAAACAGAAATCTGGTCTTTCCATTAATGAATCTAGTGCATTACTGTGAATATATACCACTCTCAAAACCTCTCCTACCTCCACTGTAACTAATATATTGCATATATTTTTTTGTTATGCAATCCTTCTCTATGCTTTTAATCAAAACATAAAATTCTTCAGTGTTTGATCTAGTCTCCATCTTCTACCTTTGATGCCTTTTGAGGCACAGGTCCAAATTTTTATCGGAGCATACAATACTTCTCTTCATTTTTCCTAAGCATTCAAGTTCATTGTACCTACAGTATAAGAACACTAAATTCCCCTTAAATGCATCCCTCCCCAGTGCACAGCTAATAAAACATTAATTTAGGAAGTTTTTTCTCAGAACAGACCTAAAAAAGCTATTTTTAAAAGTAAGGCCAACTTTAAATGCTTTTATACTGTAAAACATATATTTACACCAGAAACTTATGAATTCATAATAAGGCAATATTATAGTAAGAAAACTACCATGGATATAACACATAGCTCTATATAGCTTTTTGTAATAACTAAATAAATACTAATTAATTCCTTTTTTTATTTTTTCAGCATTTTATCTAAATGCCTTAATGTTGTATTTCAACCTGAGAAGTTGTGGATGAAGAGAGACAACAAAGTTTCCTTTAAATTACGGAAATAGCACAGCTTCTTTCAGCAGATTACATCCTCTCAAAAAAAAGGTGCAAACATAGATCCTTGCATTGTCCTGAAAACAAACCTCCAAAGAAGTAAACTTCATCTGAAATCCTGTCCTGGAGTAACTATTGGCCAAGGCGCTCAATCTATAATCTCAAAATAGTGAACATCTCTACAGATTTTTCACAAAGGCTCTCGTGTCATCATACAAAATGTTTTCAAAAGATCTGGTTGCCAACTCTTTTTCTTCCCCTCCTCACCCCATCATTTTCATATTTTTGAGATGATAATTAGGAAATATTCTGTGGAGTGCCTACCTACAAAAAGCTGGCTGTTGAGCTGCAAGCGAATATGTCCATCAGGTGGAGCACTGTGAGACCTTTGAGGAAGTTGATCTATTTGTAAGGAAGCCTCTTTGACATTTCGTTCAGCCTTCACATAATGCCACTGGTTGTCATTTAAAGAACTGTGTGATTGCACTCTGACTTCGCTAGGTCCATTTCCCACATCAAATGAAAAAACCACTTCAGATGGAGCTAGAAGGAGGATAGTAGTAACAGGCATTTAAGTTATTTCATAGTTAATTGGGTCACAAAATAATTAATAGCAGAACAAGTTACTTTAAGGTTTAGCCTACTATTTCATGGGATAAACTGATTGTTTTAGAGGAAGAGTTTACTTCAGGGGCCTGCAGCCCATTCTTCACAATCACTGACAGCGAGAGCAGTGATTTATGCACCACATGGAAACCAATCAGTTTGTGGACCCCTAGAGAGCATAGTAGTCAAGAAACAGTGAAATATGCTAGCTTTGTGATTTTTCAGTTTGGATGAAATGCATCTCTTGATTATATGCTATTTGATTGCCATTGGTAACTATATTTAAGTTATGACAACTATAATCCAACCAGCATCTTCTACCTTCTATTTGCCTTTGTTATTTATCCATATAGTCTCTACAAATAGCAGAGGGAATTTTGGATGTAATTTATAAATTTATTATTTAAATTGAGTTTTTCTCTAAGCAACTTTCACATTACTCAGTTTTATAGTTTGCCTAGAAAAACATAACTTAATCTTTGCAGGTCAAAATAAAAAGATAAGGAATATACCAGAAAACTGAAGATCTGAAAATTGTGGGTATTCTCTCTGCAAGTCTTTTTTTCATTTATTCAAATACAATCATGAATGAAAAAAAGTAATCCCTAAACAATGGATAGTCACAATTTTGAATTTTTAAGGATTTCATTAAAGGATTATAGGCCTGAGAAGATTCCATGGATCCAAACCAAAATTTCCCATTTGTGTCATTGAATCCTGACAGAACAACAAAAAAACAGGAGTCAAGGGAATTAGATGAGCTTCAAACAACATTTTAAGAGGAATTTACTGAACTAGCAAAAAATATTCCATGCAGTATTTTTACTTTCTTTTCACTTTTAAAAAATATATCAGACCTTTTAAAACATTTAAATTCACTTTGGCCA
Source organism: Falcunculus frontatus (assembly GCA_013398115.1). NCBI lineage: Eukaryota > Metazoa > Chordata > Aves > Passeriformes > Falcunculus > Falcunculus frontatus. The sequence goes on along the minus strand of VZRV01023443.1, from coordinate 611,231 downwards.
ACCTTTAGACTGAACAATGACAAACAACCGCAATCCCTTAAGCCCTAATTCTTGTTGCTATAAAGTACTTTTCTATAATAGTTGAACCTGAGAGAGAAAAGTAAAATGAGAAATATATAAACCATTTCACTTACCAAATAAAATAGAGCGTGTTGTGCAGTCAATTTATGAACAGAATGCCTTTTGTAATAAATTACCTCCTCTGCTTAAAAATCAACAGTTTTACATAATAAGAAGAAATAATTGATGCCTAAAAACAGTTCCTCAGTAAAATAAATGAATTTTAGGATAAATTTCTTTTATTTAGATAAAGTTGAGATCTCACTCTCCCTTTACAGAGGGATAAAAGAAAAAACAATAACCACATAGTAGGAGGACAAAAGCAACAGAAAGTCCTTGTGACTGGCTAAAAAGAATTTCTACTGAATGTTACCTTCTGTAGAGAGGTCTTTGTAATCTTCTGGATACTGTTGGAGTTAAGCTTGAAAACACAAGTTCTGCTTTGAACTCAGTGAATGCGCCTCTTAAATAGCATATCAGAATGACAGATCTGATAAATAATATTACTGTTTAGATTTTAAAGGCAAGAAAATATATAATAAAGATTTTTGAACAACCACTGAAATAATGAATTATGTTAGTACAACTAAAAAATTGATATAATCATGAAAAACAGGAACCAGTCCCTGAAGTTCCACATACGAAGGCCAATATAATGAGTGTATGGTCATCCATTATAGTGTCTGAAGAGTAACCAGAATATGTCAGAAAAAGTGAAAAACATAATCCCTTAACATTCTAAAATATTTTAAGTGTTTTTGCTAATAGCAAGGGCACCGCAAATTTGAAAGAAATTTTGGATTTATAAGAAAATATGCCATGGGATGTGGATGGATGATACTGGGTTCTAAAATTTGTTATCTTACAACAATTTTTATGTTACAACAAAGGACAAAGGCAAAGAGCATTTTGGTCATTTCTTAGGCATCAGAAAATAATGCATCCAGGAGTTCTCTTCTGGCACAAAAATAATTGTTGGGTCCTACCTACACTGGTGTTACTTAAAAATTATCTAAACATTGCATGAATGCTTGTAACCCTGGTGTATTCAAACACAGGCAGAGGACAGCTACAGACTGGCAAAGTGGAGTGGAAGGTGTAGTTGATGGTACTCACAAAGAGTTGTCAGTGGCTAGCTGTGGCTAAAACGACTAACAGAAAGCACAGCCACAGAACCATCCAGAGTACTGAGTGTGAGCATCATGTGCAGAAGCAGAAAGTCATTACCTACTAATACGCTATAGAATGCAAAATCCTTGCATTTTCCAAAAAGGAAACAATTGAACTCCACTCATCCTGGACAGTAAGCTGCAAATTTGGGCAGACAAAGGCCATCAGCAGTTGCATATTGAACTGTACTTAACTACTTCCAAAGCAACTGCAGAAGCCCAACCAAATCAATACCACCATCGTGTTTTCAAGCCTACTTTAAATTTCTGTTTAACTCATTGGAAATAAAACCTTCAGTGAGCATTCAATACAAAATACTCAGACCTTTAGCTAAAGCATGTAACCTTTGATCCTATAAGTATTTAGCAGAGTGTACTCTTCAGAGTTGAATTGTCCATGTTGCTTTCAACCACTACTTCTGCAGGAAATTAGGAAAAAACTTAAAGTGTTTTAAAACTCAGTGCAAAACAAAAAAATTGGACCGAGTAACTTCTTTGGGACAATTCACCTAATCTCTGTTTTAAAATACAGTTAGGATGTACAGCACACATTTTTTGCAACAATGTTCTAGAATACATATAGAGATGCACTGCAGTGTTTATAACTTCTTAAAACAAACCGAACAGCTCTAAGCTTCACAATTCCTATTAAGTTTCTGGACCTGACGTTTTTTGTTTGAAGTTAGACTTCAAGGTCTAAAGATCACTACTCCATAAATAAAAGAATTAGATATAAAGTTTGAGAACAATTGATAAAGTATTACGAAAAGATCAGTCTTCCCAAGTACTGAATGTCAAATGTTAATGACATTCATAATAAGTTTTAAACATTTTCTCACATCATCATCCTAAACAGTGGCATCTGACATTTACATTATTGTTATTTATTATTACATAAATAAAACACATTAATTTATGTGAAACTAACTATTAATAGAACATCAAGTGTAGGTTGGTAATTTACAATCAGAATTATTATAAAGGATGTGTGTTTTTATGATGATGATGAAATCTAAATCATCTTATACCATATGAAATATTCAAGTTGATTTTTTTTTTTTGAGAAAGGTACCCTTGATGGAAATATATATTGCTTATTTCTGATTGGTATTTCCCTCAATAAAAATAGAAAATCCTGGGTCCACTACAAACAACCCTCCATGTAATTTGTATATGACATACAAAAAATAATAGGTTGGTCTACTCAATAAATTAGGGTGTTAATGGAAGTGAAGAAATATCTCTATATGTTAAGCAAGAATGAGATAACTTTGCTTTTTTAGATGCTGAAATTACAGACCAATTCAGCCTTTTGCTTTCTCTCACACCTCCCTACTCATATAAAATCATTTAAAACCCATAAGTATGCAGTAGTTTGTGTTTACGAATGAATGGGACAAGTGACATGAGTCCATCTGCATATTATTATTCTGAAGAAAGACTTATGGTCTTCTGACAAATGTCTGAATAAATTTAGTTCTCAGAAGCATTCATTTAATGCTTCTATGATTTAACTGTTTATTTTGAAAATGGAAAATCATTTATCAGAGAAGACTATCATCATTGCTTCAGAGAGCCTCCACTGAAGTGCTGATCCAGTACACTTCCTGGATTGTGTGACACTGAGTTTACAATACTGCTGTCCTTTAAACTGTTCACAGAACTTTAACAGAAGGCGGTTCATACTGCCAAAAAAACATGGCAAAACCAATGTTGAAAACAGCATAGTTTTCAAATACAGCACTATAATCTGAGATGATGAAAAACAAATTCATTAAACATTACACAATATTCTATAATTAAACTACCTACAGAAGAACACAATAGATGTTTTCCTGTTTGTTTCATTAACATAGGACATTAACACGGACAAAAAAACTGAGAAAGCAGAATATTTTACTTTTCAATAAAAGATAATAAATGTTTCTATAGTAATATTTTGCAACATAACATATATATTTACTTGTACTCTTCTCTAGAAAATACTGGAGTCTGATAACAAAACTGATTTGGAAAAAAATGAAGAACTGTCTAATCCCAAGGTAAAAAGTGTTCTAAAGAACTCTCAGAGTCACCAGGCAAGGATTCAATTAATGTGACATTTCAAATTAATTCAAAAGCCTAATGAAAACATGCTTCATCCTTTGAAATACTCTCCCTTTTAATAATGAGCAATGTAAGAATAATACATTGAGTCAACCAAGATAAAGGTTTCATTTTACGTAAGTCATTTTATGTTGGATTTAGTGGGATATTTAACTCTCTCTTATGCAACAAAAATTTATTTCTGCTTGTAAGTCTAAGAATTTGTGTCTGTACAAATAAAATGAAACAAAATTGAAAAAAAAAAAGAAGAAAAAAGATGAGAACATGTGACTTAGGATACTGTGCCACAGAAGGTCTTTGTCATGCATGGTGACTGAGTTAATCTCTCAGCAGCCATATATAATGCCTGGCCTTAAAAATTGGAGGGAGAGAACTTGGCGACAGAGATGCACTGAACACAAGAAGCAGAAACAGTCTGAGCAGTCAGGGGCTGATTGCTGTGCTCTTAGATTAAGAAACCTCTGAGGCAGAAAATTTCTTCAAATGGATACTTGTACAGTCTCCGTGCTGTGATTTTTCTGGATAATGATAAAGATCTGGTAGTAGCAGTAAAAGTAATAAAGGTAGAGAACAGTTTCTAAATAGTCCCCCTTTAAATTAAATAAAATCTGATTTTTATAACAATAATAATAATAACAAAACCACCATCAGTCATGTTACTTACAGTGTAACTCTATCCTTATGAAGTCTTGAATTCCCAGGTTCTCCAAAAACACTCCTGAGGAAGCAGTAGTTTTAAAGAAAAATGAGACATCTGCACTGAATTCTCCATGGAAGGTGGGGAAATGCAGGTAGGATGTCTCTGTGTTGAAAGAAGCTGAATTCCAAAATGTTCCTGGTTATAAGAATGAAAGAATGATAGATACAGTGTTATCTAACATTGCCAGTGTAAGTTTTATAACCGATAAACAATGGAAAGCGCCCAGATCTAAGAAGTGGTTGCAGTGTTCAGAGAGTCTAACATCCACAGAAGCTTCCCGATTAGTTCGTAACACAAAAAAGTAGGCGTTATTGGGAGAGCAGAATAATGTTTCATCAAGAATAAAGGTGCTCAGCTCAGACAATGAAAAACCAATTAATTGGAAACAAAATTAATTTAATCTCAGCTGGAAAGTCCGGTTTTGGCCTGATGTATCCTCTCATGAAGTAAACAAACACAGCAGCTATGAATGAAGTACACCTACATTATAATAGTACTGGCTGAGGGAGCTGTGGTTGTTTAGCCTGGAGAAAAGGAGGATCAGGGGGACCTTACTGCTCTCTACAACTGCCTGAAAGGAGGGTGTAGCAAGGTAGGGTCCAGTCTCTTCTCCCAGGTTACAAGTGACAGGATGAGAGGAAATAGCCTCAAGTTTAGATTAAATATCACAACTTTCTTTTTCACTGAAAGGGTTGTAAAGCATTGTAAGAGACTTCCCAGTGCGGAGTCACAATGCATGAAAGTGTTCAAAAAACTTGTGGATATGGCACTTGAGGTCATGGTTCAATGGTGAACATGGGGGTGGTGCAAGGCTGACGACTTTTTATTTTAAAGGTCTTTTCCAACCTTAGCAACTCTAGGACTAGTTAGTTTAAACTATAACTATGAGAGTTGTTAAATATAATTCTACGTAACAAGGAAAAGAGTCTTGCTATCATTGTAATCCAGTGAAATTTACCAGATATCTCAAAGAATGTAGGACAAATATCCTTGCAATTAATGTAGAACAAATCAAAGAAATAAATTTCAAAATTTAATAAATTAGCATAGATATTTTCCTGGTTTTATATATTTTTAAGCTGTTATTCAATCATAATTTGCTATATTTTGTTATTGATTATTAAAATGATGATGTAACATCTGTAGTATCACCCTCTTCTACTAAGGACGTAAACTTCATTTATGGTGTTTAACTAGAAGTACCTTGTTATTATTGCTGAATCCTTACAGATGTATCTGTATTTCTTTATTAAGATATATTGCTTTCTAAACCAAATGAAGCGTTCAATACTTTCTTATCTAATTTATCAAGCCCATTGCATATTCTCCTGCTAATGCTGTGGTCTTGGTTTAACAGTTATGCAAAACCGTAATTTTTGCTCCAGCCATGTTCTGCTTTTAAGATGGGAAGGGGGAAGAAAAAAAAGAGATTTGAAAATTTCTCACTTCCATGCAAAATCAAACCCTATAATACAGTGTATACAGAGGTCTAGTCCACAGCCAGGGAAGTAAAATTAAAGTCCATTCCCTCAATGCAGGAGAGTTTTAACAGTTTTAGTGAGGGTTTGGATCCCACACCGAGAAAAGCAGCATGGCAGGATTTTCACACAATTTCTGGCAATTGCTCATTGTGACTTTTGACACTTAGGAGTACTGCCAGCTATCACAAGTTAAAGCAGCCATCAGGACAACTTCTACATGGTAAGGCAGTTGTGAACAGATGGCTCGGGCTGGGAGGGGAACATGTAGATTTGCACCTCACTCTCCTGCGCTGCCTTATGGGCTTCTTGAAGTTACCAACCTGTGAAAAGTGCCACCAGCCAAAAGCAGCAGCCTTACATATTGGAATCAATTTTAAGTCCGTGTTCCTCAGCTCTTTCAGGTCATGGCTCCCACAGAGCAAACTTCACAACAGTTGTGACTCAAGTATATCACAGTTATTTAAAAATAATGGGCTGGCTGTTACCAGTAATTCAAACACAATAGGAAGTTTAATACTGTAATTTATACAAAATTGGTACAACATTGCCAGCAATTAGAAGAGAGACAATAGTGGCAGTAACAGTCCAGTAAAATAATGATACAATTAGTTTCAATGAAGCATTTGAATGATCTCTGTAAATCAAAATGGATCCTTGAGAGGGCAGGGATAGGAAGTTTTATTTTTCTTCTCTTAATTTACCACCTTCTCTTATCTAGCTGTTGTTTTTCTTATCTCTGAGAACTGTGTGATTTATGAATGCAAAGATATTGTATCAACAAAGATGGTTAAATACAGACTCTGGGAAAATATGTTACAAAGTGTCTTATACTGCAGTAAATCAGGTTGGGAAAAGAATTTCTTCACTTTGTGACATCCGGCTCACAGTCTCCCATTTAGTTTCCTGGAACTGCCAAACACCATGTAATTAGGAAATCAGTACCATTTAGCATTTTATCTAAGCAGTATGACTGCAGTCTTCCTACGAGTAAAAAAAAAATGGAGGATCCTATTTGTTATAAATGATACATAAAGTTATTTTTATGAAAAAAAACCACGAGTTTTTGGCATATATCAACTAGTCTTACCAGCTTGAAACTGTAAAATGAAAAAAAGACAATAATAACAAGACAGATAAATTAGCCCTCTCAAAACAATTGTGCAGCTGTAATTTGTAGCACTCTTCAAGATCCTACTCAAAACTGAAATCTGTTGTCATTTGTATCAATTCCTTGTGATATCTCCAATTGTTACATTGTTCATTCTTTCAGCAGGGACAATAAGTGTTGAGGCAGAGAAAATAAAGATCTTATATTGCTGAACAGTATATTTTGTACTTTGGGGTTTTTTTTGACAGTAAGATCCATAGTAAAAAGACCACAAGGGAAAACTGTGATCATCTAGCTCAACCTCTGGTATGACACAGACCATATAAATTCCTTGAAACAATTCTTGTCTGAAAAAGAGAATTTAGCCTAGGAAAAATATTCAATTGATTCCATTAAAAAATGTCAATTTTTGCAAAATTCACAAATGTTTTTACTGTCAGTTTGTGCATATAGATGTATCCACATACAGTCTAGCTTCAAATGCCAAACATTAGATAATTTTCTGATTTTATTTCCTGCTTTCAAGAACATAATTTAAAATTTCTTCCTCTGTGAAACTGCTTTTAAGTTTAACATATCACCTCAGATTATGCCTAAATTCAGCAAAGCTATTTAAAGGCTTTCACTTAAATATGAACCTCAACTTCTTCAATGCTATCCTTTAACCTTATATTCCCTTCATATATTGTAAAACTGTAATCACAGACTTGTATTAAACTTCTTAATTATGCAGGAAGCTGCAAAGAGGACCAAAACAATGTTGATTAGACTGAGGTTAGGACAAATATGAATTAATAATAATTTATATAAAGCTAAATAAGGTGGAAGAAGTGAACACACAGTTTACAGGTAGTTGTGCTACTGAGAGTAAAAGACATGCTCTGATTTCTCAAGGTACTGAAGAGAGATGAAACAGACTTTTTTGCTAAATTAGAAATTTACTGTGCTGCTTTAATGACGGTATCACAATTGGTTAATACTCTTAGTCTCTACTACATCCAAAGCTCATACTATTTGTTTTTGGGGTTTTTTTTTTTTTCATTAAAATGTCAAACACAGAACTCACACTGAATGGATTATCTGCTTGCATTTACATGCTTGCACTGTCATTTTGCAGTTGAATTTACCTTTTTTTTATTCAGCCAAGTATATGACACTCTATCAAATTCCTTACTAGAGTCTATCAGTCTCCCTTCACCACTATTACAATTACCTTTTTTTAATGTAAATTCATGCTGAATGGTATATTCTCTTTACAATGCATTGTAGTACTCTTGTATTATTTTTTATTAAGTTCTATATCAACAATTTTATTTTAGGCCCAAGAATAGGTCTGATGCTGACAGATTATAATTACCCATTTGATACACATAATTTTGGCACATTACTATTTTTCAGTATTTTGAATTTCTTTATATGTCCTAATAATTACTGGAAATTCATAGTAATACATCAGAGTATGTCCACTCAACTTTTGTAATGAAAAGAACAAGAACAAAAAATACCCAACAGAGAAGGGTGGTTTTGTTTCAGCCTACTCATGCTAACTGACTCTATTAGAATTTATTCGTCATCTAGCTTTTACTTCAATAAGGACAAAAATAGTGGAGATAATTATTTCTTTTTTTATGAAGGACACAGAATTTCTATCTGTTAATGTACCAAAGACTTTGCTCATCCTCACATGCTTCAAAACCTTTCCTGTTACCTTGCTCAGTTGATATATTTTAATGTTAATCTTAACTTTCATTATATTTAGATAGATTTTTCAATTTGATACCAACAGTCCTACCATACAATTTATTAAATGTATTGTATTGCAGAGCAGAAAAGGGATTATAGAAATGAATCAGTAATAAATCAGTACTACATTTTGAAGATGAGTGCTACTCATATGTGTGGTGCTGAGTGTCACCAAATACTATTGACTTTTTGTTTTAAATGGCCATATTCTTCTACAATATTTTTAGTACTTTCATTGTACCTTGGAATCTTTTAAATATATTTAGGTAACTTTATCACAAATGCTGAAGAAAATCAATAACATCTGAAGGCAACTTTTAAATCTTTATAAAATAAACTATATTTCTATTTATATTGCTTTTGCTTTTTTTTTTACAGAAGGCTACTCTTTCCTGCCTCGCTCTGAAACGTATGGTTTTTCTTATAAGTAACATACTCCATTGAAATAAAAGAAATTCTTTTAAAATTTATAAAGAAGCCATGTACAGTAACGGAATGTTAAATAAATGAGTGAAAACAAAAAATACGCAAAATTGAATAGGCGAATTTGGCTGGACTGCATTCGATACATGACTTTTCAGTCATGTACCCAAATAAGTAACTCTAACTTGGAAACTTAGTCAGCAGAGTGCATGGTTTATGACAATTCAATTCAACAAATTATTCATGGTTCTACTTTATTTTGCTATGGGCATAAACAATTTTCTTTTCCTCCAAGTAAATGTCCTACAAGGAACAGACTATTGATGCAATGAGAATTTATGATCTTTTGGATTCGAGTCAGTTAATGAAATACTGAATGTATTATAAATACCAGTAAACCTTCTCCCCCATGTTTTTACATGGTATGTCAGTCAGTTATTCTGAAAAACTTATGTCTGTCACATAAAACAAAACCTATTTAATAAAGGATATCCCCTGTGAAATACAAGTGTATAATTTAGTTCTGGAGAGCGACAGAAGCAAAAACAAGCAATAATCTCTTTTAAGAGTATTCAAATCACACTGTGAATCCAAAAATATCTATTCTTCCTTGTTTGACAGCACTTCTAAAAAATGGGTATTTGCCACTAGACCTTTTTTTTGCATTCTTCACCTATCCCAAAGTAAATGTCATTAAAAGTACATTTAATTGGACCCTCATAGGTGTCAGCAACCTCAAGTTAGAAGAAAAGTCTTAATAATGGTCTGCTTTCTTTCTGCAGCTTAAAATTGCTGCTAGAAGTAGTGGCCTGGCAAGAGAGTTTAAACTTCACCAGTTTTGTCTAGTGTGAAAATTAATATGTAGAACTCAGAAAATACTGCAAGTCATACCTCTTTACATTTACTGTAAAACTGAGTATTAAAGAAAATGTTAATTATAAAATCCACTGCTGATACATAAAGACCATTGGGAAAAAATCTCCTAAGTTACACACTCTGTATTTATTGTAATCCATAACATATATTATATATGAGGAAATAATATATTTTAATACAGTCTCCATATCATACATATATCTAATTTCCTATGTAGGACATATTGCAGAATCAAGTACATCACAAAAAACCTCTGAGATCATCAAGTCTAACTTTTGACTGGACACCACCTTGTCAACTAAACCACAGCACTGAGTGCCCTGTCCAGTCTTAAACACCTCCAGGGGCCTCCTGAGCACCTCACTCCAATGCTTAACAACCCTTTCTGTGAAGAAATTCCCCGATGTCCAGCCTGAACCTCCCCTGGTGCAGCTCGAGGCTGTGTTGTCTTGACCCGTCACTGGTTGCCTGAGAGAAGAGGTCAGTCCCCACCCGGCTGCACCCTCCTTTCAGGCAGTTGTAGGGAGTGATAAGGTCAGCCCTGAGTCTCCTTTCCTCCAGGCTAAGCAACCGCAGCTTGCTCAGCCACTCCTCATTGGACTGACCCTCTAGACCCTTCACCAGCCTCATTGCCCTTCTCTGGACTTCATTATATATCATGATATAAAATATTTATATGATAATTTTATAATATGGGTAATATTTCCTATATTATACATTGTATAAAATATAATGTATATAACATGCCACAAACTATATAATAACTTATATTTAGATATTTTATTATATACATTCATATAGTTTGTGGTTTTCTTAACAAATTGCACTTTGGGTTTATGTCAAAATTCTATACTACTTTTTTTAGTTCAGAAATTCTGTATTGTTTTCTCAAATTTTAGTTCTTACCTCCTTCAAGACATGTCTTCTCTTACTGTCTTTATGATGTAAATGACTGAGAAAAATTCCATTATTTAACAATCAAAATCAATGCTCTTTTTTCAAGGTTTTTGCTGTATTATGACCATTAACTGTTATATTCTGAAATCTTTTCAGTGAGCTTATTTCAGTTCAAAATTGCTTCTTTTTGAAGTCAAATACTATAATGCTGTATGACATTACAAGAATATTTCTGTGACATTCAGACTGACTTCTATGCTTATTCTCATGATATTTTAGAATTCTCTATCACATCTTGTCTAGAAATACTGTGATCGTTCATCATCAGTGTGAAATATTGCAGCAATTCAATCACTCAGACTAAGCAAACATCAAATGAAGTCAGGGAGGTCAATGGGTGTCAGAACTGTCTGTATGTTTTAGAGATTACTCTGGGGAAGCTAGCTGACTTCCATGTTTTAAGAACTGTCAGATCTGAGGTCGGGCTATGTAATTAATAGTAGTTGGGAACTTGGTGAGTACTTATTCAAATTCCTCCCCCAGTTATTAGTACTACACAAGCTCGAAGTGTTTCTGTTTCATTGCTGTCTTGGTCACTGGCTTCATTGTCCGTGGCCACAATGGAGGTCTGCTGTATCACAGGCTGAGTGAGCACAGCCAGTCAACTGAGGGAGGGGATTGCTCCCTCTATTCAACACTGGTAAGATAACATCTACACTGGCTTCCAATTTCCTTTCCCCTAGCAAAGTAAGACACTGATAAACAGGAGAAAGTATTGTGGAGGCCACCAGTATGTTCAGGTCTGGAGCACTTGTCCTGCCCTGCAGGCTGAAGGAACAGGGCTGCTTCAGCCTTGGGAAGGAAGAGGTTTTCTGGAGAAACCAACAGCAGACTCCAAAACCTCAGGGGAAATCATCAAAAAGACAGATACAGGGTCTTTGCAGAGGTGTAACATGTGAGTATCAAAGACAGTGGTTATGTTGAAAGCAAAGAATTTCAGGCTTGATATAAGTAAAAAATTCTCATTGAGGACAGCCAAGCAGCAGAACAGGCCACCCAGAGAAGCAGTGCAGGCTCCATCCTTGGGTGCTTCAAACACCAGTTTCAAAAAGCACTGAGAGACCAGATCTGAACTCACAGCGGATCCCGCTATAAGCAGGTCTCCTTGGGTCCTTTCACTCTAAATTATACCATAATACTATATCATAGCTCCATGATATGTAGGACAAATGATCAGCCCATAATCAGATGTCAGACTCGTGAAATGAAGGAACCTAACAGGACTTTTAAGTCATAAATTTTCATAAGAAAATTAGAATGCAATGCTGAAAGACACATCCGTTAACAAATCTTCCAGGCATAACTACCCTGAGAAGATAGAGATTACAAAAATAAATACATGCTAATTTATTTTATTTATCTACGCAGTTTCCTGAGAGAGCTTAAAAGCATAAATTGGTACTTTATCCATATTTCTCTTATTCATAAAAGTTGAAGAAATTTGAAAACCAAACACAACATCATATGATGGAGGAAAATCCCATAAAGAATAAAAATGTTTATAAATATTATATATCTTAGATACTAAATATAATATTTATTATAAAGAACAGGTAAATTCATGAAAATTCATAAGGTAGCATGTGATTTAAAGAAATTAACCTAATTGAATATTGTAATAAATTACTGAATTGTATATCAAATATGGCTCATTCAATTCTTCAGCTTTGAGTTCTTTGGGGTAATTTATAACATTTCTTCTCCTAATTCCTAATTTTTGATTACAAACAGCAGCAGACATAGAATTGTGTGTAATACCTTACTATGGAACAGAAGTCAAACATGTTTTCTTTTCCATAGAATAGAGAAATTTTTGAAAGAAGTATCATCACAAATCTTCGATAAGGTGTCGGTTTTGCACAAGCATATTATTCTGGTTACCACATATATGTATTCAGAATGTAAACCTAGAATTATTGTGTGAATTTATAAAATTTAAATTCTTACATGTAGTTGAAATTTTGCATGTAGATATTGCATACACTGAATTATTCTCCCATAGTACAGTTTTCCTAGCTGCATAAAAATTCAGAGGAGATAATATGGGTAATGTTTTGTGATGGAAGCATGCATACCTAGTGAAAGGTATGTTCCCAGGACATGATAACCAGCTATGAATTCCCCTTCATGTAATGCTTTATTCATAACTTAATTCCGATTGCATAAACCAAAATATCTGTTTGAAAACTATTATAACACTTTTTGTTTCACTATTGATGTGTGTAATGAAAAATGCATTTTTAAAATTTCAGTGGTTTGCACCGTATTATGGAGTTTTTCTTTCTAATTCCAAAAGGAACTGGATGAAATTTTCAGAGAAGTCTATCTTAGGTTTGTAATAAATAACATTTAAAAGTTATTGCAGACAAAATGCGTTGCTGTTTAGCAAAACTCTGCAGCAATTACTTACTGTCACCACGGCAAAGCAAAGGCCCCAGTTTGTAAGCTGCTTCCGAGTTTGGTCTGTAGGTATCTGTGATCACAATTTCAGTTACTGGTAGATGGTCTTTGTAGGAGAGGAAGCCAGTATCATTAGTCCTGAAAAGGTAAAATGAAAGCCACGGTTCTCCTAAATGTTTCCAATAAACATTTCATTATCATTGACACACTGCTGGGGAAAAGGAAAGAAACTTAAAAAAAGAAAAAGGTTGCCTAAATATGTATGTGTGTATATGTGTGTCTGTATATGTGTGATAGAGAAAACTGTGAATAGAAATGTATGCTTTGGAGCTGATACTGGGCTCATTTGACAGGACTGAAAGAATTTCATTGGAGGTGGATAGTTTTATGGTTGTGCTGGTTCACATAAACTTGAGAAAAGTATGGGCGCTCAACTGGCTGCCTAAGTCAATGAATTTGCTCAAGTCAGTAATTTTATGTTCCTGAGAACATATTGTATCTGTAATTGACTCCGTCATCAATACGGAACATTTAACAGCTTAATAAGTAAGTCTAACTTTTTTTTTTTACTTTTCCACCTTGACAAAATATAAAAAACCAAATAGAAATGTACAAAGTCATGATGACTACAGGAAAAGTAGTATATGCTACAAATATGAAACTTGCAGAAAAGAAAATATGCAACTTTGCACTCAGAGCACACAGCCAGTACTTGCAATCTTAGACCTAGTTCCCTGTTTAAAATCATTGTTGACTTAGTGTCAGAACTGACTTTTAAATTTCATAAGAACCAGTTTTGGCCCTAAAATTCCTTCCCCTAAATCCATGAAAATGTTGAATTACTCAGAACCATTTTGGAAAATTCATTCTGTCCATTCAATCCATTCATGGTTGAATCTTCCCTTTAAAGGGCAAAGCAAACAGTTCAGAAAAAGAAGCAGAAGCTCAGAGAGAAGAGGTAATCTAGAAATCCCACTGCTCAGAGATTAAACATGAGACACATCTCAGCAAGAAGCCATGTTTCTCCAAGAATGCTGTTGGACTTAGCAACCTTGTCCTTCAGTACACAGTGCGCAGGAACTAAGACAATAGGGAGAGATTCCACCCTTGTGCTGAATAAAATTAGTGACTTTTTTCTCCTCTCCTCTCTCCCTTTCCTAACATCATCATATTTCTCCTGCATAGAATTTCTGTTTATCTGTTTTGCAGCACAGTGCAAACAACTGGACATTTTTTTTTTACAGTAAATTATTTTGCTTAAGTGAGGAATGGAAAACATATTTTTTTAAAATGTTAATTTTTCATGAGATGAGATATTGCAGATTTCTAATTTAGAATTGAAACAAAATCCCTCAAAACACCAAAAGTGTTTGCTTCAGTGAAATAAAGCTATAAACAAAAGGAAACTGAATAGAAACTACCTTCTGTGGAGAGGATTCACAGTTTTTAAATTTTTAGGATCAGATTTTTTTTTCATAACAATCTTTCTATTCTAGAGTTCTAGAGACTTAAAGTTTTTGACTAGTCAAATAAGGAGTTAAATCTATGTCCAATATATGACATAAGATGGATTTCACTATAAAAAATAGACTGTCAAAACCAGTATTTCAAAACCACAGTGTGTAATTAGTTCTCTATGCTCAAAATGCATCTCAAACAAGCATAGCTTCTACCTACTTTTTCCACCCAATGCACAGTATCTAGCCAACTGATCCAAAACAGTAGTCTCTAGGGAACCAAATATAATGCTAATCACAAGTTCCAGAATGAGCGTACACACAATCACTGTAACACTGGAGTCACTGGGAAGAATCTCCACTTATAAATGTCAAAAGTGGATAAAAGCAGAAATGTAAACCCAGAGTCATTATACGTTCAGTTTAATACCCTCATAAGCATCTCAGCAACTTACTCAAAGTGGATGCGCGTGTGAATGCATGAACATCATCCTCTCATCCTCTTATCCACTCTATTTACAAATATGTTACCATTATAAATTAACCTATATATGTGAGCATGGATGAAATGAATGAAAAAAGTGAGCAAGAATATATTTCATGTGTGAGCAACTATGCTAATTTTTTTCTCAAAATGCATTCATCTTTTAACACTTATTTTTTGTTAGAAATGAAATACTGGTTTTATTTCTGTGCAACATAATAATAGGGAAATTTTTAGTGTTCTGTGTGTTTCTTTAATCTCTTTATTGGAACAAACATTGCAGATGTCACCCTGTGAATTTTACTACAATAGCAAATTCTTTTCTCCAGAAATCTTTGAAGCTTGTGAAGAATTGTTCTTTCACGAACTCTTTCTTGTACTTTCAATTCTATGTCTGCTGAATTCCCTAATCATGTTGAGGGAACAAGCATTTTCCAACTCAACCGACTAGTTGCTTCTTTAAAGGAAGGGGAAACCTTCAGAAATAAAAACGATGTATTGCTTGATTTTGCACGTATCAAGATGTTCCTAAGTACCTTCCTTTTCTTTTTCTACTTTCAAAAAAAAGATGCTGATGCATTTTTTAAAATGCATACAGTAATGCACTCACTGAACTTGATTTATGTAAGTTAAATAGACTTTACAATTTTAAGACTGTAAAAGTTTCTTCAACAGAAGAACCTTCATTTGAAAAGTCCCTCTGCTTTATCAAATTCTGTACTGCACTGGAGCTCCTGTTGAGAAAGTTATATCTGATCCTATTAAATGAAAAGTCAGGTTTAGATTTGACACTGTAACAAGAACTCATCCATCATATCATTTATTTGAAAGTTATCATAAATGACACCAGAGAATTTTAGGCAAAAGTGGAAGATGTGCATCCTAGAAATCCATTCATTCTCTTTGAATAGGACTCCATATGAGTGCTTTGCTTCATTGTTAGCAAGGGTATTAATTTTAATTATCTATGTTGTAGATGAAAAAACAGTGTGTAAAAAGTCTAAACTTAAATGTGTAGTTAAAAATTATGTTAAAAATTAACTTTTTCCCCAGAATATTTTATTTTAACTTTCATTACTTTCAGTAGTCTAACTCAAGTTGTGCTAAAGAACTACTGTCTTAATCTGTAACATGCAATATACTAAAAGACTACAAAGTATCTGTAAAATTAAACCTTCCCCAAAATTCAAAAGAATTAGCAGTAATACTTAATGTATATAGCAACATCTTCTTGAAAAATTATGGTCTAAAGCAAAGAACCAGATGACACAATGTCAACTTAGATTTCCAACTGCCTTGGTATTCCAAAAGTCCTACTGTTTATTTTCTTTATTTACTTTTAACAGAAAAAGTATTGTGAATAAGCAACAGTAAAAGTCACCATTCATCCCTGTCTGCATCACAGTTGCAGTAATGCTGGGAATCAATGCAGCTTCCCTCCAGTCCACAAGCACATTTTTGTACAGCAGGCAAGGAACCTCCCCAGTAAGTATGAGTTTCGTTGGTTCTTCCAATCCACCAGCTCAGTGGCATCCCATCTAAAAAAGCAGGTTAGAGAAAATCAGCACCCAGTCTTGTCTCCTACTTCTCTCAGGTTTCTCATCCAAATAATATTCCAAAAGATTAAGAAGACAAAAATCCCTGCTCATATCTAAAACCTTTAAATGACCGGGAAAAAAATAAATTACCACCTTTGCTTGGTAAGTGATTATTCATTTTAATACTTCATTATCATATATTAAATGATTGTCACAGATTTTTGCTTGCATTAGTGGAAAAGGGAACTCACAACACCTAGTTCAGCCAGCCATGATATTAGAATCATTTATCTTACGCAGTCCATTTATGTAATTCATTTTAAAATGGTCCATGAAAGAGGAGATATAATCATCCTAAAAATCAGGGTAGTTTATATTCCCAAGTAAAGATCAATTTCAGATGTTGGAACTACCAGAAATAGAATGAGGAAAGTTACAGAAATGGTCTCATCCCACTACCAAGAATACTACAGAGTACTACTACCAACATCTGTGATGAACATTAAGCAGCTGAATAGTGGTGTTAATCAGAAATGCCCAAAGACAGCTGTTAGGTCATGGACAGCAGATTCAGAATTTATACACTCAGAGATAGCAGAAATCATGTTAATGGTGCTCCCATAAGCAAGTTGATATATCTGGTGAGCAGAAGTGAGGTTTCCCAGGACTATTACATCTCCCTGTGGTGCATCCCGTCATCATCGTTTGTAGCAAAATGATAAAACTGGACGTTTCCTTAATGTTACAGTACTGCAGAATAAGCTTAAAGATATTGCCAAGCAAGCATAGCAACATAAGAAATATCTACAGAACACATAGTAGCAAAATGATATGAAGCATAAAGATAAACCATCTCAAATGAGATGGAAGAAGGGTGATAGATGCATGAAAGTCAAGGCATGAGAAGAAATCAAGTACTGTTAAATTATAGAGTTTCTTATATGTGCACTTCTTTTTGCTTCTGTTGGAGCTCCATTTTCAGCACCCGGCCCCCACAAAGAAGCTGGAATTTATTCTACTCCCAACTTTACTTACAACTGCTACTGCTTATTAAACCTCACTGTTAGGTAAGACCTCTGTTGCACTGACAATCTTTCAGATCGCAAACATATTGACTGCATTCATTACCACACAACTGTCAGCCCAGCAGGCCAAAAAACAGTGTGAGCAGTTTTTCAAAAAGTCAAGCTTGCATAATGGCATCAATGTCCAATATCAGTGTTTGTGTTTGCAAACCATCACGGGAGGAAGAAAACCCAGAGACTACGTATAAATAATTTATCAGACAACATTTTAAAAGGGTTTAACAACTAAGACTGTAAAAAGCAGAATATTTCTGCTGCTTTAGCAGCATGCCTTAGGTTTATACTGTAGTCATGAATTAGCATTCCCAGTGTTTCACTAGGGACATTGGGGTATGTTTAAAAGCTGGTCTCAGTTATTTGTTCATACAGTCGGGTGAGGAGAGAGTATTTATTGAAATGCTGCAAGTTCATACCAATTAGCCCGGATTTTTTCCCTGCCTTGGCAGAAAGTACTGCCTAAGCAAAATAAAGCCATTAATTAAAACGGTTAGAGATTTTTTCATAATGATCACATAAATGTATTAACAGATGACTTCTTTAATGATATAATTTGCAAATGCTATCCAAGCCGATTGAATACAATGCAGTCTTAAAATACAGTCGGTTAAGAATTACTATGTGGACTGTATGTTCCAAAAAATGTGTAATGTAACCACCATCAAATTTTGTACTTTTCCGGCATACCTAGTGAAGATTTTAAATAGCAGAAATAAGAGTAATTAAACTGTTAAAAAAAAGAATGATTTTAGAAAATTTGTAGGACTCTCATATAACTTTCACATGTTTATTTATTCTTAGCATTCAAAACTAAATTTTAGATGACTTAATATAATTGACTGGTTGCACACTTTTAAAACATTTATTTTAGCACATTTACGTGCATATTATAAATACGCACCTATATATAATATAAATAGCATAGCAATATAAATAGTGAATTGTTTTAGCATATTTACATGCAATCTCCTTGGACAAAAAAAACCAAACCAGTCTTTAAAATTTCTGTTTGAGGCAAACCAGATATTTTGAGCATCTAAACATAGCTTTAATTTGGAGCCCACAGTAAAAGGAAGGTTAATTGGAACATCTTAAGTAGCAGGTACACTTTTTTTGCTGTGGAGGTGTTTTCAGTAAGATATTCCTCCAAGAGCGAACACTAGCCTAAGAAGTCCAGAGATGTCCATGCCATAATTAGGGAGAAAGAACGCGTAAGGAAAGAGCTTAGACATAGAACCACAGAGTGCTTCACGCAGAGGCCTCCTCTCTGCTTGGGAGAAAAGAATGCCAAGGAATCAATTTTTAGCAGTCTAAGGGTTTCTGGTGTACAAGTCAAAAAATCTCACTTAGTTTTATTTTACAAATAAACAGTAACAGGAAACCCCTACTAAATACCTCAACCAAATCAGATTTTTGTTGCTGTAGTTGTTGTAATTAGTTTTACAAATAAACAGTAAACAATTAGGGTTTTACCATCACATCATTTGGAGTACTCAGAACAGACGTTCAGAGTAAAGTCTTTTAACACCAGCTTTGCGCCAGTGACAGTTAAGAATTAAACAGACTACAAAACTTCAGTTTTCTTTAAGTAGGTCAGAAGATCTCTCTTTATTTCTTAAAGCAATTATAATTTTGTCAATAACCCACATGTTAACTACTGAGCATTTTATGAATGTTTATATTGGATGGTGGAAATTCAATGTTATTGATGTTTTTTGTCAAGTACAATATGTACATTAAGTGCACACATTAACTTCTGCTGGTCTCTATGCACTAATTTGTGTTCTTTTAAAAAGATATTTCCTCAGTAATTCCTTCATTAAAATTAAAAAATTCTTGGAAGACCAAACAAGAGGAGATCTGTTAATAACAATCTCTGTTAATTTAAAAGTCTTAGGAGAGAAATTAACTTCAGAACTTAATTCTCTGAAAGAAAATCATTATAAATCGACATTTGTATTTTCCTGGTTCAAACATCTCTTGGCAACTTACAGATATCTGAATACTTGATATTTGAAGTAGTTCAAACTCCATAGTAGCAAAATGCCATAGCCTTGTTAGAATTAAATAACTTTAGTAGCCAGTAAAATAAAAGGCACTATGCAACATAATAAGATTTGTCTGCTTTACTTACCTGACTTATCTAAAAGCCTTGACTTTTTGCAGTAGTAAGCAAGCTCCTGTTCACAGTGATCTGCAAGGTTTATTGTAGCCTGAAGCTGCTCTAGGTTGGCAGAGTACTTGAAAAACACAGTGTGGGGGTTCTCTCGATTAGCACTTTTTACTCTGGTTAGGTTGGTGCTGTTATGCTGTATAATTGTCCACGTTGCATCTTTCAAAACACACGTGAAAAGTAATAAAGAATGAGAAACAGTTGCTTAAGTTAGTAATGGAAACACCGTGTATGATGAAATCAGCCAAACTTCAAGATAACTTCTTGCATCACAGAAAGCCCTTTGGGGCCCGTGAAACACAGAGATAAATCACTGAGCAAAAATGAAAACAATTATTCATTGTTCTTATTTACAGGTAGGTTATTGTACCATGACTGTAACAGGTATTCAGCTTGTTTGAATTACTGAATAAGGAAAGAATCTGTGATGACACCCAAATATTTGTATTGGAAATAAAATACTGTTTACTTGGTAAATTGCAATGAAAGATTAGAAAGAAAAAACACTTACTACTTGTTACAACGAAGTAACACTTGTTACTTTCTCCAGGCTTAAATAACGTATAAAATAACACTAATTCTATCCTAGAATCTACCTGCATCACATACATCCTTATATTAATTTATTAGAATAAATAAATTCCAGAATTAATTCATTCTGCATAAGAAAATGGCCTACAGGCCTTTTCTATTATACAAAGAAGCAGAAGTATCTTGCATATACTATGTTTACTATAAAAATAAGGTTACATGTAGGTGAATTATTATTGCTACCTAAAATTATATAGTAGTTATGGTGAAGGCTCGTATCATTTTTCTGTTTCGTACTTTTGCTAAGCCCCTTCACCTATGAATAGAAATGAAATGAGCTTATTCTGTTTCATCTCCCACTTTTAAAACCTCTAAGTCTCACTCCTGACCAAAATCTCTTTCAATGTAGGGGTGAGCAGGCTCCCAGTTAAAGCCAGTCTGGGATAGTCAGATAGACAAGTTTAGATTCACGGTCACCATATTCTTGCATCTTAATGGCCAATGTAATTTGAAAAAAAACCATGAGAAATATTATTTTCTCAAAATTTTAGTTTTGCTATAATATTGCTGACATTGTAATAGTAGTATTCTAACTAGACTTGCATTTTATTTCATCAATTGCCTATTGGCCACACATGGCAGATATTATAAAATATTCATAAAGAGGAAAGAACTCATGGTCACTTAGAGATAAGTACTAGTCAGAAAAACTGAATGAAATATTTTTTATGTAATCATAAAATTTTATTTAGGATGTGATTAGAGTGTCAAAAACCAGATAGCTAGATATACAAATTTAAATTTTGGCTGCTTTGTTTGTTTTGGGTGCTGTTTTCTGTGGTTGTGGGCTTTTTTTGGTAAATGGACATACACACAGACACAAATACATCTAAACATTACACTAAACATAAAAATGAAGACAAGTGGTTTGGATATTCAACTCATGGTCACACTTTTAAATTATAAAGAAAAAAGAAAAACAGACAACTGCAAATTTTGTAGCACTTTAATTGACAGTGTGGACTGTAGGTTTTTGATTCTGAAACTGACCTCCAAGAATAAAATCAGGGAACGGCACCTCCCTCCCAGCTGCCTGAAAATAGAGCCCCATGAATGTCAAAGACAAGGCAGTGCAGTAAGAAATGTAGGCATCTGCCTTCCCTGCCTCTGGTGGGAAAAGGGAATACCAATCATGAGGAAACTGGGAACAAAACAAATACAGAAGATTCATCCTGTCAGAATGCATCTTGAGATGAAGAACTGATCAATGATGTTTGCTTAATGTGGTGAATAAGGAGTGACTGAGGAAAACAGTAACAGCTGTTCATGGACACACAAGGATAAATCAGACACTACACTGTACCTTGGAGAGTTATACCCACTTAGAAAAATTGTCATCTTTCTGCCATGATTTTTTGGTCTCTTTTAGTCTCACAGGACACTAGAATATTTCTTTTTAAGAGCCTATGCCAATCAGAAGTGTGCTTATTGTGAGCTAGCACAGTTCTCTCTAGACGTCAAAATCGGGAGCTGACGTGATGAGACTCGGTAAATTGCTCAGGTCAATATCAAAATCTTACTATAAGGTTTCTAAGTCAAGTTCTCAACACTTAGGGCATATCTAAATCAGTTCAAATCTAGCTTATTCATGTAGTCTCTTAAAGAGTTATAACTGTGTAAAAATATATTTTTGTCAAATGAAACAATGAAATGTTTCCTTCGTTTTGGCCAGAAGGCAATTCAAAGAAAAGGGGCTAAGTAAAAAGAAAAGGAGACAGCCACAAATCCAGCAATAATAAATTCCAAAAATCTATTTAAATTTAAGTTTTGTTTGAAGGATATATACCAATATACTGTATACAATACAGAGATAATATCAACTGATTTGTTAAAAAGCAGACTGAAATCAAACTCTGATAGCTTAAACTTCTAGTTATATACATGATCACATTCAAAGAAATGGTTGGGGAAGGTGAACAGGGTGTCCAAAATTGAGGCTGCAAGAGTCCCACTGGTTGCACTTGTATTCTCCAAAGGATCACCTTGCAGTTTGAAAAATTAAGTTTAATACCTGTATTCCTCTCAACAAAGGCCAGATCAGAATTACAATTTTTCAGAAGGCTATCAGGAAAAATCCGCGAATTTCTCATAAAACATAGTTTATTTCTCATTTTCTTAAGTATCCTTGAGAGGCTGCAACTTCAGTGAAAACAAAGCCGCTCCTCAAAAATGAACTTGTATGACATTGTCTCCATATGGAACACATGCCCCATTCATGCAAAGCATAACAGGAATGCTGTGTTGGCTTCACAGCCTGAATCCTGTTATTATTCTAATTTTTCTGCCTAATTCTTTGCCCAATATCCTGAGCTAAGGAGTCACCTTCATTTTGTTGTGCATGTTTACATTAAATTCATGAACTGCAGAGACTTCTCACTTGGTAACCCATGTTTCAATATAATGAGCATGCATACAGTCCCAGCTGTAAGTTAAGGAAGTTTATCACCTCACCTGTCATATTGCAGTATACCAGAAATGGTCCCAAGGGGCCACTTCCATCTGAATCAATATTGTAAAAGCCTGAAGTGTTCCCTCTGTGCTTATAGGCTTCACATGATTGCTCATAGATGGCTGTAAAAGAACACATTCCATCACAAATGTAATAGCATGATTTTACATTTTATTCAGGGAATTAAAAAAAAGAAAAAGTGCATGAACCGTGACATTGGGAAAAGAAGTTGGGCGTGTCTTATCTCTGCTAAAGAATGACGGAAAATTCATGCAATCAAAACTATGCCTTTAATAGAAAATGTTAAGCATATTTGGTTTTATTCATCATGGAGATCACAAAGTGCGTTTTTAAGCATTTTATTCTGTATTTCCAACTCAAATCTTCTGGGAGGAAAACATGAAATAGGGGTGAGTAAATGGTTGTAAAAACTGCTGAACAACGGTAGAATGCCAAGGGTATTACTTAGACCCTTGTAATCAGATTTTGAGGAAACCCCTACTAAATACCTCAACCAAATCAGATTTTTGTTGCTGTAGTTGTTGTAATATAAAGCAGAAGGTAAGCACTTTTTTATTTTATTCCCATTTATTATTTTTTTATTTTCTTCCCATTTTAAATGGAAAAGCAAGTGATTTGTCAGAGACTTCAGTAAAAGAACTAAATAAGCAAAGACAAAATGACAGCTCCTTGGTTCCTTGTCATGTATACTTTATATCATTCTAGGTTTGAAAAAAAAAAAATCTGTGATACCTCCTCTGTATCAAATATCTGAGAAAAACAAAGAGGTATGAGTCCTCCTCTGTAACTGTATTTCAGGACTCATGATGATAATACCACAGCTGGACACACTGGTCTAAATTCTCTTTTAACCATTATATTTCCTATGAGCAGTCATAATGTTTTGATCTTTCATTTCAAAATTAAACTGTGTGCTCTACTAGTTATCAAAACTTAAAAAAAAACCTGCCAAAAACAATGAGCCATTAGATTGATGCCTTAGGTTTTAACTTTTATATTTTCAAATTCTGTACTGCTTAGAGTGTAACTCTGAAGTTCCTTGTAGCCTGTAATTCCTGCTCTCTCGTACTGGGTAGACATAACAAAGCCTCTCCAGGCTTTGCCTTCAAGGACAGCCAGGCTGGTTTTAGGCCCAAAATGTGTAAACTAAAGATTCTAAGGGGGGTAAGCTGAGGGGAGTTACATCGTTAAACTGGGGCTTTAATTGGAGAATTAACCCTGATATGCAAATGGTCCAAACCTATAAAAGTGTGAAGAACTCGTGACCTGTCGTCCATCTTGGGGTCCATTTTTTGGCAGCAGCCTCTGGCTCCCCCAGGGTGTACCTTGAAAGCCCTTCAAATAAATACCTGTCTTTATTCCCTTACTCTTGTCTAGTCTCTGTTTCTAGATGGCTGGAGGAGGCATCAAGATTAATAATGAAAAGTAGTTATGAGCGCTATAGAAATGTTTTTTAAAAATAAGCTATTTTTTTTAAGAGTGTGATCCTTCTATTTTTTTGGCTGATGATTACTGACATTATATGGCAACAACTATAAAAAAGACAAACCATTGATTTTAGTTACTCTATGGAATATCCATAATAAACAATTTATGCAATTTTCAAATGGAATTTTATGGTTCCTTACAGTAAATGCTCTTAGCTAAATTTAGAAATGACAAAAGAAGTTCAATTATTCATTATTATTTTTGATAATGAAAAAATTGGATAACTCATGTTATTACATTTCTCACCGAGTCCTAATCATCAGGAAACCATAGTCTCCCTCTGTTCTCATAGACATTACCAGATGATTCAATTTGTGACTTTTCAAATTGTAATGAATCAAATCACCTTCATCTTCACTCTGGCCTCATCAGAGTTGAATGGTATACACTGCGGTATTCAAAAGCATCTATACTATTGGCATATATGACTCTTGTTGACTTTGTCTGAGCAAGATTTAAATAGGCAATCTTCTAAAATCAGTGATTTCTCAAAAAATCTCATTTGGGTAGACATATATTCTTTTTGTAAAAGCTGTAAAAAAGGATTATATAGATTTCATAAAGACAATTTATAAGGATAGGATTATTTAACTGATGACTAAAGCAATCTTTGTATTTAGAAAAAAAAAAAGAACCAGAAACTTTCATATGGATTTTTACTTATTAGAAGCATGTAATGAAAGACAGAGTACTTATTTTATCATCTTCCCAGAACATGCTGAAAGCAGCACCAAAGTAAAGCATCTCCTGTGAAATTATCTAAGTAACTTTCAATTAGGTTTTTTAAATTAATTTATTTTATTTTCTCCTAATCTACTTCCTGATCCAGCAAACTACAGAAATGTGTGTTTGAGGTTTAGTACAGGATTACCTTTGGACATGCACGTAGTCCCATTGTCTCAGAAATAATGAGTATTAGTTGTTGTGATGAATGAAGATGAATTTAACATATTTCTAAATGATCCATTGATTCAGAAAGTGGAATTATATGGATGGGAGAGGACATTACTATCTCATGTAAAATACAAAAAACATGAAAGAAAAACACTTAAACTTTAAATCCATTTTTTTGTTACATATTTTGAGTTCCCAAGGCCTTTCCTCAAACCAAATTATGAGTATTTTTATGACTGAAAATACTTTATGAATGATAAATTCAAATGATTTTGGTTTGGTTTGGTTTGTTTGCTTGTTTGTTTGTTTTTTTCGTGATGAAGAAATTCAATCAGGAATAAAAGCATAGTCAGAAATCAAAAAACATCTTAAACTTACGATAGTGGCAAGTAGCTCCCTTATAACCAGTATTGGCACAGTTACAGTGGAAACTGTTCCAGGACTGTGAGCACTCACCACCATGCTCACAGTAATTAGGCAAACACCTAAAATTAAAAACAACATGCATTTTCACTCTTTTTTCTCTTCACTTGCATGCCACTTGTACTTAGCAAGAAAAGCAAATCCTGGAAAAGAAGTATAACGTGAAGGAAGTCATCAAGGTCATTGGTGAAGATGTCAATGTAAGTAAAAGAAAATTAAGAATTTTCTGGTATTCCTTTTACTTATAAAAAATATCTTAATTATGTAATAAGCTTGTGAGAACAGAAATAAAGTGTAAGATGCAGAATTGTTATTACTGTTCAACTGGCCACAATTCAACACACGCTGATGGACCAATGAAAGGTTTATGTGTTGATAATTCAATGGGAAGTATTGCAATGATGGGAATTTCTTCAACAAGCTTTATCAAAACAAAGCAACATTACAGCAGATTTCTTTCTGTTCCTGTAAAAATAGTAATAAAAAAATCACCTAACAAATAAATCTGACCACAGCACCTGAGTTCTATTTCTTATTCCAAAGTCGTATTACTTTCTATCCTAGAAAGAGTTCAGTATGACAGTTCCAACACAACTAACTACCTGTAAAGCCCGTTTCCACTCTGGTAATACGACTAGTATCCTGAAGGGTTTGATTACTTTCTTCTAGGTATACAGCTGTTGACTGAAAAAATAACTTACCTGCAACTTCTTAGTGTTTAAGACTGCAGCACTAAACCAAAGTATAAAACAGTCGTGAAATGAAAAAAAAAGAAATTATCTTTTTTTATAAACACAGCTGAAAATATACTGAAGTAGATTGGCACACTTCAACCAATTATAAGCTAGCTTTTAACCAATTATTAACTAGCTTTTCATGTTAGAAATTAGTTAACATTCTAACTTCGCTGAGTGTACATGTATGATACAGCTCAGAAAGTGTAAAATGACTTTACTGTTGATATTAGCCACAGGCAAATAAAAAAAACAAATAAAAACAAAAGACCCACTAATATTCACAGGATCTTAAAATACCTTTTAATTCATTCAAGAAATATTAGGAGGATATTCAATTAGGATCACAGAAAGTCCAGCATTTCACACATCTACCCTATGAAAAATCCAGGGTCTTCATGCATTCATTCCTCATGACACACCAAGAATTTTATTTTCCTTTCATGTTTATAAACAAGGATAAGTGGTTTTCATGGAAGGAAATTGAAAAAAGAAGTAGCAGGTGAAGTGTTGGTAAAGTAAATAAACTGAGAGATGTCACCCATTTGCAAGGAAATCTGTGACCTTTTTTGGCAGTGGAAAAGCTGATCTTGTATGTATTCTCTCACTCACAAAATGTATTCCTAAGACTAGTCTATAGGTGATATATGTCTCAATGAGCTCTGTTTAGGCACCGGGCTTACAATTATTTTGATTTTAAATACTTTCTATATTTAACTATTTCTATACTAATATTTCTTAGGTAAATGCTTTATTTTACTATGGATATAACTAATCATCAGTTATTATAAACACAAATCTCTAGCAAAACTGCCATTCAAGACCTTCAATGCATCCACTGACCATTGCTCTGCTTTATTTCAGTCACAACATGTCTCATGCCTTTTTGATAAAGTCATCATAATCCAAAAATTGTGCTTTACGTGGTCTTTACCTGTATTGACTCCCTGTCCCTACTAATTAATCTTACTAACAGCATTCACAAATTAAAAAGCTAAGATGAAATTGATAACACTTGAACCAATCTCAATGGAAGTGAAAAAGAGTATAATTTATATCTTTTAACATTAAATTTAACATCTTTCCTCTGCTTCAGAATGTGTAATAGAAAGTAGCCACTAGCTACATCAAAGTAAATGTATAACTAAATTATACACTGTGACCCCACCCCAAACCAAGATTTAGAACAGGGCTTTCTCTGAACAAACTAATCCTCTAAAAAATATTTCTCATATTTGAAACACTATTTCTAATACTTCATCTGTGAAAATTAATTTTTGGATGCATCACCATGTCTGCTAAAATCAGAAACGCAACAGCTGATTAAATATTTACCACATATTTCTTCATAATATGCTTTTAAGTGTGTGGCATCTGAAAATGATATAATATTTTAAACCAAGGCAGTAGGTTATTAATAATTATAAACTAATATTGAGAAGAGAATACTGATCCAGAATATGAATATAATTTTGATAAAGAAAGGGGAAAAATAAGAACTTTGTATGTTGAGTTTCAGCTAGACACGTTTTTCTGTACATATTTCTTTATCATGGTTCTAAATTATGGCTAAAAGATACTTTTAAAAGAGCAAATAACTGCTGCATTTTTAATGCCTATTATTTCTTCATCAGTTTAGTAAAAAAAGAGAGAAAAAAATTGTTTCAGAACTGTGCAGTGGTCATTTTTGGTTTTTGTTTTTTTTTTTTTTAAGATATAAACCCATTTAATTTCCGTTGTTGTTGCTGTTGTTGTTGTTGTTGTTGTATAAAACACTGCTGCCAGGACAAAAATGCAAGAGCTCCTAGTAGGAAATTGTATGTTTCTGTGTAGAGCTCAATGTAATTAGGACAGACTCATCTGGTACTCTCTCCTCAGAGACTAAATACACTAACATTGTAAGGTATTTAAATGACACTGTGTCCTTTAAAGTGATTTTGTTAATGGTTTATACATCATTAGGAGTTATTAAACCAATATATATTGATAAAGGAGCTGAGAAAAAAGATACTAAGGAGAAATGTATGAAGGGAATTGTTTGCATGCCTAAGAGATACACGAGCAACAGAACAATATAAAGATATCATGTAATGAAATAGCTAAATGAAAGATCTGCGAGGACTTGATGACTGGAAATGGTCATAACAATTTAAGACTAGGATAAGGAATTATAAAGCTTATGAAACTGAAAAAACTGAAAATAGGAAAATGGTATGGCATTTGTCTGTATAAAAAGAATAAAAAGTTAATAATTTATATTCAGAAAAATGAATTATTAACTACCCACCTCTCCACAAAGATTGTAAATCTCATAAAGAACAATCCTCATATGTTAAATGTGTATATATGAGGTAAAGAATGGATTAAATATAATTATTTTCTGTTTATTTACTATTGCATATAAATCCAGGTTGCTATGCAAAGAGTAAATTTTATTTGTCTTCATGCACTTCAAATGTGTAAAACTACTACATTTAGGTGTCCATTACTTCTGTTCCAAAAGCCATTGATAACTCCAGAATTTGGGTCATGCTTCACTATTTGGAACTGGAGATGTAAGGACTCGCCTAGACTCCAAGACAAAGAAGGGATTTGTTTGAGCTCATCTTTAGGGAGATATTTGCCATCAGGAACACGGTGGGAAAAATACTTCTTAACTTAGGGCATTCAAAGACATTTATAAATCATGGTAAGAAGAAAACATTTTTTCTCAAACAACATGGTGCACAGGATGATACAAGCTACCTATTAAAAATTGTTTAAAACGTGTAAGCAGCTTTAATTTTGCCGAAGAAGAATGTGCTTTATCACCTGGGATTTATGGTGAGATATAGAATTAGTTTATAAAGAGAGACATGAAGCTTCAAAACGATGAGCTGCAGTTACCAAATTAAATGAGACTGTGTGAGGAAACAGGAAATAAATAGTCCCAGAAGCAAGATAGCACAAGACCAGGCAGGATTTTTGAAAGCAGTCTATTCTGAAGTAAAATATAATGGGGGTAATGAAATTTATAAAACTGGGTGGGTGGATTAAACTTCTATTTTGATAAATTAGGAAGACATGTTAAGCATGCTGGGGGCTGAAAACTAAATCTGGCAGAGACAATGCAAAAAAGGTACAATGGTCAAGATAAAAGAGACATAAACTAACACTGGCAAATATTAGAGAAAACAAAACCAACCAACCAAAAATCTCCCATAAAGATTTTGTACCATTGATCTTGAGAAAACATACATAATTTTGATGAAGTGTGAAAGTAAAATAAGCTCAAGTCAATGAAGTGTGAGAAACTAATAAAAAAACTTTGAAAAACACTGTGGCTTCAAGGTTTAAGTGTCTTACACATGTCCCCATTGAAAAAAACTAACCAAAATCAGACACCAACGATATCTACATAAAATGAAGGTGGTAACTACTTTCCTTCATAGACTGTAAAAATTCAGCAAGATAAAACTATGAGAAGGGTCTATATCTAAAACTTTGCCCTTTGATGCAATGCTTAAAAGCAACAATAAAAAAGTAATTAAAAGGGAAGGGTGCAGTTCTGAATAAATTGAACTGCACCAAGAGTTAAGTGTTATGACACTTGTATACTCTAAATAATGCTGGATTTCTATATACTGAGATTTAGATAGTGGCTTTATGCATCATTTATTGTTTATTTATACATAAACCATCCTTTAAAAACCCACATGTAACACATCTCATGGTCATTCAAAACTGAAAAGAGCTGGAATCACTACATATAAAAATGTACCATCTTCCTTTAAAAATTTTGGTAAGACATGTCTGTGTTCATGGAGCAGGAGATGGCTTCTAAACTGCAGCTCTGAGATAAGAATTTTAGGAGCTCCACAGTTACTGTGAACATTGAAAAATTCATGGTAAATCAGACAGAAATTGGTATCAGTTATATTGTGGGCCAGTTGGGTGATATTTTCCACTCATAATCTTGTTTAGATATCCTTTAATGTGTTCGACTAAAGAATATGCAAATTCCCACATTAGATTCTTTTGACCTGACTGTCTTCCTAATTTTGTCTTTTTACAAGCAAGAAAGCCAGCAGTGTAATGGAAGTAAGAGTTGAAAAAACAGCAGTGATGTAGTGGATTAGAAGTTGGAGGGAAGTGTCATGAGGTCCATCAAAGGGGGAGAGGAAGGAGACAGTTATGAGTGAAAAGCAAGAAAATAAGTCAAAGGCAGTAGTATGAAAGAAAGGCAAAAAGAAACATCAATGTATGTGGCATCCCAAACATAAGTCCCTAGTAAGTCATACAGTAAAGTTTGGAGTGAGGCCAAACTGTGTCTTGGCATATGTCTATCACACGTAGTGCCTTCTGCAAAGTCAGGATTATCTCAGTAAGGGGTAAATTAGTACAATTCTATATTTTTATATAGATATAGATATATGAACTGCATATGTTTTTAATGTATGAAAGGTGCAGAAGTATTAGTGAGCACTTTTATCCTCCTCTTGGACCCTTCTCTCCTTAAACTTTTATGAAAAATTAGGTAAGAGAGCTAGTATTTTTTTCATCTTTCATCTACAAGAAGTAGATGTCTACTGTGACTGTCTCCAAAATAAGAACTTGGATAGCCGTACACTGTGTTATCTCTAGGAATGGATAGCAGGTCACAGAAATAGGTTTGTGTGACTGAATCTGAAATTGGCTATCGTCTTGAAGCAGATCTCCATCTACAGTGTTTTTCCAAAAAGATATAATTTTTGAAAGTCTTATGATTCAAAAGCCAGACTTTTTGAAATCAAAAGGCACTTTATGAGGACTAGAAATATAGAAAGTGAGGGAGAAGTGTTTAAAAGCACAGCATTCCCCTCTGCCTGCTGTGTCCTCTCAGTACAGCCTTTCACCGGGATTCAAGTAAACCACTTCTGGATTAAAGACAGAATAGCTGTCTGTGACTGCATTCTTTGGAGTCTACAGAATAAAAATTCTCCTTCCATTGCCTGTCAGTGTGTTTGCTCCCTCTCTTGTCAGCAGCCTGTGTTGTTCTGCAACACCCCCTCTCGCTTTCACCACACTGAAGTCCAGCAATGTCTTTCCATCAAGCATTTCTATTTCTGGGAAGGTATACAGTCTTTCCTCTTTGGGGAGGGAGACACTTCAACTAGGCATTCTTGCAGATAGATGCTAATTGCAAGATATGAGATTAGCTCTGACCATGGTTTGAAAGAAGATTGATCACTCACTGTGATGGATACTATCTACTGTGTTTCTGGATAGGTCGAATATAGGAAACAGCAATAAAAACGTTTGCAAAAACCATAGTATTTTAAAGGGTGGATAAGGCTACATGTCCCAGCAGGGGATTTGTGTCTGCTGCTTTACTTGAAAAGAAAGTAAGATATTTAAAATTTGTCAGAAACATAAAATAATTTTAGTCAAATTTTATTTGCAGTAAAAGGAAGTCTACTTGCAATATGCTACATACACGGTATTTATTCTAGACTTCTGAATTCTTACAAAAGAAACAGCATGTCGTTTTGTAGGTGTTCTGTTCTTTGTCATCAAATCACTATCAGAAACAAAACATAGACAGAAATAAATGAGTAAACTTTATTTTCTTACCTGTCTGTAATGCCACATAAATCTATCTGAAGATCACTGAAATTGCCAAAACCATTTTGCTGAACAGAGATCACATCCACTGTTTTGTTACCAATGTAAATCAGCCGCATGCATCCTTGAAAACCACCAAATGAGGTATTACATTCAGAAATGTTTCCACTGCTAGGACAACCTAAAACAATAAAAACTGGAGATGAAAATAAATATTTTATTGAAAAAATTTTATATTCAAAAAGTAGAATGAACTTTGATAACCTCCACATGTTTTAAATTTTGTGGTTGGAGGGCTTCAGCCAGAAGATCCTCTGATAAGCCATGACAGTATGCCTAAAAAGAAATACTTCTCTGCAGTCTTACTGTCTTTAAAGCATATGCAAAAACATCTCTAAAAATTTTAAAGGATAAAGGATAACATAAGCAAAAGTTCCAAAGCAACAAATGGAATCAAAACATGAAGAGGTTGACTGGGAGACCTTAGTCCCAGAATTTTAGGTTACAATACAAGGTCACATGATTTGAACAAGTTTTAAGTCTCAATTGTAGTCAAATAAGAAAAAATCAGTTACTAAGTACAGCGATTTTACTCTATCAGCTGTCAAGAAGATTTTGTAAAGTACTGGAACATCCACTACGACTCCACTAGGAGAGATGCTCCATTGAACCTGCTACTCACGGACAAGGAAGAAATGGTTGAAAATGTAAATATCAAGGACAGTCTTGGTTACAGCAAATATGAAGATGAAGCTGTGGAGTTTACAAGCCACAGAGAAAAGAGCAAGAAATAAAACCTTGGAGTTACAACCCTGAATTTCAGAAGAGCCAACATTTTTCTGTTCAGGATCTGTTTTGAGGATACCATCAGAAGTCACCTTGGAGAGCAAAAGGGCTAGGTAGCTTTCAATGAGAAAGCTCTTCAGAGCATAAGAGAAGTCCATAGCAATATCAAAATAGTTAAGTAAGTGTGGCATAAAGCCTGAAAACATAAACATGGAGCTCCTGAGTGAGTACAAACACAAAACCAAAGTATACAAAATGTGGTAGCAGGGACATGCAGCGTAGAGGGGAATACAAAAACATCGCCCACGTATCTAGGAACGCAGTTAGGAACCCAAGAGAAGCTAAAACTTGCCAAGGAAGCTGAAGTGCAACAAATAGGTTTCTGCATGTACAACAGTAGGAAAAGGAAGGCTTTTGGGGTAGGAGACTTAGTGACAAGGGTCTAGAGAAGAACTGTTTCCTTCAAGGTCTTTTTCTTCACTAGTAAAACTGATCCTTAGACTTCCTATATCCTAGCAGAGCATGAAAAAAGAATGCAGTATCCACAGTAAAGGAACAATGAGCCCAAGGTGCACCTGAGGGTGCTGCAGGAGCTGGTCAATGCCATTTTAACAATTGCCATTGTCAATGTGAATTCATAAACATTTTAATCCTCAAAGGGTCTTGGCAATTTGCTGAACTTCATGATAATTGGAAAAGGCAGATGTTACACTCATCTTCAAGAAACTGGAGGGCAGTTAGTCTTATTGCAGTCTCTGGCAAATTCACAGAGTGAAACTTCTTAAAGCAATTTCTAAACACGCGAAGGACAAGAAGTTAATTGGCGAACTTTAGCTTTGAGGTTAAATCATGCCTGACCAAGGCCTTGGTTTTCTCTGCTGAAGTGATGAGCAGTATAGATAAAGGGAGAGCAGTGAGCATTGCATACCGTGACTTTAGAAGGCTTAACAGTCTTTTATAGTCTCCCTACCACCAGATTCATGATATATGGGTGGGATGAGCAGGTAGTTGATGATGCAATGTCCAGCTGATGATCACTGAGTAGAAGATTCTTCAGAGATCAGAAGTGACATCTATAATATCTTCATTAATGACCTGGATGATGAGACAGCACACACTTTTAGCAAGCCTGCAACTGGTACCAAACCAGGACAGGGACCAAATGCTGGAGAGCAGGGCTACAACTCAAAGGAGCTTGGACAGGAATGGCATGAAATTCAGTAAGAACAAGATCAAGATTTTTAATCTGGGATGAAACAAGTCCATGTAACAATCCAAACTGGAGGATAACTGTCCAGAGAGAGGCCTGAGATCCTAGTAACCATCAACTGGAGCATGAGCTGGGAAAGTGCTGTTGCAGCACAGAAGGCCAATGCCATTCTGGGATGTATTATTAAGAGGACAGTAGGAAAAATCTTGGGAAGTGGTCCTTCCTGCTACAGGGAACTTGTGAGACCGTATCTGGAGTGCTGTATTTCTGGGCTCCCCAGTACAGGAAAGACACCAACGTCCTAGAGTAAGGCCAGAGGAGGCCACCAAGATGGTTGGGAAGCTGAATGCAGTTATGAGGAGAGGCTGAGAGATCTGGGCCTACTCAGTCTTAAGAACAGAAGATAAAGCTATCTGATAAGACACCACAGAGAAGATGGAGCAAGACTACTCCCAGCAGTGCATGGTGATAGGCCAAGAGACAAAGGACAAAACTAAAAACCTCCAAATTTGGATCATAAGGCATACGACACAAGAAACAAGTGTTTTTACTGTGACAGTGGTCCACATGAGAACAGTTTGCCCCGAGAAGTTATAGGATTTCCATCTTTGCCACTGTTCAAGGCTTGAGTGGTCACATGCCTGTACATCTTGATCTAATCAGACTTGTATAGAACAGAGGTTTAGACTACATACCATCTGCATGTTCACACTCTGTAAGAATCTAATATTGTGGTTTATCTACTGTCTTACGGATCCTGAAATGTCTTGTTCACTGATTGCCAATTAATGAAAATTTGTAGTAAATAAATAAATTGCTTTAATCCTGATTTGATTTAAACTATGTCCATTGAGCAGTTTTTCCCAGTGGCAGCTAAACACTGCACTACAATGCTTAAATAGTTTTTATTTTGGCTTTCTTCCAAGGGGTATTATTGCTTCTGGAATGATGCACAAGGGTTATCCTTTGATCTTTGTCAAACAATACTGTATTCTGGTTCACAGCATTTGAAGACCTCCTTGTTTCAGGATGTTAGGAAGCAGTGAGTTTTAAGACACTTCTCTGTTCCACAGAGCCAATAGGCACTTTTAAAGTCCTGTAAAGACAGTGGACAGGCTTACGATACAAGAAAAGCAAAATGACAGTGGAAATGACTAAATATATTCAAATGAGTGTGGAACAATATAAATAGTATGTATATGTTTTTGAGAAATACAGATTAGAAAATGAATTAAAACCGAAATTTAACAAATTAATAAACTTTCAGCGTGTGTAACTCTATTCAGTAACCAAACTGTTCAAAATTGTTATCAGGTTTCTAAGGGAAAATGTTTATTACTTAGTTGGCATGTTTTTTTAAGAACAACAAATGTGTGGACTTGCAAAAGTCCAAATAGGAGCACAGTAAGTTTTCAGCACCATGCACAGTTAGACAAATCAATTACAGGTCTAACTGCATGCTTTACAGCATTCTACAGTTGAATGGTAACACAAATTCTGTCATTTGTGGTGAAAATTATGACGCTCATTTGAGAATAAGATATTTATTTACTTATTTGAACTCTACTGGAAGTAAATAAATAATAGATAAACAATCAAATAAATAAATAAGTAAAGGCCAGAAAAAGCAGGAAAAGTTTACAATTTTTAGGCTTAGCTATTTTACAAAATTGTGTCTCAGATATTTTTCTTGGTGTCCCTTTTTAAAAATTGTCTGCTGTTAGAGAAGAGACAACATTAATTAAATTGTGTTTCCTTAGAATTGTAGACTGGATATTAAAGATAAGAAGAAATCCTCTAATCATTAAATTTACATTATGCGCTTATTGCAATATTAAATAATCTCATTTTCCCTCATAGTTGCAGGGAGTTATTATTACAAGAACTGAGAGAAGTTATAGATCCTTGATGATGGCATGACTAGAAATTGTGCTGACATAACACTAAAATATTTTCATGTTTATTACACATTTTTCTAGTTAAGCATACAGATTTCCTGCATAATTTGTATTCATTAAAACAAGTAAACAAATCACCACATCCCCAGGACATCTCCCCTGAAAGGCTGATACTCGTATTTTAACAACCAGCACAAGCACAGTAAATATTCATATAAACTTGGAAAGAAAGTAAAAATGTATTGTCTGCATTTTGACAGTGGTATATAACATAAAAATTTAATAAAGAATTTTCTAAACTCAGAAACCCACTTCTAGCATTCCCTAAGTTTGTATGACATGCATGAGCCGCAGATTTCAGCTATAAGGCTGAGATCAGAGAATCTGAGAGGTGGATATGCAGTTGGTACTTTCAGTGTGCCTGGAATTATTTTGTCCCCT
Organism: Falcunculus frontatus; assembly: GCA_013398115.1. Classification (NCBI taxonomy): domain Eukaryota; kingdom Metazoa; phylum Chordata; class Aves; order Passeriformes; genus Falcunculus; species Falcunculus frontatus. The sequence continues at coordinate 574,956 of VZRV01023443.1, read as the reverse complement.
TCACACTGCAAAAGACTAATAAAAATGTCCTTATACACCTTAACTGAAAATGCTGCTTTTTGTAACTGCCCACATCCCTTCTGAATTCTTCATGTGTGTCATCAACCCTGAAATGATAAAAATCACCTAACCAGAGAACTGGGAACCTGAAGCAACATAGAAAGGGTTATTCAAGACTTCGCATCTTTCTCTGATTTTTCTGATTATTAGCCAAGTCAAGGGGTATTTTTAGTCGAAAAATGTAGATGCCAGATGAGAAAATTCATGTGAACGCTCATGTAGCAGTTACTGTACTTAGAGTATGCTTGTGAGCATGAAGTTAATTTAAAACCTGTTGTTTCAAGGGAAGTGATCTGTGCACAATGACTTGGTCCATACTCATTTAGTGCTTTTTTACACAACCTTATCAGTTTTCTCAGAAATTTGAGAATTATTAATAAATAGTTCAACCATTACTCTTTAGAAGAGAGGAAGCATTTGGCTAATAATGCACTGAGATGATTTTTATCATTGCTATTATGCAGTCCATTCCCAACAGAATTATATGAATAACAGATAAACCAGTTCTACTCTATCAGTAACAATACATGTTATTAATGACATAATCTCTTGATGACAGATGACTGTTAATATTCCTAGAGAAATGAAGATATACAAATGTAGGTTTTTAGGCACAAATTATATTTGTCAAACATAGAAAAGTTGTATTACTATGGTAAAAAAAAAAAAATCTGTGTATCATACAAAGAGGGTATTTACACTGGTAAGCACACACTTAAGGTGAAAACTTGAAGTCATTCCAATGGAAGGCTCTCCAAAACATTTAGCAAAACAGTAAGTCTGCTGCAAGAGAAACCTTTGCAGTCTGTTTGAATATAGTCTGTTTGATTGCCAGCCAGACTATATTCAATTATCAGAACATGATACAAGTTATGATGATCTAAAAAGTGATCAAGGATTTAGGGTAGTGATTTATTCTACACAACATGGTAAAATTCGAAGGAAACTGAAACTAAAAACATCATAACAGTGCCTGAACCAAACTAGGGAAAGAAGACTTGAGCAAGCCAAACAATGCATTTGATTAGATATGTCAGGAAAAATTGATGTATAACTGCTGTATATTGCCAACATAAACAAACAGCATATTCACCTCCAAAGTAGAAAACATCTCCTGAATAAATCTGCAGAGGTATGGAGGCATGAGCAGACAAGGTCACATCATTGTCCACTCTTACACCGATACGATTCCTTTTGATAGAGAGAGATACAGAATGCCACTGGCCGTTATTTAATCCAGCACCTGAAAGAAAAATAAACCACTAAAATTTAGTACAAACTTCCACTAATTATACTATTTAAATGTTTTAGAGTAGAAAGGAGAAGGGACCAACGGAGGAATCATAGCCCACATAAAATCTCCAAATGATAGTGAAATGAAAAAGAACTTAATAAGCACAAGCATCTTTTGTGAACACAGAACCTTGTTTCACATTTGATAAATAAAAAATACAGGTACTTCCATGAATAAGTATTAGTGTTGTAGCACTATTGTTGTAGCCTAATTATCTGTAATACATCCATTTAGCATAATGACTGCGAAGAGTATCCTCCCAATCTAAGGAGGTTATCATTAAGACATCATTGTGATGGCTGACACATTATTTTACACATAATACATATTTTTACTACAGTGTTACAAAGGATTTCTTCATATTTTAAAATAAAAAGTAGCCATTAGAATACAACATGGCTAAATAGCAAAATACTGTAGATGCTAAAAGCTTCAGTAATCATCATGTCAATGTCATAAGACAATTTTTCTTTCAGCTGATTCTTTTCTTGGACGTGTATGGGAAAATATTCTGAGAGTTTAGGCACCACCACAAATTTACATTATCTCTGGCTGTGTAGGTGTAAGGTGCCACAAAACAATAAACCTATAGCCCTGATTCTGGAAAGTACTTATGTATACATAAATAAATTCCACACAGGGTAGCACGTAACCACATTTTTATCTTTAAAAAGTGCTTAAAGTAAATTATGTTCTCGAGTGTTCTTCAGAACACAGATACTTCTTTCAGTGAATACAACCTTTAAATTAGGCAAAGCCTTTTCTTGACTGCAGAGTGCCTATGATTTGTGATCTGTAATTTCCCTCTTGAAATGTCATGTATTTATGTACTTCTCTCTAGAACATATTGTATATGCTACATTAAGTCCATGAGTTAAGAGACTCGTTCAAACAGAAAGAAAAGATATATAAAGAGAAAGATGAGAAGGTTCAAATAGCTAAATTACAGCATAACTAGGATCCATAGATTGTTGACTACCATAATCTAAATACAAGATTGTGATACAATGAAGAGATAAACCTCAGAAGGACATTGCAAACTCGGATGAACTATCACCTAGATAATATCTCCAACATATTTAAGATAATATTAGTCCTATATACCTTTTCTCTCATTTTTTCCTTACTTCAAACAGTATATTTATTAGGGAACACATAATAGGAAATCTTAAACATTTTGCTTTAGCCCCAACCTCTCACAGGTACTTCAGGTGACTGATGTTTTCCTCAGTCACATCTCTTCAATACATTATCTTTTCCTTTAGAAATCAAAGAATTACAGAATCATAAAGCATTTTGGGCTGCAAATGACCTCTAAAACCAGTTAGTCCAATGTCCCTCTTTGCAGGGACTTCTTTTACTGGATCAGGTTGCCAAAACCCACATACAACATAAGCTCTAACATTTCCAGGAGTAGAACATGAAAGTATAACCTGATTCACTTTAATATTGTTACCTCTTGTTCTGACACTACAGATCCTTGGAGGAAAAAAGAATAAAAATCTCCATTATAGGCGTACTCTCAAGTATTGACAGACCACAATAAGGTCTCCCTAAAACTTTTTTTTTTCCTCCAGGCTGAAAAACACCAACTCTCTCAGCTTGTCTTCATGGAGACATGCTCCAGCCCTCTGATTATTTTCACAGCCCTCCTCTACTCTCCCATCTAGAAGGACCATGTTTTTCTTGTGTTGGGGACCTCACAGCTTAACACATTTCTTGAGGGGTCTCATCTACCAGTACCCCCAAGTTCCTCTTGGCAGGCCTGCTATCTATCCCTTCCTACCCCAGCTTGTGCTGATACCGGGAGGCACTCAAACCCAAGTGCAGGAACTTGCATTTGGCTTTGTTGAGCTTCATGAGTTTCACATGGGTCTGTTCTTCAAGCCTATCAAGGGTTGCATCCCTTCCCTAAAGCAAATCAACTGCACCACTCAGGTTGGTGTCATCAGCAAGCTTGCTGAGGACGCACTTGATCTCACTACCTATGTCATTAATGAAAATATTAAATCTAGCAATTATTTGAATTGTTACAAGGATAACTGCTTTTAATTCTTAGTTGTGCATCCTGCTTCAGTAGCTTCTTGTTCTGGTGGGTAAACCGTATTCAAATCCTTGCAATATTTGGCTGTGGAGGTAGATAAGAAACTGTCCTAACATAAATAGTATTTCAGACTATCAGAAGTTTTGATTACCAGAAAATTAATAATATGAATTTTGTACGTTTTGGTTTGTTGAATGTAGTTCATCTTACTGACCTACTCTGTGATTTTGGAATGGATATTCTATCTCCCCTTCTTAGATGCTGGCATGATTAGAGATATTCAACAGTGTTCATGTAGCTCAATTTAAGACTTCCTAGAAGTCGCTTTTATTAAATCTGTGAACTGAGGAATGCCATTGTGGGAGCACAAGACACTCTGAAGAAAACTGTTCATTTTAGCCCTTGAATTGAGAACCTTGACTAAATTCACATTTGCTTGTGTGGAGCCACTGAGTGGTACATCTCAATGGAAGAGGCCAGCAGACTACTAACACTTGCAGTCCATCTAAAAATTATATTGTCTGCTGCTCTACTACGAGTTAGAGAAATGCTTAACTAAAAACTAGTAGGAAAAAAAAGCAATTCATTTTTTTTAGTACATAATGAGGTAGTTATTAAACAAGATGTCCATTTATTCTCACTAGTTCCATACTTTTAAATCTATGTATTAAAATAGGGCCTATGGGATGTCATGCAGAAAAATGACACCCGACCTCAGGAACACATATATAAAAACACAGTGAATATAAATTATTAGGAGATCAGTGAGAAACAAAAAAAAAAGTTTAGAGGAAGTAATTTATAGATTAGCCTGAAGTATAACAATCAAATCTCACGATTATTAACTTCACTTAATTAAAAGCTGCATGGAAATCAAAAGCTGTGTCGAAATAGAGGGTCATAGAAGAAACTGTGTAGTAAGATCTAACATTTACATATACTGTAATTTAATTTGGTCTCATCATTCCAAACAAATTAACTTTGTGTTGATTTCTCTCTTTTTTTAAAATCTATGTTATTTCTTTGTGAATATTTGATGTATGACTTGCAAAAGAGGCTACAAATGAAAGGCATTAAGCAACCCTTCTGCAAAACAAAGATAGAACTTACTATAACTTAATTACTTATAAATTAACATGCCGTTCTCCTTGGTCTTATACGGTTGAATAAATTTTAAAAAAACATAGGATAATTAATTTAAGAGTTGTGCACAAGGAAATATGCTCCGATTTAATTATCAAATATTACATGTGTTTGTGTGTGTGTTTGCGTGTGTGTCTGTGTATGCGTGAGAAAGGTCATAAGTCCTTGTCTGTAGGGGAGCAAACCTGCCCAGCCATCCATAATTTAATTACTCACTCTACAAATACAGGCTTGAATTGCTTCAGTGATTGCTACAACAAACACTTCAAAAACTCAAGGGAAAGTTTCCCAAATGGTTCTGTGAGATAAATTCTTTCTCCAAAGAGAATAAGATGATTTTGCTGTAGCTTTTGCCTTCACAAAGACAAACACCATTCCTCCTGTTAGACTTTAGGAACAGAAAGCTTAACCTAGCATGAGAGCATTAAATTCTGTTTCAGCATAGAATGTCAAGATTTATTTTGTGATGTTTACACTAATATTTTATGTGTTGTGTTGCAGCTTTGAAACTGAATAAATTGCTCCATATGCAAGTCTACCTACAGCTGTTCAAAGTGCCATCATGGTCAGCTGGTCTGTTAAAATGACAGTGCATGGCAACAGTTTCTTTAACATACATCACCTAATTGAACAGCAATTGAAATAGCTCCTAAAAAGCCAAATTCATCACTGCTAACTACATAGCACTGACATTCTTACTAAGAATTTGACATTTTCATATGGTAAGCCTAGGGAAATCTCTTATCATTAAAGTGATACTCTTTGTGCATCAGTTATTTTAGATTATAAAAAATACCAGAGTCATTCCTATTGTCACCCACAGGAACAGGATCAAAGTATTTATGTAACTTTCAACATTATCTGTGGTCATTAGAGGCTTATAGTCTTTTCCTGAGTTAAAATAAGCAACAGTTTAAAATTTTACTTGTAATCATTATACATCTGTAGAAACATAATGAACTTCAGAGTCTCTTTTTCTTTTTCTTTTTCTTTTTCTTTTTCTTTTTCTTTTTCTTTTTCTTTTTCTTTTTCTTTTTCTTTTTCTTTTTCTTTTTCTTTTTCTTTTTCTTTTTCTTTTTCTTTTTCTTTCCTCCGCAATGGCATTTTAGTTTTTTAAGAGGAATTAAAGTAAGGAATAAATGCAAAAGAAACAGGGGCACGGAACAAAGACTAAAAATACCTCATCTTCAAATCCTGTGGCTGTTTCTTTGTCCTGCTTGGCTCCGCTTTGCTCCCTTTTTCTACATTAAACTGCCTAATGAGTTTAGTGAACAATTTAGATCAATTGATTCTTATTTTGTCTTTATACCAATTATAAGTTGTTTGGGACTTTCTCACTTCTTTTTCACTATATAACTGGAACTTCTTTTAAACTGATCATATTCTGCTTTGTGAATATGAAATGGAAAATACATGCTTAGTTATGGGTCAAAATAAATCAAAGATCAAGTGATGTTCTGGATATCATAAATGTGTTTTCTGCATCCAAATTCATCATTGCTTCCACAATATATTCCTCCAGCTAGCGGACTCTGGTCATCTTTGTCCATACAGAAACCACCCCAACCCCAGCCTCATTTCCTCATCTTCATATATTCATTGTAATCCCATTTATCCGCCTAATCTCTATTGTGCAGTTTTTCTTGTCTTAGAACTCATCATATCATATCACACCCTATAATCCATCTACAAGCAAATGGCAAAATTCAGTTTGCATAAATGATGAGAAGCTCTAGGGCAGCTGTGATACATGGAATGTCAGAGAATAGTACAATACTGATGAAGTCCTGCTAGGTGGTGATATTATTGCATGATGATACTGTTGAATCTCAGTGTTTTATGAAAAGCCTTAGAAGGTGGAGATGATGTTGTTTCTGTCCTGCTCTCTTATCTCCTGAAAGATGGAGATTCCCGACCTGGCCAGCAGTCTTCTTGCTCTCACATCAAGTACCAGCAGCCCTCAGAAAAACTGAGGAGACTCTCTGTGAAAGACTTTGTCCCAGTCTTGCCAGGCAGAGAGAAAGTTAAAGCTGGAATCTGCTTCTCAGAATCCCAACTGAATACTCTCTAACATGACTGTACACCATTACAGTTGCTTCATCCTCTTGTCTTGACATACTTGTTTGCCAAGGGTGAAATTACTCATCAAAAGACTAGAAGGTACTAGCTTTCTGAAAATCTCTGTTTCACCCTGTGGGATGCCTAGCAGTGCGCTACCAAAAGTAGATGATCTAGTCTCAATTCAGTGTTTAAGTACAAAAGTGACCCTTTAGCTCTCAGGTATTCATTTTCCTTAAGTTCTTTTTTTTTTTTATCATAGACTCAAACTTTCCCTGGTTTTCTGAAACATAATCTGGTATCAGGCATCCACTGTCCCAGTTTAATGGACATCTCTGCAATTGAGAATTCTAAAAAATAATAGACATGATATCTATAAAGATGTATAACTTTATAAAAAAATAGTTATTTGACACCTTTTGGAAGCACTGACAAATGGTGAAAAATATCTTAATGACTTAGCTTGACAGAGTAAGAAACCAAATTTCTTACAATTCACAACCAAAAAAGCTGCTTAGATTTCCTAGATAATACAAGTGAACTGTACCTACTGTATGCATGTTAAGCTAAGGACTCAATTTTTCAGTCTATATTACCGCAAGTAATTTCTACTCACTCATGGGGAAAAAAGAATAGGTATGTTTGTGAGAAAAGAAAGCATTTAGAAATAATTAGGCGTAAAATTCCCACAAGTACAGCATAGCTGCACACATACCAGTCATAAAAGTAAATCAAGAAAGCAGGTACTAAGTGAAAAGACTTTTTTTTTTTCTTTATGCATCGGATTGTTGGAATTTTTTTTCTTCATTTCTGTTACCTGCAGCAATGTCACTCAGCACTCTTCCTGTTTTATGAAGATTGATTTTGACTCTTCCATCACTCAGATATAAGAGGAAACCACCTGAAGACTGGTGCAGTTTACCGGATAATAGAAGTCCTTCCTTGTTCCAAGTACGAAACTGAAAACTGACAAATACTTCATCTTGCTGTGATGTGCCTGGCAGTGCCAGGTAACTGTTGGAGCTCAAAAATGTAACAGGAACCACCTGTGGCTCTAAACATGAGAAGGACACGTTGCCCTAGAAAGAAATGAAACAAATAGGGCATTAGGAAGAGTCACGAGAATTTCTCCATGGAAACTGCAGAGTTTCAAAACACGGTGCATAGTACTTGAATGTATTAGTCTAAAAATCAAACATGAACATCATCAGTTTGAGAAGTGTTAACATAGTTTTCTGACCTGAATAGATTCATCTGCCTGAGCAAAGACTGGCAAGGACCTTTGAGTGAATGAGGTAAGTTCCTAAATTATCAGGCTGATTTAATGTTACTTCAGGAGTTAAAAAGATCTGCTTTGTTCCTAGTTTGACTCAGCCTCAGTAAGCATAAGGGACTTGACAAATTCTTGAATGTCAAATAAAATGCCACTGAATGCGTGTAAACACTTATGTGGGTCTAAATGCTTGGAAGCAGAGAAAAATGTTGTGAGCTTGGCACTGATTGTTTAAGATGTTGTTAACTTTAAGAAAAAAGCAATTTCCGAATTAATGCAATTGGAGACGTGCACCATCTCCAATATTTGTTTTCACAAACAGAAAATTTCCACACATAAACTCTTGCTACTTATAAGTGCAAGACACACACATCTTAAATCAATAGGGAATGTGTTTTCAAGCCGGCCCATATGAATTAGATGATGAGTTGGATTTTATGCATCTAGCATTTATTTTGTGCTTACCTTCTTCTGAAATAACTGTTTCTTAGGTAAACTTGTGGCTGAATTCATTGAGAAACTCTGAGAGCAACCTGCATCTGTACTTGTACTGAGTGATGCAGATAAGAAATCTGGAATAGGAATAATGCATTTTTTGTATCTGGTGTCAAGAGTTAGTTAATACTTTATGGTGCTTGATAGTAGTACAATATGCACTCTGGTTTCCTGACACCATTTGAACTATAACTAATTTGTTCTGAACAATGGATTACTAAAGATTAATGTCTTTGGAATTTAAAATACACTTAATTTCTGTTCAACACAGAACAGAAATCTGTTTTAAACTTTTATACATACATAAAACTTTGACCTCACAGTAAAAAGTTTCAAAATCAATTTAAGAAGAATACTCACTAGTCCCTGGTGTGGCAAGGCATTAAAGTTTATGGGTTTTCATTTTCTTCAAGGAAAATATATAAATAAGTAAAAGCTTTGTATTATGAACTCAGCTGTACAGAACTGAATAGTCAGCTAAACTGACACATAGTAAAAAGGCACACATCAGATTAATAAACCTTGTTAACTGCTAAAAGCTGGCCATTTGCAGATTCCCCCAGTAAAGTGCCTATTTAACAGGGATTCTGTGGTAACAGAGATACTTTCTATAATATTTACATCATGAAACATCTCCTAAATAGTTTTGAAAGTAGCACAACAATTTAAAACATCTGACATGAAAATAATGAAATTTCCTATTATAAATAATTTCATAGTTCCCCTTCCACTAGTCCACCCAGACCGTACTATAGTTACTTGCTCTCCAATATTCATAAGCATCATGGACAGAATACTATGCAGAGGTACCCGTTTAGTTAATTTTGGAATATTTCAGGTAAATTTCACACGAGAAGAGATGCCTCTCATCCATTTTTGCTGTGACAGAGAACCAAATTTGATTCTTCATATTCTGAACAGAAATCCAAGCTAAAGTATCTGGATCATGAAAGCATTTAGTTATTCTGAGCTGATTTCTATGATATCTCTGCATTTCCTGATACTAAACAACAACATGTTACAAATAGAGATGACCCTTGTTGAACTGGGAGAAAAAAAACCACCCAAAATCAACAGCAAAGGACTTAGTAAAATTTCTAGAAAAACTTTTGTAACATAGGAGAAATTTGTTTGGTTACTGGAACTGTTTCTCTAAAAGGTAGGAATTTGGATAATATGACTCTTGGCCATGTCACAATAAATGCATAAAACTCACCAACCTAACCTACAGGTCTTCAAACAAAGGACAGTACAAATTGAAAACCAGAACTTATCTCTCCAAGTTACAATGCTCTGGACAAAGAAAAGTGGATCAGTGTCCTCAGCAGTAAAGATCTTTAAAAAAGTACTGCTGTTGTTTTTACCAGACAGGCGCATACTCTTATTACTCTGGTACAAAAGCACAGATTCAATGGTTTCTGACACATCTTGTTACTCATAGACTTTTGTCGTGCAGTTAGATACCATACGACACTGTGATATCAGACACATCTAAATATCAGCTAAAGACCCCGTGAATAAAACACATCTGCCTTTTCTACTAGAATGACTCTATACAGCCCAACTTGGTAATTACTTTATTTTTCTTTCATTAGCTAACATAGATTTTACTAAACTGTGTGCTAGCAGGTTGGATTTGAAAGTGGTTGTGGTCTTTTTGTTTTTCCCTATTTTACTTATTTGTTCTTTCTTAAGTATAAATCTCTTACCACAATGTAGATCTGAGATTTATGCCTCCTGGCCAGGTCAATAATGTTCACTCCATTATAATAAATATTTTCAAAACACCCATGAAAGTTTCTGTGTGATAATGTCCCTGATTTTCCAGGCACTGGGATCCCTCCAAAGCTGAGCTTAGAAAGAGAAGAGAAATCAATAATACTGTTAAGTAATTTTCTAAGGAAAGAAATTGACAGTACTGTAAGAGCAGAAGTCAAAGACTGGCCTATAATGAATCTGAAGCTTCTTGTGTATTTCACTGTATCACATCTACATATTAAAAGAATAAGCTAACAAGAAATTAGGCTATATCAAGTCAAATTTATGTAGTAAATTATTCTGACATTTTGTTTTGTTTTTTTTTTTCTTCTTCCGATGTCTCTCAGCAGTGTCTCAAATCAGTTTTCAGGGTCCATTTCAGCTGCAAAGCCAAGGAGAAGAAGGACAAGGCCAAGTACAAGCAGACTATGCAAAACAGAGTGGAAAGGGAGAAGAAAATTAGCAACAATTTCTTTAGAAACTTGAGCCTAACTTCTCCACTCTGTGCACACCATAACTACCATAATAAAGAACAAGAGTGCCTCAAATTACATTATTCTAGGACAGATTCAAAACAAACTAAAGGAGGTACCTTCTCCCTTTCAAAAGCTTAGGCTGTGCAGTTCCTTTGAATGGTGCTTTAAAATGACTTAGTTTCAGAAAGAGATTGGAAGATTCAATAAAAATAAAAATCCATTGAGAGCTGCTAAATTCAAGAATTTCATTCTGTCTAACTTAGTCCCTGCCCTAAGGCAAAAGCTGTTAGAAAGCAGTAAATTATTTTAGAAAAGCATTGTCACAAGGGTGATCTTACTTCTGCTCTAGTCTATGTTTTAATTCTTGGACGCCATCAGAAATAGGATGGCAGTGTAAGTGAACTTTCGAGCTCACATATTTCAAAGCTATTCTGCACAACACTGTATAAAAGGTCAGTCTAAACTATTAACCTTTTAATTTTTAAATTTTACTTAAGGTTTAAAATAATTTTACCAAAAAGAAAAGCAACCAAAATAAAATAGACTATATTTCATTAAGTTATTAATTAAGTTATTAAATTAAGAAAATTTTACAGTCAGAAATGCAATTCAAAATACAATATTTTGTTGTTTTCTGAAATTTTTTATGCTTTCTTTTTACGTGTGTAGCAACACATACTTCAAACTGTAGTATGTGGAAGAGAGGAAAATTTAATGTGCAGTATTGATTGATTTAGTAAAGATATCTATTTGTCAGTTATTTTCTCTCTTTCTTTTTTTTTAATTGGTATGCTCCTCCAAACTTTGATATTATGATTTACATTCAGAAATTCCAAGCACATACTTTTGAAATGGAATAATGCAGGCACAGAACAGCATGAAATCTCGCTCTAAAAAGCTTAAAAATTGGAACGAGTACAATAAAGTCTGTGGGTTCCAGACATTCTGCTCTATCACTCATTGTCTTATCCAAAAAACAGTGTAGGGCAAACAGAAAGCAGCCAGTCATCACATTACAACTGTGAAATAGTGGTATTTTTAACCACAGGCAGGAAAATTTCACAGCATATTACATCTACTACTTTTCATGAATCTACTGTTTGTGCAAGCAAGATTTTTTCACAGTATAATTTTCAGATCTAAGAGGGATTTAAGTCGTGGTATAAACATTTCTAAAATGGTTTTATGTGGATTTTTTTGCGATTTTATCAAGTTTTATATTCATAACATTCATTAAATAATAGCATTGAGTTGGCTTTCATTATGTTTACAATATTGTTTATCACATTTGCAGCTCTACTGAAACAAAGGTATTCAAATAATGAATTCTGAGATGAAAAAGATGGTCTTTTGAAAATATTGAGTTGAGAGTCCAGTGGAAGATTAGTACTCCAAGAACATCACCTTTTCTTTGATTCATTCCCTTAACAGACAGAAAATCCCCAAGTTCTTAAGGACTACAAACTTCTTTAAGTTCTGTTTCCTTTGTCTGTTTCAGTGCATTTGCAAAACAAAGGTAATAAATGTAATAAAGGAAAGGTAATTTTCACACCTCATAATCAAGGTCCAAATAACTGAATTCTCCTTTTGCATGAAAATGATGAGTGTGTTTATCCACTGTAAAGTTTACTTGATTGTTAAAATGCTCAATGAGAACAGAATGCCAGTGTTGATCATCCAAAAGGCTGCCCAGCGTAATATTAATTTGGGCATTAGAAGGATGAGTTTTAGTATCACCTTGAAAGAAGAAAAATAAAAACTATTAATTTCATTCAAAAATATAATTATTAAAAAATATGCTGCTAGTTTATCATACTTTATACATTAAAATCCACTTAACAGTTTAAGAGAAGTTTTAGTCAAATAATGCCTAATAACTGTATTAGACTTTATGAGACTGTAGCTGTTACCTAAATTAATGAGTAGGGACAGCTTCCCTTTAGTTAATTCCAGGGTGATGTGGTCTCCATTTTGTCCTTCTCTGTGGAGGAGAATTCCATCACTTTGCATTGTCTTAAACTTCAGAGAAATCACATCTTTCAGTGCATTAATGAGTTTTTTATTTAATGTGTAAATTAGACAACTTTTCCCATCAAAGCCAACCACCTCAGACCCTAGAAGTAAAGAAATGAAAGATAATGTATAATGCTATGTCTAAAAGAAACAGTTGCATGTTACTTCAATATGATATGAAGTCCAACCACTAACATCTCTAGATCCACTTTTGCCCCGTAAATCACACTTTTATTTCTTCCCCATAGATTAAGACTGTCATGTTTTAATGATGATGGTACAACTCAATAACAAAACCAGCTGAGAAGAGATTGGGCCTCTATTAAAATCTAATACTCTTCTCATGTGCTGAAAGGTAGGTCTTCCTTTCCTTGGAGCTATAAAGTACTTTGACAATTTCTGTTCTTGTGTTCTTCGGCTGAAAATCTCTATTAATTTACCCGAAATTCATTCCAGTTAACAAAATCAAGACCAAAAAAAAAAAGCCAAGGTTGCTATTGACGTAAGGTTTGGGAAGGTTCAGGAAGTTTCTGGAAGGTTCTGGAAGGTTTGGGAAGGTTCGGGAAGGGAATAGAGCTAACTGATTTTTTTCCCAATAGTAGAAAAGAATATCTCAAAATTGGTACAGATTGAACAAGACACATGCAAAGGAACTGATAACACTATAAAAAGCTCATAGAGTATTCACAGTTCATGTATAAAGAAGAAAAAGTAATTACCCATGAAAAATACATTTTTGAAGTGAATGAAGATGTAAAGGACACTCAAAAAAATATGAAGTTATTTTTCAGCTGACTGGTTGACTTCTTGCTAGTCAAGGGAAACCCATTATCTATTTACTAACTTTGTATAATTTCACTAAAAATACTTCTCCATATTGTCAGCATGGAAATAAAATGAATTCAAATTAACTCTTAACTCTAAATTACTTAAAGTTAGTAATTTGTACTTCATTTTCAAAAAGCCCTTGTCAAGTGAATGCAGCTATGTTTTTAAATATAGTTTCTTGATTTTATTTATATCTTGATAATGAAGAATTCATTTACCAAATGTACAGTGAATAAATATGACATTCTACCTAACTATGAGTCCTAGACTGACTATTTTACTTAGTTTTTTCATTGAATGAATGTGGACAGCAAAATCATCAGTTAATGTTGAATTAAAGTAATGAATGTGATGTAGAATAGCTTCAATAAAGACTTCAGTAAGACCACCTGTACATTTATATGCATCTATCAAACCAGCTAACTAGAGACATTCTTAGTAGGCACTGGTGACAGTAGGATTGGGAACATATCTTATTAGTTAGTGGGACAAGAACATAAACAACATCAACATGGCTCTCCAAAATCCCTCACACTATTCTGCAGCACTAGCTCCTAAGAAATCAAATCTGCTCTGCATAAATTTGGAAAATAAACAAAATTAAACTTCTCCCCCTCCCTCACCCCATAAATTAATGAAGATTGTGAAAGGGCTGCAGACGACATTAAAAATTCTTGTAACGTTTCTCACATGTGCCTTGCCTTTACCATCTATGCCTTACCCCTAGAAATACATTAAAAGAGTTGTGAGAGAGATATCCTGGGTGTCCTACAGGGTTATAAGGATAATCAGAATGCAGGCAAATACCCAGGGTGCCATAAGGTTTTCCTCTCATACTTACCAACCAATAGCAACTTCTAGTAGTTGCTGGACTTCAAAATCCCTCTACATGTTTTTTTTCTACCCTACCGTTGAATGTAAGGAAAATAAAACAGGTGGACTTGTTTTATGAACAATAATCTTTTGTTTTCACAATTTGCAATGTGTCTTCCATAACTTAATGTAATCAAAATCCTTAGTACACTATGAAAATATCTTTGGAAATCATGAAATGCCCCTGAGAAACTGGAAATTCTGGAAGCCTCACATACCACAGGACCAAGAATCTTAGTGACCCTGAGCAAAAGTTTTAGTTGAAATATCTTTGAAAAAATACTTTATTTTTTTCATCACTATATCAATTGAAATCAATGTTAATGTTCTATAAAGAAAAAAACTTAAATCAATGCAAACTGTTTGGCCATTATTCCAGTTAAGAAGAGGATATGAAGTCGTTTCTTTGACTGATGTAACTGTGATATTGACTTTAAGCATTTCAGCCAGGAAGGAAATACAATTAGCAGTGTTAGCAAACAGTACAAAAGGGTTTGAGCAGTATCTGCAGTGCTTGTTGTTAGGTAGACACATCTAATAATTTTTAATGTGCAGTATGCATTTAGTTTCCAGTTATCTTTCTTCTACGTTTGTCATTTTTATATTTAAACCTTTCTGCCTGCCATGTCAAAAAAATCCCCGCCTTTTTGTTGTTTCTTTGGTTTCTATTTTTAGACTACTAGTTTTCAGAGGATGAAATGAGACAGTGTTGCATTAAAGAGGGGAAATTGTAAGCTAAACACATTTCTAATTTTTTTTTTTTTTTAATGCCATGGCATAGCTTAATCTGAACTGTGTTTTACATGGCTTAATTGTCACAATCTGACATTTCAGGAACAAGACACGGGAAATGTCGGTAGAGATTCATTGTTCTCTTTTGTACAAACTAAATAGGAAGAACTATCAGGCAGAGGCTTGAGACAGATTTTGGGCTTAGGTTCAGCAGCGAGTATTTGTGGTGTAGTCATGGCACAAGCAGATATTTTAACAGTCCACATGAAGGCAGGTCAAACACCTGGAGGTAGAAAACATCTTTCTTTCCTTCCTTCCTTCTTTCTTTCTTTTCCTTTCTTTCCTTCTTTCTTTCTCTCTTTCTTTCTTTCTTTCTTTTCTTTGTCTTTCTTTCTTTCTTTCTTTCTTTCTTTCTTTCTTTCTTTCTTTCTTTCTTTCTTTCTTTCTTTCTTTCTTTCTTTCTTTTTCTTTCTTTTCTTTCTTTCTTTCTCTCTCTCTCTCTCTCTCTCTCCCCCTCTCTGTCTCTTTCTCTCTTTCTCTCCTTCTGCCTTCCTTTGCTTTGCCTGGCCTTTCCTGACTGTAGAACATGATCAAAAAACCTAAGGAACATTGTGGAGACAGCAGAGTGAGGGAGAACTCAACAGAAAAAAAGCTGCAGGGGAACTCTTGTAATGTTTCATGTAAGTCCATAATTGACTACCCTTATTTGGCCTTTGTACTCCATAAATGCTGAGGCAAAAAGGAAGGATTCATCTGGATGAATCCTTTAACAAACATCTAAAATGCGACAGTCCTTAACCTAAAAAGTTGATAGGAAAAAAGGAGTTGTGTGTAAAAAAAAAACCAAAGAGAAAACAAACCCCATAATAATCTGCTACATCCTACAGGAATCTGTCACGAGTATTACCAAACCTCACTGAGACTGTAATTAAAGGGGAAACACTATTTTTGAGAATACTAGGCAAAGTTATCCAGAGCAGGCATTTGACTGGAAGACAGCAAAGCAGCAAATTTTAGGTAGTGTCAAAATTTGCCCTGTAATTATGACTTCACTAAGATAGTAATGACTTCTTTAGGACATAGCAGACATGCACTTTTTCACCTCACTTTATGGAGAAGAGAGATCTACTTTGTGTATTCTTGCAAGTTTAGTTTTAGTTGTGTAATTTCTAACAGGTAAGACTGAAGAACGAAATTAGTGCATTTGCACTTGAATACAGAACACAGTTCACATACTTGATGGTAAATGAAAAGAGAGTTGTTTACTCTTAAAATATAATACCTAGTGAGATCTCCCTGAAGGAAAGGATGTGGGAAATGTAAAACATGTGAATCAAAGCTAAAGTAGATATTATTGGCATTTCTGCTTTTCTTTATTTTCTGATCCCACTTTGAAACAGTCATTCGAAAAGAGCCAGGCATAATTACTGTAACAATAACTACATGTCCTCATTGTGCTTGATAAATGGAGAAAAAGACCAGAGAGAAAGAATTAAACATTTACTTTTAAAAATATTTTTTAGAACTGTAAACCTATAATCACCTGTTTTTTCTTCATTGGCAACCACTGAATTTAACTAGTAAAAGCACTCAGTAATCAGCAGATATTCAAAATAAATACAGAGATGATAAGAGGTCTGCAATTCATTTGGAGTGACAGCACTTATATATAGGAAAAATAAGCATTTCTAGAACACCCAATATCACTAATGCAGAGAAAATCTTAACCAGCTTAAAAAAAAATTTACATATATGTAACACCATCATGTTCTTCACATACCGCATTACAGTGAATAATAGATGAAGTAAATATTCATTTGAAATTCATCCTAGTCTTAGTGGATAACTATAGTTGACTTATTTCCATGAGCTATCTATAGGACCAATCCTATGCCAAATAAGTAAAAGACAAAAAAATATATAATCTTCCTCAAAAGTAGCTAATGACCACACAAAAATATTTTAATTTCATAACTGCTTACAGTAAATGTTTTCTTTTTTAAGTTGCACAGGTACTGTCCTTTATTTGCCCTTTAGACTCGCAGTTTTCCACTCCTGGGCAATAGTCATCACACAGAAGAAAGACATAATGTGCATCTTGCAAGTTGCGACAGAGAAAATTATAACAGTGAGCATATATAATTTAAAATCTGGATTTTAGGCATGTTCAAAAGACAGTCCCTCAGTTTGGAATTGTTTGAGAACAAAACTGAGTAAGGCTTTATATATTATCAAATGCACAAGGTAAAGGACTGTGAAGAAGAAAAGTTGATGATTTTCAATGAATTTTAAAGCGAAGCTTAAAGACAAGAAAGACTATTCTCCCATCAAGTACCACAGAAATGAGGTTTCAAATGGAAGACTCAGGTGAGCTTTTAGCTGGGAATGACAAATTCATCTGTTCAGCCTCCATTTTTAAACTTTTGTTGCTCTGGTACTTAAAAGAGTGGATGGAAAGTTAAATATTGGTCATATTTCTCAGTTACTCCATTTTCAAGGCCATTTTCTCAGACTTTTCTAGGAATCATAAGTCATGATCCCAGTCTCAAGGCAGATGTCACTGAGGAATTTTGTGTGAGCCTTTCAGGCCCTTCTCCTGGCATGAGATTTCTGTTTTCTGGGATGGGGAAGTTTACCTGATTTCTGAGGTGACCTAATCCCCGGCATCCAGGTTGAAATTTTCAATATCCTTAGTTCACGACCTTTTGCCAATTTTACAAAATTAAGTTTAAGGCAGAAAGCCCAGAGATATGTTTTACTGCTATGCACTCAAAGTCAGATACAAATGCATGGCAACAGAAAACAGATATGTGGATACCATACGAAAGACATCAACCATACAAAATATAGCTTAAGTACAGAAGTTGGAAAAAAACCTAATAAAGAACAACAGATCAAAGTATGCAAAAAAAGCAATTAAAGAGGTTGCTTAAAATAAATTCTGTTTCCATCATGGAAAAAAGATGTGAGGAATAAAAAGCAGTAAACAACTTACTGAGAGGAATATTTTTTTTAAAGTCCAGAGAAGAAAAACTGTAACAGGAAGACATCAGGAATATTTACACTGTCCAGCAGATCAATAAAACCACAACACTTAGGCAATCTTCTTCCAAAGGCTTATGTCAGTTATTAAGGGCACAAAAATTATTCTAAAAGTATCCCTTAAATATATAAAATCTTAGAAGTATCTTTCAATTGTTTATTTGTGGATCTATCTAGTTGTACTCTTACTGGCTCAAGATCAAGATCACATTGATTTAAACATTTTCCATATTTTGGCCTTCAGATATTAAGTATACCATGTTAAGATGCAATTTTTAGAACTATGAAAAAAAAAGAGTTTGTATTGAATCAGTTATTGGATTATGTCCACACCATTCATTCCAATACAGAAAGGACAGGAAAATAAGCATCACATATTGGTAGCTGATGCAGAAATAATGAAGTCTGCACATAAACTTATTGAATCAGTTTTATTCAAGATTAAATTTAGTCTTAGAAACCTACTTTCAAGTGCTATTTAGGTAGCAAAAGACAATGATGAAGATTCATTTCATTTAGCTGATTCAGAAACGAACTTACTATATGTGCATCCATACACTTCAATGCGCATTCCAATCCTGCCATTTGGATTCCAGTCCAAAGGCACAAAACGGAGAAATCTTGCTTTAATGGAATGCTGAAGCTTATAGTATACGACACTGTCTGCATTTGTGTTTCCAGGAAAGGCCTAGAAGAAAATGAAAAAGAGATCAGACACATCCACATTGAATACAGAAATACATGGAAGTCTCACTGATCTTTTCATTTTATAACCTCATCTGGCAAATAGTCAAGAACAGAAATAAAATGGAATTGTCAGTGAATTCCACAGGTACAACTGATGAATCAATCTTGACTATTCTTCTGGATGAGGTGTTGACTCATCTATGTATTTAGCACTGATGCCCCACTCAACGAAATATCAAACATCTTTTAAAATTTCAGTGAACAAAAAACCCTTCAAGCCCAAATATTCCTGTCAAAATATATGCAGAATATCCTCCTATTTCAGTGTATGGCTCTGTCTAACACTTAAGCATAAGAAAACAGAGTGATCTCTACAAATTCCTTCTACTGAAAGTTTAGATGAATTTCATTGCAAGCATGTATTTTAAATGCATAGTAAGCTGCATTTAGAATGGTCTTATACTGACAGATCATGGTACTAAAAGACTGGCTTCCGGAATCCAAATTTTTGTAAAAGGAGTTTGTTTCAGTGTCTTGTTAAAAAAGAAGAATCTACATTTCAATTTTTTACCCAGGTGAAAGAAAAAAAGTAAACTTATTTTGCAGTATTTAACTGATTAAACTACTTTCCCTTTTTCTTACATAAAGGAAACAGAAAGACAAAGAAATGTAAAGAAGAAAGTTTAAAAAAAAGCTGTAATATTATAGAATTCTAAAAACTGGAGAATATATTCTGATTTCACTGTGTCATGTGGTGTTTTTTTATCATTACCTGTTTATGGTATGTGAAGCAGAAAGGATTTGTTCAGACATTTTGAATCTGAATATCTAATAGCTCTCTGAAATATTTAGATGAGCAGTATTTAGAAGATTACACATTTC
This sequence comes from Falcunculus frontatus, assembly GCA_013398115.1. NCBI lineage: Eukaryota > Metazoa > Chordata > Aves > Passeriformes > Falcunculus > Falcunculus frontatus. Next base: position 555,298 of record VZRV01023443.1, on the reverse strand, counting down.
TGGCTGTATGAACTGTGCTGTTGCCATAGCTATAAGCCACAGATGTTGCAACTGGAGAAGTACATAGCAACCAACATCTTTAGGTATGCAGCTTCTCTTTCCATAAGTTTTAGAAGCAGAGATGAGCTTCATTGCATTCATTATTTGCCTTTCTATACAAAGATCTTTGCACCTCCTCTCCACTGTACTAGTAAAATTTCAATAAATTCTAATTTCTGAACTTTCACTGGAAAAAAACCCCAAAACAATTAAATAAAAAGACCCCCAAACCAAACCAAGCAACTGGCCAAAACCAAACCCAGAACAACAGTTAGTGAATTGGCTTATTTAAGCCAACCTATTAATCCAGTAATAAACAAAGAGAGTTAATGACTCTGAATGTCCACTTTCACCATTGTACTTTGTAATTCCACTAACACAGCAGGTAAAGGTGGAAATATAACAAAAACCAGAGAAGAGCTACTCTTTGGAGGGTGAGACCCTTCCAGACATCTTGTCCCTTCAAATCCTATTTGCAGTCTGTAACAAATATAACTGCCCTTGAAAGTGCCAATTAATTTGTTGACTGAACCAGAACCAGGCCCCAGAAGTTTAAGTACTGTGAGCAAATGAAGTGTTCAATTAAGATTTAAATTTTTGCAAAAATTGTTTTTGGAGAGCAGCCACCTCACAAAAATTAATTTAAGTTTTGAAAACAGAATGTATATGGCTTGATTTTTTTACTGTAGGGTATATTTAAACCCTGTGTTTTTAATTTTAAATTTGGTTTTTGGCTTCAGCAACAACCTAAAAATACTTCAGACTACTCCTTTAACACCATGCAGAATGGCCGGTTTAGGAACTAGCATTTTTTTGCCATAATTTTACAAAGCTTTTATCTGGGAAAACCACATTTTAGAGTGTATCAATTATGTTGAGCATTAAATGGGTCTTTATTGCTTGTTTTACACTGTCTAAAGGTTAAAATACGTATTTTATGGGGCTTTTTCAGTCTAAGTCCTCTTCAAACAAAAGAGAGGACAAAATAAGACTGCTTTTTCTCCAGGCTGCAGTACTAAAGGCGTACCTGAAACCTATGAAACCAGCTTGTAAGCTTTTCAGAGAAGAATCATATTTGACGTGACAGACAGTCCTGTCTTTACTGTAGAACACAATTACTGTTTCATGGTCCCATCCAGCAATCTTTAAAACATAGAATTATAACCATACAATGAGCTTCTTCCTATCCCTCCTTCTTCACAGTTTTCAGATCACTTAATTCTTATGCCAAATCATGTACAGGGAACATGCCATTATTTTAGATTATTCAGAGTCTTCACAACCTACATAGGCATCTAACGATTAAAAAGATGTAATGTGGTCCTCTGTTAATAGGAATAATACACCTAATAATTGCACCTAATAAACACTGTTTCCATAAATATTAATAGAGTTATGAAGCTAACTTAATACAACTGCTGTTGTATTACAGCAATCAATTCTACAATCTTAGTTGGTGCACTTACAGGTACTATATTTTTAATATACTGCTATATTTTTAATAATAGTGTTTTTTAATAGCTTGAAAACATACCATCTTCCTCCAAGAATGTAGTTTTTGAAACACTGAAATACTATATTGCAGTCTAGCTGTAAATATTAGCAGGGCCACTTAGCAGCATAAATACCTAAGTATAAAACTCTCCACAGCCTGTTTTATTCCATGATGTAAAAGTATTCTGGGCTGTACTGAAGCCTGAACTGAGACCCTGCTCTCAAACTTGGTTTAACCCTCCTACTCAGTTTCTAACTCAGTAATTTCTTTACCTCAAGCTACTTTAACCATGCTTTGAAGACAGAAATATTCAGTTCAATATGGTGTCAGAAAGCACAAATGTGCTCTGGACTGTACTGGTAAAGCTAAGTCCTGTCCATAGAAGGAAACTGGCAAGCTCAGAATGACTGTGAAGACAAGCTTGCATCAAGATAAGACAAAAAAAAAAAGCCTTGGTTTCTCTGTCCAAATCCACATATGGATTTAGATCAGGGATAATATGGGCATCCTGTCCAAAACTTTCTCACCAATCAAGAATTCCCCCAGAAATGAAGCTGTGTAGAACCCATACTTTGGACAATCTAGAGTGATGCCTTGATGGTACCACATAAAAACAGAGGCTAGATGAAACTAAGAGAATAAAAAGTGGGTATATTTATTGAAGGGCCTTCAGGTACACTTTGGGCAGTCAAAGCCCCATGGACTGCACCCAAAATGGACAGCAGGTCACGGGTTTTCATACTTTTATAAGTTTGGTCCATTTGCATATTGGGGTTAATTCTCCAATTACAGCTTCAGGTAATGAAGCCATTTACCCGAAGTTTGCTCCCCTTGTAACCCACTGTTTACATTTCTTGGGGCCTGAGACAGTAAGGTGTCCTCGAGTTTCAGGCCTAGAGAGGGTTCGATTTGTCTGACCAAAATGGGAGAACAGTAGTTAACAGGCTATATATAGAGTTTTTGGAATTATACACTGAAGAATTACAGGATATGAACATATAAAAGCTAAAAGGCTGAGTCATCGAGAGGACATGACACTTATTTACAAATATAACTTTTACTGTATAATATGCTATATATATTGTTAAACATTGTTAAACATAATACTAAATAATATGAACAATTTTTATGTGTGTTGTGTACCTATTGCAATAAATATATTTATTAAAAATATTACTTAAATAAATATAAATATATAAATAAATATAAGTATACTTAGTTACAAATCCCCATTCAATATTTAATGACAAGTACTGGAATAGGACCTGAATAATTTTTTTGGAAGAGAAGCTTAGCAATGTGGTACTAGTGTACCTGAAGATGGGTCTACTTCATCATGTGGTTTATGAATTCTAGTACCAACATCAGAAAAAGCAGTTGAAAAAACCACTGTGAAGTAACTTGGAACTGTTTTTATAAACTACTGTATAAAAATAATGTTGCAGGATTAACCCATCTCTCCCATTTTCTCCCAATACTTCTAAGTTACATCAAAGTTCATATCGCAGTTTAAATTACTTACGTCTCAGTCAAAAAAGGAGTGCCTGTTCCACATAACTTAGTACACAGTACAATGAACATGAATTGATATATTTTCTGAACAAGAATCCAAATGCTCGGATTCATCCTTCTCATCCTATTACCACTGTGGTGTGTTATCTTTAGTCTATTGAAGTTGGTCCTGAAAGTCAACAGGTTTGAACTGCTCCGTTAAAGTGAAAGAACGTGAAAGTCCTTCACTCTGACCAGAAGATACTGTACCAGGTAATTGCCTCCTTTCCTAAATGTCCACATTGCAGTTATGATCCCAGAGATTAAATTAACAGATTGTTAAGACTTCATTGGTTATAAAGAATATAGGCAAAAACTGGCAAGCGTGTTTCATATAAAATACTACCAGAGGCAGTATAGTGAGGAGCCCTGCACCATAAGTTATTCACTGTGTTTTTCACTACATCTTGTCTCTGAATTGTTTGAAGACACAGTTGAAATATATACTAGAGTTACCTTATATTGATCAAAACACACAGTAGCTGCACATATTAGTAAATTTGAGTGATCATGATATCTTTTGTAAAACAGGATAGTACATATTAATGACAACCTGGTTAATATAGATCAGATAGAAAAGAAAACTTGGCTGAAAACCATCATAAATTCTTGTTCCAATCAAAGTCCACTGCTTGTAACACCTAAATCTCCACTACTGCACTACTGTACTTACAGCTTTCCATCACTGTCACTCAGAGACAGGACAGTGGGGTAATTTGTATCAATAGTCTTTCAGTCTATCTCTTCCTGTTATTTCTTTACATTCAGTGAGTTTTATTCACTGTCATGGTTCTTTCTCTTTTTTTGTTTTTCACAATGTGAGCGGAATATTAGCATTACTTTACGTAAGAGAACAGCTCCAGAATTAGGAGATGAAGAGAGGATGAGACCATATTTGCCAGTTAATTTATCAAAGGTGACAACTGATATTTGTGAAGGGACTCTAGAGATTCCTTCTGCCTTTCTCTTTTGTTTGGGGTTTATATCTGGGGAGTTCTTTGTTTGTTTGTTTTTCTGGTTTTGCTGTGGTTGCTTTTTTTTGTGAAAAAATTTAAACAATTTGCTTTCATATTAACATGGAAGAGGAAGATTTCAATATCTAAAATTAAACTAGCAGAAAAAGGTTGTGGGGTTTGTTCCTTGTTACAGTAGTAGGAGTTGGATATAGCATTGCAGGGTATGAATAAAAGGATATGAATCTAGGGCTCTTGAACAGCTACTGCTAGCCAGAAGAGGTTTATCAGCAGCTAACCAAGATCGTTTGGAAATGTGCTTAATAAAATGTGATTTCTGTCTCTCTTTTTCTTTTTTTCCTTTTTTTTGTTCAGCGTAGCTGAAATGAAAAGGCACTTAATTTTCCAGATGACATGGTATTAGCTCTAATTAAAAAAAAAAAAAAAAAAAATCTTCCTGTAAACCACCAGCCACAACAGGTGTTTAGAATTCTTCCATCTACCTTATTTCCTTTCATTCATTCACATGTAGTAAAAAAATTTTATGTGAAGTAACTTGTCACCATCGGAGGGAGCTCTTGTATTGACACAACTAGGCACGACATTCTTCCTTTAAAAATTATCAAAACAATTCTTCTTTATAAAATCCCAATATATAATTATGAATCTACTATGTTTTATTTATTAATACCTAAGCACGTGGATCTCAGAGATATTCCTGAAAATTGAAAATGTGAATGTGTTTCATAATAGTATTACTGGAATTCTACATAATCTTTAACAACTCTCGAAGATTAGCTAACTCTTTATCTGAAATGAATATAGGTACAGTTTTTTAAATATGGATCTGTAGTCAATTAATTTGAATTCTGATATTTCAAAGGTAACTCTGATGATCTCAGAAGGTAATAACCATAGTAGTTTTGGTAGTTTTATTTTCACTTTTTCCCCCTTGTTTTTTAATAAATACATTTGAAATAATCTGTAAAACATGAATATATTGAATTTTGAATCTAGGCTACAGTGCAACTGTCATTTCTACCTTCAAATCAATTTGAAGTTTAATCACTACTCTTCTGGGTAAATGAGTGGTTTTACTACTGGTATTTAATCTGGAGTGCAAAATTGAATTTATACACTTTGAAATAATTAACTCCGCAAATGTTATGAAATATTTTCAAAGAGCAGCAACATATTTAACCAGTTGATTCCATATATTTGTTTGCTGAAACTTGAAAAAAACAAAAAATTGTGCAGATGGTATACTTCTCCTTGTATGAAATGTAGGTAGGAATCACAATTCACTATTGTACTTCTATAACACATGACATAACTCAGAGACTTCCAGAAAGAAAATTCAGGTAATTTATAACTAAAATATCTTTAGTGTAACAGCAGTGTATGAAATCCACTGAAATGTCAAAACAGTACATGGGAATTCTGTTTGCTCAAAGCAATATGAAAAAAACTTTATTAATATTATAGTATTAATTTTCTTTTCATACAATTTCACACCTTGCTTTGAAATGAAATTAAATGATTAGAAAGAAAGGAAAGAAACTTCATTAACTATGCAACATAGAAATGGCACAGCAAATACTTTTCTGTCCTGAGGATCAAAAACAATAAAATAGTTCAATAAAAAGGTTTCCTACTAAATTATTTATGTGGCTTTTCATATATGATGTCTCATGATTTCTACCTTTAGAGAAATTTATGCATATTAATTATTTTTCAACTCATCGTTATGGACTTAGACTAGTGTATTACACTGAGTTAACATGACAATCCATTTCTTAGGTTGCTACAACATTAGCCAAATATTTAACCAAAAACCTTAGTGGCGAAATTTCACTTTTCTTTTAACATAGGGCTTGCCATTCTGATTATTAGAAAACCTTTCAAAAGCAATCAGCTTCCATATCTGTAGCTTTACTCTGATGAAAGATACTATGAAATGGAAAGCCAGGGAAACTCACTGAGATTAAATGTTTTGGATATGATGTGAACAATAAAGCCCAAAGAATGTTCTGTATACTAATACCAGTTCTGTGCAAAAGTGTTCAACAAATGTATATTAAGGTTGTATTCAGGAGTAATCAGGGACTAGTAAAAATATGTGCAAAGTATTTCCTGTTAATAACATTTGGAATACAAAAGTAGAGCTTCAGTTTTTCAGAAATATCAGCATTCATGGTGGAGCCTACCGCTCTAGTAGGCATCTGATGCCTCAGAAATCTAATGCAGAGAGCAAAGAGTGTACTGTAAACATACTACTAGATCACTTAGGAATATTTACTAGAGTGCTCTCTTTGAGCCCACGGGATGTGTCTTAAAAGCCACACAATGCAATAAAACCAAGTTCCTAGTTATTTGTCATATGGATAATTTGTTTCTGACAGAGTTCAGATATTTGGATAACCTAAGCCGCAAAGAATGCTAGTTCATTCTTTCCGGTACTGCTGTGCATTTAAATACAAATAAATCACTAACAAATACCAGTGACCGGAAAATCTGGCCTGCAGTGAGAGCAATCCAGAACACAAGATGGGCAGCCAACAGAAGGGACACACCTGCAACCCTCAGCAAATGGGTACATTCGTGGAAGGGAAAGAACTGACTGATATGGTGGTGCCCATCAGCTACATGAAGGACAAGGAAAGAGTGGGTTGGGTGCATACACAGAAACAACATTAAGTTAAATCTTTAAATAGAGATGGGGGAAGACAATTTTAGATGACAAAGTTTCTTTCCAGGTACAAATCTGAATAACTTCATGGCTCACAGGGAAAATAGGACACATGGTTTGCAGCCTGAAGGCACATCAGTGATGGTCACCAGCTTTCTTCATAAAGCTATCTGGTGGAAAGTAAAAGGAAAGTCAGGTACCAATACAGTATTAATAATAATTCTGATACATCACTTTCTATAGGAAAGCTAAAATGATCAGACTCCTTGACCACTTATCCCACCTCCTCTACAGAATATTTTACTTCAACTTCTCCATTTGCTAAGGTAGAAAGACAGCAAAAAAAACCCCAAAACCATAAATTGCATCAGGAACTGACAATGTTTTGACTTCAGTTGTCCCATCTCCTGTATCCCAAGTTTAAAAACACAACTCCAAGATACACTAGTATTGATTTACCTCAGAGATAGGCAGAGTGTTTAGAGTGCCTCATTTTACTGCATGTATTACTCAGATTGAGCTCCATGCTAATGCTGTTATAGCATGTGAGGAATACATCGTCCAGAAGTAAAAACCCAAAAGTATGTATCTTAGTGATATAACAGGTTGAACACAGCATTGAATTTCAAATTTTAAAGGTCTTTTATGGTTTTTCAACTCTAATAATCAGGAATCCGACTTAACATGGGAAAATTGGGAATAAATTTCATTTACTGCACATGACATCACTAACAATACCTCTGCTTCTTCAGAGGAGGTGACTGAATAAATGCAGATAATGCTGGTAATTTGTGTTCTTAATCTCTTTATTCTATGTAAACATAAAAAACATTTAATTGTATCTCTATGTGCACATCTGTCAATATGGGTTAAAGTTAAAATACGGACCAGAGAAAATGGGTTGGAGCTTGCACAGTTTGTAGTCTATTCAAGTCCACACTGCAAGACATTTACTCTTAAACAATCAACCACTTTCTTTAAATAATTAACTGCTTCCTGGACAAACTGTCATTGAATATGCATGATAAATATGAAGGATGTTTCTTTATACTAAAAATGATCCTTCTTAAATGAAAGAACAAACAAATTTTGTTTTCACTTGCTCAACATGGTATTCCTAGAAGGAAGCTCTCATGCCAGCAACAAGCTTGTGAAACAAAAATGAAGCCACACAACTCTGATGAAATAAAACTGTAGCCAGCTTCTAATATAATAATGTTAAGAATATTGAGTAACTTTCATGTCTAACACGAATGACAATGCTTGAAGGATGAGAGACAGTGAAAAGTCATTTGTGCATTGCGCTGGAAATTAGGATCAAATGACTACAGGTACATGGGTGGTCATTTCTCTCAAACTAAATTATTCTTTGCTCAAGTGTAGTCTTGAAATTAATTTTTATTTAATTGGCTTTGATACTCAAAAGACACCATGTGGGAATAGCTTTTCTAAGAGAAACAATAGCACTCCAGAGTGGAATGAAGCTAGTCCGAAATCCATTTTTTAAACCAAAACTGTGGATGGATAGCCCATCATGGCTTTCTGCAGGGCATGAAAAGAAAATAACTAAATAGTAAAACTATTTTTTTTTAATGCAGACATTGCTTGTGGAACTTAGAGTTGCATAAAATACTATTTTCTTTTACAAGACTCTTAACAATAATAATCTAGTTCTTTGACTAAATGTTTGCCACATGAGATTCATTTTCAAACAAATTTTTAGATATTTTTTGATGTATAGAGACCTGCGGTAGTCTGTAGGAAAGAGTCTGATAGATTAATTTTTACTGCTTTAGGTTTTTTGTAATATTTCAACCTAAAGGATCTTGCTTACACTGTAACATCTTTAAGTGCCTTTGGTGCACACTGGTGCTGCAGCATGGTTATAAATTAAGCTATTTCAAGTGGATAATTTTAGTTTGCCAGTCACCGCTACTTGGTGCATCTGGAAAATGCAAAGTGCAAGGAGGAAGAACACAGAGAATTATCCTCTTACACCTTGAGAAAACAATGCATCTGAGCAGATGAACTGACTCTGAAATGTTTTTGAAAAACATTCAAACTGAGATCTAACCGAGAACTTGAAGGAATTCAGAGGTATATCTAAATTTGAACTCTAGTAGTAGCCTCCTCTTTAATTTTTTACTTTTTTATTTAGTCTACTGTAGGAGTTCTTGGGGAAAAAAGAAATTATCATGTGACTCTTGTAACAAACACTAAAATCTATCTCAGTGTTATTCCCCAGTTGAATTAAGGACACATAAAGTTGCAGAGATGCCTATTTTTAAAATTATTCTTACTCCACTTTGTAAATACAGATTGCATCAGACAAAAGTAATTCTACTGAGGACTGTTTTCTCTTTCATTTGCAACCAACATTTAAGTGCATACAGTTTGACTCACAATTCACTCTTAAGGACAGAAAGTACTTCAGGTGCTATCGTATTTTATATATAAAAGGCAAAAATAAACAATAAGAGCATTGCTGACATCTGACCACAGGGGCACTCCATTGAAGCCAGTTTAAAAAACATTTTGTCACTACATTGGAAAACAGCTTATTACTTCCCTTTGATAAGTGTATTTCAGTATGTTTGTGCTACAGTAGAAACTCCATTCTATTTCCTAAGGAAGGTCCAAATCTGGAGACAAATAAATCAAGACAAATATCAAGCACGAAGTTGCCTGACCACAATTCAACGAGAAGTGATTTCCTTGGAGAGCCGAGAGAGCAAAGGTTAAAAACAGATTTCTAGATAGCAATACAATATAATTAACTGAACAATTACAGAGTAATTCACCAGTGTCTTTTACAAGTGCTAGGGGCAGAAGAACATTTTGGGAAAGGAAGAAGGTGAAACATTCATCAGTTCATATGGTCCCTCCATCTGATAGTGAGTGATCCAGTCAAAGAAGTAGGAAGTGCCCAAAGAAATCAACTCAGTCATTCTCAAGACCATTCTCAAATTTATGAATCTTGAGATCTAATTTATCTTAAAAGCTGGTAAGTTCATACTTCATGACAGCTACATAAGTACTTAAATTTTTTTTGACATGTGTTAAAAACTATGAATTAAATCAATACTGATTTTACTCCGTTTTATAATCTGTTTCTTATAACAGGCACCTTCTCTTTGACACAAGGAATTGTTTGCTCCCAAAAACCTTTGTCAACATTGAACAAATCAGTGATCAGGCTAATTATAAAAGAAGACTGCTTCTGTTTGGCTAATTACCGGCTTTGCATCAGAAGTAATGTCAAAATGGGAACAGGAAAAGGACACAAGAATTTTAAATGGTATCATTTGTAAATACTTTTAGATCTGTCAGAAAATGGAACTCATTCTTCAATTGTGAAACAACATTTCAAATTATCTTCATATAACACAGAGTGACTAAAAGATTTCTAATACTTTCAAAATGAAAATGTCATTCATATTGTATTTAAAATATTAATAAATGTCACACTTTGTTATCTCATTTTTTCAAACCACAAAGTAAGAAGCTTTGTATATATTTATAAAGAGTATCACACTGCTCGGTAAATGTATTTAAAATACAAACAATTCTGCACAAACATATGAAATAAACACACATTTTAAAAACCCAACAATAACAAACACACAATGCAATCATGGATTATCACAACCATTATTTATTCGGTATTACATAATCTCTTCATGTAATTCATAAAATAAGTTACCATTATTTTAATACTTTTGTAATTTTGAGCTATTTATAATAGCTTAAAACATGGGTTTTCTTAAGATATGTGTGTGACTATTACTATATTTTTTTTATTCTAAAATATTATTACCTGAAACTCAGAACTGAAAAATAATAATAAAAAAAAGCCAGCCATCAAATTTCTCAGACTCTGGTTTCAGTACATATGCTCACTCAGTTTCTTATTAAGTCTGTGTGAAATTTTGTCTGTCATTAGGTCTGTGTGAAGTCTGTCTTAAGGGGACTCTTACCAGGACAGTAATCACTAGGAATGCACAAAACTTCCTCAGACCTCTGTCATATCTAAAAAGGCATGTGGTCATGATGCCTGCTGATCTGCCTGGTCTTTTCTCATTAGTTGATAAAGAACAAGATTTAAATTACCATCTCTCATAAAAAGAGGGCAATTCCAGAAGCTGGTACTCTGTGTAGTGATCAGCTATTAACATACACAGGACTGTAAGCCAAGAATCATGCTCATCTTGCCAAAGAGGTAGAAAACACTGAAAGGAAATTGAGGAGAAAATGATCCTGCCATAGGTAATAAATTCTAGGACCACAATTAGGAGCTGGAATGATTGAAGCTGATAAATGAATATGAAACACAAACCTACAGGCATTATTCTGCAGGTTTTTCTCTTTAGAAATGAAGACTATGAAAGTTGGTTTTGGAATATTAACCATCTGTGAGTTTATGTGCTGTGTTGCTTATGTTGTTGGCATGATTGGATATTTTGACAGTGATAAAAAAAGACTATCTATTTCAGACTGAATTTACAAGTCTACCTATATTCTAAAAGAAAAAAAGAAATCCAACAGAAATAATTAAACAGGATTCCCAGTTGTACGCCTGGCTTTTCCTCCTGTAACCTTATTAGACAGCACCCCAAAATAATTACTCATCCATCATATTAGACGGACAAATCAAGTCTTTCCATTTGACATTTGCCTCTAAGGTCTCAGGTGGCTCTAACAATTTTTAGCTGCTAAAGATCTACACGGAAAATTCTACAGCAGCCGTCCATCCCCATCCACACCTATCTGTGCATGTCCATGTGTGCAACACAACAGAGACTCAAGAGTACCATAAAAAATGGCAAAATTATTCTAAAAAATGAAAGTATGTAGTTCTTAATCATTGAAAATAAGAGAAAATATCCATGGTATATTCACTCTGGAGCATGAAAAAGAGAAAAAATGCCAGAAAAACCCTACTTGTTAAATTCAGAATACATAATATTCTAATACATAGCTAAGAAAACACATTTGCTCAGCTATAACACTGCTTCATAATTCCACTGGTATCACCTAAACTGACTGCATTTTTAACAAAGCAAAGATGTGATCTCACATGAAGAAAAGACTAAGACAATATTTTAAAATAAGTCCTTTGAGGAGAATATTTTCAGTTACAATAATAAAGCTTAATTTTTCATTAGAGAAATTAGAAAAAGTAGAAAGAAAAACATGTCAGATGAAAGAACAAAGCATGTGGAAAATGTGCCATAACAAACCAATAATGCAAGTTAGAATAATCGCAGTGTGCTTTATTTAGACTGAGGAATGCAAGCATGATGAATCAACCACTCAAGCCCCCCTTAAGTAAAATATGTTTGTCAAAAAATTAACTATGGATACTTAATCCAATTAAGAACTTAGCTCTTTCTTACTGTTTCACTCCATCAAACTAGAATTTGGCATTCTTAATTATTTCTCATCTTCATATGTTCAGAAAGTTGGCTTGTGCTTTTGGAGATGTGTTTTTCTGTTGGTTTTTTATTCTTTTCATCCCCCCTGGGTTTTTTTCTTATAATTTTATTTATTTGTATTTCTTACAAGTCAGTTTAATAACTGCAAGAATTTTCATTATTTTTTAAAGGGAAAAAACCATATGCTATAGATAAATTAAAAATAATTAATTTTTAAGCAATTAATACACTGCAAGTGCCTTTGCAGTTTGTATTTTTATTTAATTCTTCAGAAAATCTTTAAAATAGGCTACCTTAGGATGCAAAAGAATGGAAACTAAGTGAAAGTCAAACTTAAAAATATTCATATTTCATACTGTTTCTGGCAATTTTAAATATATTTAAAATAATGAGTTAGCTTAACATTCAGTAAAAAGAGGTGTGATTGTTTTCCTTTTTCTCTATATTAATCTCTTTTTGTATGAATTTGGGGTTGAATTTGAGGGCTTGGTTGAACCACTCTTTAAAAAAAAGTTTAATCACATTAAAAGATTCAGCTTTTCACCATTAAAAGATAAGTTTATCATTAAACCAAACTACAGCAGTGTTTTGCATTAATAAAGTTCTCCTAGCTTCAACAACAAAAAATATTATTTTTGCCATGTAGTTTATTTATATTATGCACACTATATTTACATATACCTTTTATATTTTCCTGTGCCTGGGACCACAAAAATTTTGCAGTCTTGCAGATGCTACCACCAAGAGCTCAGATTTTTCCTGCTGGCATTCATGACAATATCTTTCAAGCTTTCAACTTCTCCTGCCTACATTGCCAGAGGCAAGGTACTTCTTGTTCCTAAGGCTCACCATCACAAACAGAATTGGAGTGGTCGCAGTTTTTCAAAAGATTAGATCCTGCCCTAAAATAATTCTGACAGAGGATATTTTTTCAAGTTTTTTGGTTTTAATCTTAGCTTTTTCTTGTATGGAAGAAAATAACTGCACCAAATATCTGGATCTAACAAATATACACATCTTTGTTTTTAAAGAAGATGGTCTTCTAGACTTACTAAACCAAAGTTGGTACAGGTTCTTTACTATTCCAGACTAATTTCTATTCTATGTTAGGTATTTTCTATGTAGGATTTTTTGGCTTCAGTAATATTTGTTTTCTGAGATAACATAGTGGAATGCAAACGTAATTTCAACTCCACAAAACACTAATTAACCAAACTGTAATGCAGACTCCATATGAACAACAAAATCTGTCTTCAAACAAATTATAATAGCATTATGATAAATATTGTCTAAACAGATAAGAGCCACAGAAAATACCACAGTGTGATTATCCATTATTCAAACATCCCAAACTTATATCAAGGATGTGTTTGCCATATGATACAAACCCCTGGTACAACTAATTCTTGGAAAGAACGATGAAATTTTCTGTATTTGAGAATATTATAAAACATAGAATGTTTATTTCATCATAGCGAGCATCCCTAATTATTTGCACTTAAAGGATTTTTTTTTAATGAAATATATAAACTGTTATATGAAATATTCTTATTTCAGTGACAATATTCACCATTACCTTTATCCCTGTAAAGATACTCCTGCAATGAATGGAGTTCTTTTTTGAATGTAATATAAACAAGGAACAGTCAGACATGCTACAGTGCAAGATCTGTCCCTCATTTGGTCTTCAAAGGAACAGTTTAAGCAGCCTACTCAGAACAAACATCCCCAAAGGGATGAGTTTTGTTGAGTCATGAGCAGAGTACGTTATTTTCACTCCGCTGTACTAGTAGAGGCAATGAACAACTGACCTTCTTTTTCATGTCACTGTGCTTACAGATTTCTCTCGCGTTCATACTCAATATTCTCTTTTCCAAGCCAAAGAATTCCAGTCTATTCAGTCACTTCTTCCATACCATCTGTCTGCTTTTTAATCTCTTAAAACATAATTTTCTGAATCTTTTCCAGTTCTGCTACACTATTTTGAAAGGAACGATCAGGTCTGCACTGAAGATATGATCAACACATATAGATTCACAGTGGAATTAAAAGGTTTTCTTACTCATTCACTATGAATTTCTGAGTAATTCCAACAATCCGTTTTCATCTTTGTTCCAGAGGACTAAGCTGATAATTAAAAATGTTTTCATTTCCAAGCCTTATCTGTAGCATCCCACAGTCACTCATTTAACATGGAAGGACAGAAGAGTTTTTTGGGGGATAATTTGGGGGGAATTTTTTGTCATGTATATTTTGTTAACAACGAAGAGAGAATATTGTATTTCTGCTTAAATACACTACTTTATATGTAAATATTATAAAACTTTTTAAGTGCTCCAGGCCAAAAGCTAGGTCTTACTTTTTCTGGGAATATTTTTTCTTTTCTTTTTTTTTTCTCTTTAAATAAATATTTTTTTTTAAAGAAGGCAAGAAGAAATACCTGACTATATCAGAGAAAATTTAAAATGGCAAGGTCATATACAAGACCACAGAATAGACCAATATGTTAACTATTTCATGTGTTTTGAGTTATGCACTTGTTACTGCAACACATTTTTTCCTACCTCTGGTAAATGGATACCTTCAGTTAAGTATTAATTTCGTACGTTTGCTTTGAAGAAAATGTGAATTTTCTCTCACAAAAAAAAGTTATACTATTGTTTGGTCTAATTAAAAACCAAATCAAACAAAATCCATATGATTTTCAGGAACTCTGAAAATTACACACATGCTTTCAAACACAATATTTTGAGCTGACGTTTCCATGTCTGTGTGAGAAAGAAACAGGAAATAGTGAATATTTAAGAAAAACTGTATAGTTTCATAATTTTCACTGAAGGAATCTTTTCAAATATGTGCATATTTCATGGAAGAATGCTATCTTTATTAATTTGTATGATATTTGAATATGAACCTGTGATAATTCAGCATTAGGTATCGAGATGAGGATAGGAATTTTATGAGAGCTCAACAGTTTGTGTAATGTTACAATCATCCTGCTTCTACAAAAACTAAATGAAAAATTAACAATTTTTTCTTTGCTTCCATATCACATGAATAGTTTTCCTTTCCAGGAGTACAGAAACATGTAAAATAAAAAGAGGAGAAGGTGAATTGCTAAAATAAACTTCAGGAATACTCCAACAGAATATACCTTTTCATTTCATCATGGGGTAATTTGGGTTGGAAAGGTTATTTATTCCAAATTCTTGCTTAAACAAAGGTCAGCTATTAGGTCAGACAAGGTTACTCAGGGCTTTTCCAGTATCTGTCTTTATATTTTGCTGTGCATGTTTACATCTGTCACATGAACTGTCACCAGTTTCTAGGAAAATTCTTTTTTCTTCCCTTTTCTCATTTTTACAACAGGGTAGAAAAGAAATGAGACAAGTATAATTAGTCACTCATTCTGTTTATGTCAGATCATTAAAGGCTTGATTCTTCCATGATGCAAAGTATCTGATATCTTGATGAAGTCACTGATATGAGATACTACCTCTGGTGATAGTTCTCCAGACACCACAGAAAGTAGATCCTAGGTTAACAGAGCAACTTCACTTCATATTGCAGAAAATGTACCAGAAGAAAGATGAAATATCATAGATATCACATGATCTGAATAATAATATGCGAATGGTTGGGTGGTGTTTTTGCCTTTGTTTTTTTTTTTAAAGATGGCACGATGCTGACTGTAACAAACTAAACAGCTTTGGTGGTACCCTGAGGATCCCATTTTATTTGCCAGACTCCTGAAAATAAAAATGGGTCATGAATCCAATTTTACTTGGATTTTATGACCTTCAATTCCCAAATGCCATTTACAAACGGTGAAGAAAAAAATGAGAGAATTTGATTCTATTTACTTATTATGTATTAACACATAGATAGTATAGAACATCAAGAAATTGTATTTTCTTTCTAATTTTAGGATTTAAAATATATATGATAATTAAAAATGCATAAAATAAATTAACTATTCACCATTTTCTGCCTGATATTTATGTTTATTTTATCACCTCAACTTCCACAGTACAGGTGCTCAGGTTTTGACATTGTGTCACTGCACTCTCAGAAAATACAAATGACTGACTACTGTACATAATTTAGCACACAGTAAGTATCTTGTAAGTCTCTAAAAGCCTCATTGAATCCAAAGTGTTTTCACCTCAGGAGAATGGAGACATATTTCCCATCAGGTATCCCCTAAAGAGTGGGAAAAAAAATACCAGCAGAACCACTGATAATGAAAGACGCCCTGTTTGTTTTCATTACTTCAGTATATCCAAAAGTTAATGTCTTGTATATAAACTTACAGACTTTTCCCTGCAGCCTGCTACTAACCTGAATTGCCTAAGACCAAATAAAATCATATTCAACTCACTTAATTCTTCACCTATATCTATTTTCACTGATTTCATCTGACTGGTACTCTCCTTGATATCAAATCAACAAGGAGAAGCTGAAAATAATAATAATCTCATTAAGGGAAGAAAAATTATTGAGGACAATGTAGATCTTTTTTGTCACTATGGATTCCAGTTTTCTCACACCAGCACTGAAACAAGAACCATTACTTTCTTTTGCAATTTTGTGAATTTGCAGTGGCTGAGTTAAAGACACATTGTAAAAACCAAGTAACATCCAACACAATTATGCATTTTGCTTTGTTGTTTGGGTTTACCCTTCAGAAGTAAAAGGTCACAAATCAGCATAATGTCATACTAACAATATCAGGTGACATTTTTAATAATGCAAATTAACTGGGAACTTAATCAAGGTGAAAAAAAAATTAATGGAAACTTTACATCGAGATCCTGATAAGGCTTTTTCAAGATCTTATCTTCACCATTTTTTATTGTTCCCTTAATATAAATCTATGTAAGGCTAGAATCTCCTGTGTCCAGAAGAGCACCATGAAGATGTCAGAGGCCTGGAGCACCCCTCCTTTGAAGACAGGCTGAGAGAGCTGGGCTGTTCAGCCTGAAGAAGAGAAGGCTTTAGGGAGACCTTAGAGCAGCCTTCCAGTAAAAGAGGGCCTACAAGCAAGATGGAGACAGACTATTTTCAGGGGCATGAAGGGACAGGACAAGAGAGAATGCCTTTAAACAGAAAGAGGATAGATTTAGATAAGGTATTAATTAGGAATTAATTTTTTTCTGTGAGGGTGGTGAAGCACTGGAACAGTTTGCTCAGAGAAGTTGTGGATGCACCATCCCTGGAAGTGCTCAAGGCCAGGTTGGATGGGCAACCTGATCTAGTGGAAGGTGAACCTCCCCACAGCAGCGGTATCGCAACTGAGTGATCTTTACAGTCCCTTCCAATATAAGCCATTCTATGGTTCTCTATATATATGAAAAATACATTTTATAATAAATTGAAATACAGGTATACACCCTATAAAATATTGTATTAAGTATAGAAAAATATATATTAATGTATAAATATCTATAGTGCCATGTTACCAATAGTACTGCTAACGACTGCTTTTAACTGTCTTAATCACCTCATTCTAGAGTATTATGTTGTAATTTCAGGTCAGTACTTTTCAAGTCCTTCTTAAAAAACCCCTTGAAATCACAGGTTTTTCACTATATCCACAATAAAAATTAAAATGCAACAAAATTGTTTCAAGCATTCTTTTAACTCTTTTTTGTTAAGAATATTGATGAAGTATAATTCTATTTTTTTTCAGAATATTTGAATATTCTTTTAGTCATGATAGTAAATTAAGAAATGGTAATGGTATTAAGTTAAATTTCTCAGGCACATGTTGTGACACCTGGGGATGGTGTTTTGCAGGGTCAGGAGTTGGACTCAATGATCCTTGTCGGTCCCTTCCAACTCAGATTATTCTGTGATTCTGTAAAATTTGTGTAATGATATTTATTTTCTGAATGTCTAATTTCTGAATAAGAGAAAATATTATCTTCCACACCTTTTGCCAGTCTGTAGGTGTAGAAAAGGACATGTAAAACTATCCAGACTTCCACTACAAAATAAGTAGCAAAGCTTCACTGCCATGAAATTGGTTTTTCGTGGTTGTTTCATTGTTGTTTTGGTTGGTTGGCTTTGTAGGCTTTTTGGTTTTGGGTTTGCTTGTTTGTTTGTTTTTAATATTGGCTGGATTCATGTAAAATATGGACTCAAGCAGGTTCTTAATAAATATCAAAACTCTTCATGCTCAAAAATATCCTAAGAGGTAAATTCCTAAAATTTCATTACCACAAACTTGACACATGGTTAATTTACTTACTGCATAACTTGGTGCTAAATTTTCATTTCTCTGTCTCAGGGAGAAATCTGTCAGTGGAGAATAAAGGGAATAAATACTGTGTTTTTTTCACCAGGTGCTACTGCAAATAAAAGGAAAGTCTCTGGGAATAAATGCAGATACAATACTATCTGAGCAACATGAAAAGATGAGACTACAGGGTTCCTTTGGGAAACTTGTGAAAAGGCGTTATGTCAAAATTATTCGACATAATGAAATACAAACAGACTGTACAGGCAATCTGAAAACTATTAATCCCTCAGCCGTACTTTTGGATTTACAGCATGCACGATATTTTTGGGGGAGAGGCAGGAGGAAGATAGTTATGGAGAAGATAAAGATAAGAAGAGGAAGACATCTGAATTGCAAAAATGATATAACTGGAATGGTAGAGGTAGGAAAATATAAGAGGATATTTAAAAACTAAGAAGTAAATAAAAACTATGACAATATGTAATTACTATCTTTAATAACTTATTCAAATTAATCTTTACTAATACATTAATATTGTTATGAAAAGACTCCTTTTATTTAAGACACAATTGAGATAGTGTTAACAGCTCCATTACCAACATTTATTTATTTCACTATTGATCTAAGAGTTTTCAATGTCAGCTATATTTTTAGCATATCTCAGAATTGTGGTGATGGTCAACAACCTTCACCACGTGGAAGACGACTGGATCAAGTTTAAAAAAATAGTTTTTCTGAAGCGCTAGAATATATGGAGAAAAGCAACAGTGAAAGCTGTTGTAATGATTTTCAGGGAGAAAATAATGTTATCTGTAATGAAATTCAGACAGGATAGTAGATGAAAAAAAAAAGGGATGCAACTCTGATGAAAAATACAATTGATTTAAAAATAAATCATAATTTATATTTTGCAAAATGAGAATTTCAGGAACCTACTGAAAAAGTCAATCAAATATTGACAAGTAAGAGAATATAAATTTTTTACATTAGGGTGGCTTTTAAATATCTAAGTAGATGAGTAATTTTTTAAATGAAAAAACTGCTTGGTTTTTTTTTTTTGGTTTTTTTTTTTTTTTTTAGTTTTAGGTCCATGTGTTTACATTGCTGTGGCCCAAAGTGATCAATAAACCACAACAGTATAAATAATAGTCTACCTACTGCAGCTAGATTTTCTAATTATTTTGGTATTTGAACTTTTCATGAGAACTATATTCCATAAAGATAAAGTGGATTAAAATAACCTAAATTTTAAGTGTGAGGAAAACTGAACAGACAAAACCTTTAATCTGCACACTATGCAGGACAAGTGCCTTCTATGTAAGAGTATAAAATGTGCTGTAGGATGAGCAGACATCATACCATTTTTTCAAATTACTATTGAATGTTATTTTTGTGGTTTGGGTAGAAAGGAAGATTCTCAGCATTCCTACCAGAAAGGACAGAATTCTGATTTAATTTCTCTTATGATGTAAAACTTGCTGTTACCAAGATCAGAAAGATTAATCATCTCTTTCAAGAGCAGTGAGTTAAGCAGTACAAGTTAAGCACAGACCTACACCGAAGAATGAGGAACAACTGTAATCATGAATAATGAATATTAAACGTTAGATGTACTCTTAATAATGAGGAAACACTCTTGAAATGTTAGAACCTCTTAATATGTGAACTTAACCTGCAACAATACGAAATACAGAAACATCTTAAATGAAACGCTGCTGTTATTTTGATTTTATTATTTTTTTAATTGAATTAAAGAGACATTTCCAATTGATTATTTAATCAAAAGAGTTAATTCTCTGTACTTCATCTAAGATATATTGACAGTATTCCACAACAATTTGTTTGCTATTCACAAGTAATGCTGATTCAATGGAACTGTAGTGCTAACTTCTGTCAATTACTCGAAAGTAGAATATTAAGAAAATCCAAACCTGTACATATCCAGGGCACCTTATTGATTACTATTCTGTGCTTGCAACCCCACATATTTCATAGACATTCGCATTGGAAAGCAAAAATTACAAAAATTAGACTTAAAAGGAAATGGTGGGTTACATTTTCCTTTAAAGACATTTATATAATTTAGAAACTTGATTTCAATGCTGTTGAATCAGAGAAAATCCTTTTCACCTGGATGTAAACTGTCCCTGAAAAATCAGTTATCTCAGAATTGTTTTGTATTGCAAACGGAATTAAATGGAAGTACTTGAAAATGCCTTAGCTTTTCATATTCACAATGACACAAAAATATTGGTATTTTTCCGGTGCAAAGGAGAGTTTCTAATAAAGGTAATGACATAAGGCTTTACAAACGCATGACATCTGTTCTGGTGCTGAGCGCTAAAAAACCTGAAACAGCAGTTCTGAAAAATACACTTTTAGGTAGCAAAGTTACTTTTTTTTTCCTATCAGAAATATATAGATTTATTTGAAAATCTTTCTCCAATCTGAGACTCAGAGTAAGAGAGTTGTCTGGCATAGAAAACTTTAGATTACACATCTCAGGTTTGCAGATATAACCTTAACATAGACTTAAGCTTTCTAATGGAATCGTATTTAAGTCTTGCACTGCAAACACTACCTTAATATCATTTTAACAAAATAACCTTAAAGTACAAATTATTTTCCCTTGGATACACACTGTAGTGTAGTGTATGATCTGAGAAAAAAAACAAGAGATATCAGAGGTTTCCCTGTAGAATTCTAGGGACAAACTGATCCTATGATATAAAGCACAAACAAAATCAAAGGCAAGCCACAAAGCGAAAACACAATATAAAATACAGTGCAGAGCAGTTTCCATCTTGACTGCAGTTGAAGAATAGCTGTTGCCACACTGTATATCATTTTTATTGTAGAACTCTCTCAGCTTCTAGCACATCTCTGAGGAATATCTTGAACTGCTACTCAAGTAAATCAACAAAAATGAACTGTAACTTGATAAAAGTGCGTTTTAGAGATTTAAAATGATTTCCATACCATTTAAGTTATTGTCACCACTGTAATTGTAACTGTCAGGACCCCAATTAATTCATATATTGAAGTCATCACTCTTTGGTACACCTGATCGAGACAGAGATATTACACCTGTATATGAATTCAGATACTGAAGTGAGCAAAAAATGGGAAAAGCAGCTTTTTATTTCCAGGTGACCAAATTCATTCCAACTCAGCAGTGATCGAATAACACAGACAAAGTTTGCACATTGATCTGTGTGGAAGATTTTGTTGATCTTAATCCAGTTTCTGGTGGAAAGGTTCAGCATTCTGTCATTTGGTACACCACAAACCTGGCACTAGTTTTTGTGTTTTGAGTCTCACCAGCTTCCATCTAAGACTGGAAATTGCAATACAGTGTCCTTTGGTGGAAGTGACTCTTTTAGGTTAGGAATGAGGAGCTCTGCTAGAACAAAGGTAGATTCTCTACTTAGTCTGTGGTCTAATAAAGTCACTAAAAACTGACTTGTTTCTCTGCCTGAATATAGGGTATATTACAGATATATGCTCTTACACTACTTATAGGATAATGGTAATAGCATTGTTAAAGTTATCAATTTTCAAAGAAATTGGTGAACTTAAAAATCCAGAGTAGGACACATATCTGCTGTAGATTACCATTTCTGTTTTTTTCTTTCAAGCAATGTACAGTGGGAATAATGTAATACATATTTTTTCCGGATTGGTTTTCTTTGCTTTATTTAAATATGAAATATAGAGGTAAAAAAAGCTTTCTCAAATATGTTGGTTTCTTTTGAGGTTTTTTTTTTAATACATTAATGGTATGTTTACTTTCTTTTTTTCCTTCTAGGTTATTAAAGTTCAGTTGACTTGAACCTACAAATAAAAGTATCTCACTTTGGATAATTCTCTTCCATTTAAAAAATAAATATAAGACAAACTGTAGAAAGCTTAAAAAAAAAAAAGTTTTGTCTTTTCTTTTTTAATCTAAACATCTTTATGATAAATTAATCAGTTCAGATGAGAACTTTACTGTTTTTCCATTGAACACAAGCAGATTTTTCCAGTTAAAAGTGTGTTTTGCTTTACTACTCAATTGAAAAACACTCCCCACTCTATATATCATAATGACTGTCTTGGGAATACTTTCACAGCCTCTTCACTATACCTTACTGTTTGTTATGTAAGTTATATCCTAAGAACCACTTCTATTGCATCCTTGGACTCCTTTTCTTCTCATTTTCTTTTAGAATGTTTGTATGTATTTTCATTCTTCTTCTCAGAATGCAGCAGTTATATATTATTAAGCACATTATTGAAAGAAACCTATTTTAGCAAATAAGAAGAAAAAATCTCCTTAGCTAATACCAAGAATATCTTTGCTATTATGATCCTGGAAGACTTTGGATATAAAGTGATCACCTGAAGTTCAATTTCAATTTTCCTCATTATCAGAGTCTCTGAACTAAACATCTTTATCATCCCACAGACACTAAATTTTTTTCATTCTGATCTTAGATTTTTTTTTTTTCTCATGAGTTTTAGGATTTTTAAGCAAAATTGATCTTGGTTTAGAAGACAGTAGGAGTAGAAATATATGACACCCCACAGTATCAGTAACCCAGTACTGTTATAAAAAGTAATAAATACAGCTTAAATGCTAACCTGATCAAAAGAAATTTAAGTGGCTCATAAAGCTCTTGAACAGTGGACTGCTGTTTATAGCAAAACTTTCCATATGCCCTTCTCATATATAATACCTTTTCCTTTCCATTAATGTCTTTTGAGAATTAAAATGGTTTTACTAAAAAGAGTTTTACTGCAGTTCCTTTTTAAATAGCACTCTGTAGGATGGTATATTTATGCATTAATTTGGTACTCCTGAAAATTTATTATCAGGAATTAACTCAAATAATTTACATCACCTTCCAGGAGCATAACAGTAATATAACAGTAATTTTTTCCCTCCCCCTCCTGAATTCTGCATTACGAGGCCTTAAATCTGCTGAGAAGGCAGTGGACTGATTTGTGGAAAGTGTTCAGAAGAGGATTATGTCTTCAAGTACTTGCATGTAACTGGGATGGAAAAATTTTCTAATAGGAGACTTCTATTTTTCTCTCTTTCTTAATGGGACAAGACAAAGCCTTTTTATTTCACTGTCAAATCTAAAATACTGCCAAAAAAGCCAGAAACACTTGCTTTTAATGAAATCACATAACTTTATACACACAATTTCTGAGTGTTCATTAATTGAGTCTGTTTTAAAAAGTGAGATGAATTCAAGACGTGGCCCTAAAAGTCATTCACATTCATCTGAGAATGAGAAATTCTGTTTGGGCCGATAAGGGCTGACCACGATTATATTAAACTGTAATAAACTTAAATGACGTTGAAACTAATATCCACAATAAACCTCTAATTTCAACAGAACGGCCTCACTGCGCATTGTTTTTTGCTTTGAGATGCCATTCTGTGAAATCAAAAATGGATGCAGGTAATCCTGAAGGCTACTAGTTTCTTCCCAGCAGGATGGCAAATTCTGTGCATGAGTGACTTTCCAGAAATCCATGACACCAGGCAGTCAGGCAGCTGAGCTCAGTGGAGTGGCAGGCAAAACAGAACTAGGTGGGGGGTGTTCCAGTCCTACCTGTCTTGCTCCAGCAGGGCCCAGCTTTTCCTTTTTTTAGCATATGAATAGCAAAGACACCCTGTAAAAAAATGACTACCAATCCAAGGTCATCAACCACAAAATGCTGAAACTGATATCTATGTATGGAATTAATTTTCTTCTCCCTCTTTTTTGTTTTTTGGTTGGTTTGTTTGTTGGTTTTTTTACTTAGGGTTTGTTTTGGGGTTTTTTTTGTGCAGGTGTGGTTGGTTGCTTGGTTTTTTAATTTTATCTTTTTTTAAATTTAGTAACTCAATGAAAATATTTGAATACTTTTAAGATCCAAAAAATGCTTAAATGTTGTCATTTCTGATGGCAAAATATATACCCCTTGTGAGAATTAAAAAAAAATGCCATGAAATGCAAGTATTTTCTAGGAATGGAATTTAAATTTTGAAAAGCTGAAAATATTTCTATGAATGAAAACTGTTATTTTGTTTTTTTTAAATACACAGCTGGAAATATGTAATAGCTGGTCTAAGGACCAGATAATTTACTTTCTTATTTAGTAGTTACAAGATGTGTCTTCTGGTAGGCCGAAAAGGTTAGATTTCTTTTTAGTGCATTGTTTGTTTGAGGAAAAAATCAACTCCATATGAGGTAACTAGTTCCTTGTTGATTTCAAATTGCATCATATGTAAAATATGAATAAAACTATTTCTTTGTAACCTGGATTTTTCCACTAATATTTCAAATATTGAAGTTTATTTAAAATGTATTTTTTTAAAAAAATTACTGAGCCTGAAGGTATATCAGATTAAAAGATACAGGATATCTTTCTAGACTGAAATGCATTCAAATGTCGGCACTACTTCTATGGAGAAATTGTGTCATACCAAAGATGTTTCGTACTCTTCATAGAAATTAACAATTTTCTTTCTTGGTAATGTTTAATGCAACCAGAAGAACAAACCAACAGGTTGGGAGTAAAGTAAATTCTCACCCTGCCTCAAGAAGGTTATACATTTTAGACAAAATACTTAATTAGACAAAGCACTTTTTTTCTGGAACTTATTTATGTATTTAACATATCAATGACATTGTACATACCTATACAAATACTATCTGTGAGCTAATCAGATTCTATCCTGTGTTCAGTTGTTACCGAAATACAATGTCTGGAATCCATTATGTTCTTCTTTCATGTGAGATTTTATATCTTAGACAATAGAAGACTAGCAGGTCAAAATTTACTAAAGAGGATGCTAGAGAAATCCATAGAGTTTTCTATGACTTGAGTGAGTGTGCTTGACCCACATTTCCTGAGAAACAAAGAAACGTAAAATTAATACTGAAACAAATAGGTGTTTTTAATTTCTTTAGTCTCTGTTCACCTCGGAAACCATATGAATAATCGATGGGTGAAAATGTCTTTTAAGTTTCAATTCTTTTTTTTACTAGGGATATACAAAGCAAAAATTTGTGGCTTTTTTTCACTTTACACCCTGATTACATCCTGATGAAATCCCACTACTGATTATTTACATTATACCTGAACTAATCCACTATACTAATTTTCATCTCCTTAAAATGACTTTGGCACCAATAGAATGACTACCACATGCTAATTTCAAGGTGACATATTGTAACAGCAATGAAATAAATGTTCTCACACCATGAAAATGAATTCACAAAATCCAAATTTGTAATTGCATCGAATCTTGTGCTTAAATGATACATGCTGAGACATAGTAATAAAAAAAAATAATTTAATTTTAATAATAAATCATTAGTGATGCTTCACATTAAAGCCCAAATCAAGTTTTACAGTAAAAACCAGAAAAATTCAAAATACTTCAGAAAAAACCAAAATCCTTATAAGCCCTTTATAAAATAGTAAAAAATTCCACCCTGTTCAAGATACTTATAAAAGTAGGCTAATCAAGCAACTTATAGGAAACAAAAGATATCATCCAGACCTAAATTCTATTCCCCAGAACTGATAAATGGACTCTGCAGTCTGAAACAACATGTGGCTACAACAGCAATGATACGCAGTTTTTTAAGACTGTTTCATAATACTAAGTACAACTTCCACCCCTCTTATTCTATTTTCTCTATAGTTCAACCTACTAAATGGAAAAAGGGGAATTAAATACAAAAGTGTCATTTTTAGAGTAGGAATCAAAAAAAAATTGGTTTTGTTTTCTATTTATTGTCTGCAATATCAATGATCCCTTAATGCTCATTGCACACTCTAATGACTATGCTGTATATCCAGTATACAGAAGGAATAAACTGGAAATATTATGTGATCTTTTACAACATTAAGACAGAAAGATGTCCTACACAGAAACTCAACCTCTACAGAAGTATATATAATGTAAAATATAATGTAAGTCAGTTTCAGAACTGCTCTTGATTCACTGTTTATTGTTTATTGTTACACTCCTTCAATGGCATCTTATGTCTCAGAAAAATCATACAGTTCCATTTATTTTATTGAAAGCCTGAAACATGTCTAATTTTCCCATTGAAACTGTCACATCCAGTCAAAACTAGCTGTTCTTTTACGATGACACAAAATAATTTTGAAATGTATACTTCTCACACATGAGGTTCTTCCCCACATTTCTATTAGAAGCAGTTATCAACCAGTCAGTAGCATGAAAGAAGAAATCCTTTCCATCTAATTGAATACACATGGCTAAATACCATGACACAGCTTCGTACACATTGGATTAAACTACTTCTATCTAAACGGCAGCAAGCCAGTTCCTCTGAACAGCCAAAAAAACCATGAGAGGCTACACAGTTTGCTTCTGAATAGTACTTAAAATACACAACTTTTCTGACCGTGGTGAGGATTAGAAAGAAAACTGAAGAAGAAAACTGTTTCACAGTGGAGTTTCCCCAGAATAAATACCCCCTTAATAGACATGCCATAACCTTCCTGAGAGATATTTGCAGTGCCAATCACACCCAGTTTCACCTTTCCGTTTCTGCTTTTCCTTAAGGAATTGCCTGTTGAGTTCAAAACCACTATGGTCTTTCCTAAGGCTAGGACTGTAACTGCCGTTATTCAGACAATATTCCTAAAAGTAAATGGACAACCAACTACAAAGACAAGTATTGGAGTTAAATGGGATATTTATGTGATTGATGACAAGTACCAAGTTGGATGATAATTCTTGTAGGTGGTGTCTAACAACTTCTTTCTTGTATTTTTTTTTACTGACTCCAAAGTATTATTATTATCTATGTAGAAGAAAGCAAAATAGAAAAATAAATTTATCTAGATTCAAAATTACCTTTATATTTATATCAGAACTATCTGAATATATTAATATTCCCAGAAGTAAACGCATGAAGCCTCCACAGCAATACTAACCTGCCATGACTGTAAAAACCTACAAAATTCAAAAAAAGGTAAATTGAGGAAGATTAACCAATTTTCAGGTTCTTCCTGAGAATGTAAAATACTTTATTGTGCTTTCTCAGGTTTTTCTTGACTTCTGTGAGAATGAGAGAGTGAGAGAGAGAGCAAAAGAAAGGGAGGGAGTCAGGCAGAGGGAGTGAGACATGGTGAAGAAGAGGGAGAGGTAATTAATTTCTTGAAAAAGACAAGCTAGAGAAGCAGTTTGGAAAATGAATTTGACTTTAGAAATATGAACATTGCGTAACCTTCTTATCAGTCTATGTGTTTATATTTTCAAGGAGTATGTAAGAGGATTTTAGTCTTGAGCATCCAGTTGACCCTACCAAGGATCCTAAAATTTGCTAGCTACTCATCATGTGTGCATGTATACGGCAAAGGCATCTTACAATCACTGACTGAATTTTGAGGAAAAGGAAAAGGCGTAATACGAACTGCATTTTTCACCCTACCACGGGGAAAAATTGCAGCTACAATGAGAAAAAGTGGTAACATAACATGTAATGAAAGACAAAAACCCCAAAAAGTAATTCTCAATGTTGTGTTAATGATCGTAAGATTCACATATCTTGCTGCTCATTTATAGCCTGTGAACAAATGTCATCACTCAAGAATGTTGTGTAAGTAAGTGGGGTATTTAGGGCCTGTATTCAATCAGTACCAGGGCCCTAACGATTTGAAGAAACTCCATGGTGAAATGGGGCATTCTTGCTTTTGAGCAGCACATTTGCTGTTTGAGATACAGATTGTCAGAGGGATTTAGCAGCTAATATAAATTTGTCAAAAAAACCCACAAACAGAAAAAAAAATGTAAAAAACAAATCAAGAACAAGTATTTTGAACTATCTCTAAAGGAAAAGGTGAACATGTTTCTGCTGAAAACTATGAACAAAAAAAAGGTATTCTGAGCCATGTTCGTGTGCTCCAATTTCTCATTTTTATGTTTTCTATCTTTACACCAAATTAAACTCTAGCTTTATAAGGAAAATCCAGGAAATGTTTGATTACGATATCTAACACAGCCAATACGCTTGTACAACAGTAAAAGTCTTGGCTTATACAACGTAAAAATCCTCTATTTGAGGATTTTCTTAGACATATGCTCAATATCTGTGAACGCTGGTTTTATATATTGTAAGTAATTTATTGTATTTAATCAAGGTATTTGATACGTTTGCTGTCATTAAGAGGAAAACATTCCTTCTGCAATTTTTTCTCTTACTAACAGTTCTGTTATTTTCATTTCCATGTTGTGTTTTAAATGTAATGAATTATTTTCTCTAGTAATAATTTTTGTGTTTCAGTTATTATAGCACTTAGTATGTTATCAGTTGCATCGGTAACATTATAAAGGAAATGCCACAGTACATTTAAAGCACATTAACATATAGATTAAAAACAATTTAGTCTTTTCAAAATGCGTGTAATGTGCATTTATTCACAGCTACATACTTTCAGCTAGCAGGAAATTTAGCAAGACTATAAAGCTAAACTGAACAAGTAACCTGTGAGGTGTTTCATGAAACTTTTCATTATAAAATGCTTCTGAAAGCCATTAGGTTCCTGATCTGAGCACAGTCATTATTTTACTAACTTTGTAAACACTAATATATAAGAGTTTGGAAAAACAGGAATTAAAAATTCTGTATTTGCTATCTTTAGCTTTTTCTTTTTGTGACGTTATATTCACGAGTAATTCAATATTTACTTGAATTCAGGCTGTAGAGGCAGATAAGATTTTTTTTCCTAAATACTTTTGTATAACACATAACTTAAAACTTCTATAATATAAGCTGCTGAGAATAAAACTTTAAATACTTCCTCTCCCAAAGCAATCATATTTGTTTTGTAGATATAAAATAAAATAATGCCTTTTTAGAAACACAGAGTGAGTTGGACAAGAAGAGTAACTATAATGTGGTAGGATGCATTATCTGCAAAGGCCTATATTACTTAATTTTCTTCAGGCTTTCTTTCTTGTGCACAAAAATTTCAAGGAGAAATACAAAAATAAAAACCTCTGTTGCTACAGTACACTTTTGCATATTAGTACATGATCAAACTAAGTATTAGGCTGGTGTGGTTGAAGCACTTATTGATACACGTCTGACTGTGCTAGAATTGACTCATTTATTAGTCTCAGCTTGCAGACACTTAGACAATCATGCACAGTTTCCCGACTTGAGTTTATATATTGATTTCATGTGAACAATATTATTAACACTAGGGTTCCATGAGTCAGGAAGGCAAGTCACAAGCAACGATGTCATGTCCTTTCCACGTGAATAATCCTAATCAAATAATCCCTAACATTTCTAAATCTCTCTTTGAAAGAGAAAAGCCTTTGTTTAGTTTGTTTTACTATTTATGAAATGAAAGGGGAACTACTCCCAAAAGAGAGTATGCAGGCGAGTGCATGGAAAACTACCTCAAGAAATTAAATCACACCCAAGTAAGAATCCCACAGAAACTTTACAAAAAAGTGCAGTCTGAATAAGATCATAAAATCAACAGAAATAAAAAAATTATATTAAGGGTTCATCAGTTCCTGGAAAGAGGATAATTTAAAAAACCCAAATAACTAGACAGAAAAATATTTAATACCTGCTTTCCTACTCTGTGAAAGAATAGATCAGCAGATGTCCAAATAAAATGCTTAATTGTACAGACTAGATACAAATAAGCATAGCTGAAGGTTTTATCACTTTGATGAAGTTCTGACTTTGTACCTATTTGTACCCTGGCATATGTAAATATGAAGTTCTCCTCATATTTTCCTATGGTTTTGAATGGTTTCTGGAACTGTAGGGTGTTAATGGTTCCAGACGCCAGTAAACCTAAGTAAGTTCCTGATGTGAACCATGTATCATAGGCAAAAATATTTTTTCTGGTGATATAAAAATCAATAAAAAGATGCTGTTTCAGTGTTTATGTCCCAAAGGCATGTAGCTGAATGAGGAAGATAGTACAGAATTGGATGGTATTTATATTAGATGGATCTTACCAGGGAAAAAAAGGAAAAAGAAAAAATGGAAAAACAAACAAAAAAACCCCCAAAACTAAAACAAAAACAAAAACCCAAAAAAGGCTGAAAAAAACCCCCAAAAACAAACAAGAACAAAAAAACCCCCAAACAACAACAACAGTGACGAAAAAAGAAAAAAAAAAGAAAAAGAAAAAATAGGAAAAAGAAAATAGGAAAAAGAAAAAAGAAAGAAAAAAGAAAAAAGAAAAAAGAAAAAAGAAAAAAGAAAAAAAAAAGAAAAAAGAAAAAAGAAAAAAGAAAAAAGAAAAAAGCCTTAAATGTTCCTCGAAATGATGAGCTCTCCACTGCTTCTGATTGATCCATCATTCTTACTGCCTTAATATTCAGTGTTAACTACTTTTGTTAATAAGCTACTCTATTCTTAGTATTTTTTTGTTTTGGGGTGGGTGTTTTTTCATTTTGTGTGTGGGGAGTATGCATATGTGTGTGTGTGCGTGTGTGTGTATGTTTGTGTACTTGTACAACAAAATTAATTTACACCACCTAGATTTTTTTGGTCTTCCAATATTATTTACAAACTTTTAAGTAAATATTGTATCCAGACTAACCTTCAAAGAACGGTTGATCTAACATATACCTTCCTTCTATTGTTTTCCTCTATCACAAGTCAGAGAAAAAAACTCGTTAGTCAGTTTCTTGAACTAATTTGAGTTCAGATCTTTTGCTTCTTTATTGTGAGGGTCACCAAGAATTGGAACAGGCTATCCAAAGAGGTTGAGGAGTCTCCTTTCCTGGAGACATTCAAGAGCCATCTGGACACAATCTTCAATAACGTTTTCCAAGGGACTCTGCTTGAGCAAGGAGATAGAGCTAGATGGCTTCCAGCGGACCCTTCCAACTTTAATCATTCTGAGATTCTGGATTCAGTGATTAATGAGTTGTGAAAACATAAGAAAGATTAAAAGAAAGCTTTTTTTATTTATCAATACTTTGTTATATAGAGCTGCAATTTGAACTGCAGTATAGAAAAGAAATATATACAAAGAAAGAAATCAATTTTGATGACAGGTTAGTTTAATGGAGTGTGTTTTCCTATATGTGATAAAGAATTTGAAAATGAGAATACAGATCTGCAATCCATCTCCTGTTAATTTTATCTGACTATTCTTTGCCTATGATAGAGGAAAATACCATACTTATATTCCCATGAATAGGAAATCCATAAAAAATTTACACCCTTCTTAACATTTTTTAGAACATGCTAATAAAAAAACCCAAAACAGCCCAACAACAAACAAAAAATCCACAACCAATCTAACCAACCCCCCAACAAACAAACAAAAACTCCTGAACAAACAAAAAAAAAGCAAAAAACCAAAACCACATTAAATGACAATAAATTACTTATCACATACAATGTGACTCAGTCCAGTAAGGTAGGAGGGGATATAGACACGAACAGAAAAGACACTTCTTGATTAACTAATAGATTCACAGAAGAGGAATTGATGGAGGTAAGGAGTATAGTTTAATATTCTGTTTAATATTCAGTGGAGAATCAGAAACCATGAAAATTTTACTTTAGCCTATGTAGTAATGCTTTGTCACTGGCATTCAAGTTTTAACATTTTATTAAAACTACCATGTTAGGGCAGTGGAACAGTAAGCAGCTCTGGCCAAGTATTTTCCATTGTGTCTAATAATACAATAGCATTGGATTTTGAGCAGACAGTAGGCTTGGGGCAAGAAATGCACCTGTCAAAAACATTTTTCTTTCCACTTAGAGTAAACTTTTACTTCCCAATTTAAATGATACTGCTGACCTGTCCATTCCACTACCCTGATGATGTTCTCCATTGAATAAGTGCTTGACATCAGATATGTTGGCTGTATAGAGATTTGTAGTGAAGAAGGATGTGGCTTTATATATGGTCTTGTATATGTGCACTTGTCATCCTTTTTTCACATCATGTTAACTGTAAAACTAACCCTAGGTGCAATTCTATCATGCAAGAAATAGAGATTAACAGAACCAGAATGGAATTAGTATTCTTATCATTCAAATTGCATTAAAAAGGTAAGGAAAAATCCAATCGGCCTGTTTCTCATAATACAAAGGTTGAAGAACTAAAAGAAAGTATATGAGGAACGGAGGAAAACATTTACATGCAGTAGGATGTAAAAAATCTGTAAATATGCTCAAGACAATACAGTCATTCAAGAAAAGAATGGAAGTCATTTGTGGTCTCAAAGAAAGAAATAAAATTTTGTTAAAGTCAGGTGAAGAAAAAGTTCAAACTCACATATGGAAATTATTTACTACATGACACACAAAAAAAGAAAACATTATTGTGGTCAAAGACCCTTAAGAAACAAATGAAGAAAGTGGATTACAGGCTTGAGTCCACTAGTCTAAGGTTTTCTGAAATTCCGGAAAGGAAATCATAGTTCAAGTTTATTTCTAGACTGTGGAAAGCTTCTTGATCACTATGAGTACAAAAAAAAAAAACAACCAAAAAACCCCAAACAGCCAAAAAAAAAATCAATTTTCATAGTAGCATAACAGCAACAGGTTTCAAGGGGCATGTACTACTTTTCTTCATGCCATTTGTAGTATGATTTCACTGATATATTCTTACATTCCAGAGCTTGAGCAAAAATATAAGCATAAACATAAACATAAACATAAATATAAATATGTTTTTTGCAGTTTAGGTAAAGTTCCTGAAAAGAAATAGAAATAATCCGAAGCTGTTCCTTTATTTCAGTTTAAATTAAATTAGTATAACTCTGATGAACTAGAAAGCTTTGTGCAAAGTCTTACAGTTAAATATCAGGGATCAAAAACCCTTGATCTCCTACTGGATTTGAAGATCTAGGCAAAGTAAAATGTCTATATATATTAACCTTGGAAATATAAGACAAAATTTAACAGCTCATCCTCAGCAAAGATTACAAAACAATAAACTTGCATCCACTTTATCCCATTATTCGTAACAGCTCACAGTGTGCTTTTCATGAAGTGTTAATAGATCTTACAATTCAAATGGCTTCAATGTAAAATATTGTCAAAATGAAAAAAAGAAAGCATAATTTGCTTTCTTCAGAATTGCAAATTCCTGTTCAAGTCTGATACTTCTCAAAGACATGAAAAGTAGAATGCAAATCTTTTGAAACATACTTTTATTTACCAGAATAACAATCTCACTTCTGCATAGATGCTGATAAACAAATTTACTTATTTTTTAAACCATTTTGAGCAAGTTTTTCAATTCAAAATATTTTTTAAAAATAATAGTAAAGAAATGTTCCTAATAGTAAGATAGAAATTTGTTGTTACCATGAATGAACTGAAAGGAAGTAGCTAAAAAAATGCCAAGCTATGACAGCTCTCCTAGTAATTTTTAAGATGCTTTAAACATCTGTCTTACTGTTAATAGACTCCTTTCATATCTACATGCCATCAGTTTTATGTGGTGATCATTGGTTTTTGAGAAAAAACTGAAGAGCCTACGTGAATTATACATGGATTTTTTCTAAATGTATTTGAGGTTTTGTCCATTTTAATTATTATTCACAAACAAATAGACTGACCCATATATAGACCTGAGGAAAAGGCATAAATCCACATAAATTTTTCAAGAAGACATAAAAGATCAGTACAGAATTCTTCATTTGCACATTTTTCCGTATAACATAGGGTTTCTTATTTTCTTTTGATAGTTAAGGATGTAAGATCAATATAGAGGGTTCATAAAAGACAGTGTTCAACAGCGTTGAAGATAATACATGAACACAAATCATAGGCTCTTCTTTAGGCTGAACAATCAACAGGCAATAGAGCTGTTTTTCTTATGTCAAAACTTATCTTCTGCACGCATGTCTGTCCCTTGTTTCCCCTCACTGTTGAAAGATATTATTGTCCATGAAACCTTTCCTTCAAAACAAGGACTAAACTAATAAAGACTGGACAGATTTCCATATTATTACCAGCTGGCCAGAAACTATTGTTTTCCAGTAGTCTGTTTCAAATAACTGTATTTCCAGTTACAACATTTGAGCATAAAATTCCTCCTAAGTATTTGTCTGGCATCATAATATTACTATTATCACAGGCCAAACTCAAATATGGCAACTCATACGGAGATCAGCTTTTAACAAGAAAATGTTGTTGCCAATACCGTCTGTATTCTAACATTTTTACAATAGTAAGTTTAAGTTTTAAAGGAAGCTTATTTGTATTTCAAAAGGCAAGCTATTATAAAGTGAAAGAAAAGAACCATTAATATGGAACTAAACTAGTATGGCTTTCTAGAATTAATTTTGGAATAAACATATATTGCTCCTGTTCCCAAGAAAGATTATGATAGGAGATACACTTTTACAAAGATAATTTGTTCTGGGGATACTCAGGCCCCTGAGCTGGAAGGCAGGGATGAAGAGAGGAATAATGGGCCCAAAATTAAAGAGGAAAGAGTCACCTGCTACACCACTCAGTCACACACAGGTCTACCAAGCCAGGTGGAATTCACCCACAGGTACTGAGGGAGCTGGTAGAAGCTACTGAGAGGCTTCCAATCATTTATCAGCAGTCCTGGTTAATTGGAGAAGTCTCAGGTGATTCATAGTTAGCAAATGTGACCCCCATCTACAAGGAAATCCAGGTCAGCCTGACCTTGGAGCTGGTGAAGGTCGAGGAGCAGATCTTCTTGAGTGCCATCACATAACACATTCAGGACAACCAGAGGATCAGGTCAGAAACCTCAGCTTTGTGAAAGGCCAGCCCTGATTGACTAACCTGATCCCCTTGTGTGACAGGGTGGCCACTTATTAGATGAGGGTGAGTCTGTGGACGTTATCTACCTAGACTTCAGTAAATAAAGCCTTTGACATCACTTCCCATAGCATTTTCCTGGAGAAATTGGCTCCTCATATCTTGGTTAGGTGTAGTCTTCTCCGAGGTAAGAAGCAACAGGACAAGGAGAAATGGCATCAAGTTGTGCCATGGGAGATTCAGATGGGATGTCAGAAAAAATTTCTTCACCAAAACTGTTGTCAGACTCTGGAACAGGCTGCCCAGGGAACTGGCTGAGACACCATCCCTGGAGCTCTTTAAAAGGTGCGTACATGTGGTGCCTAGTGAAGTGGTGCCCTTGGCAGTCCCCAGTTTATGGTTAGGCTCAATGTTCTTAGAGGTGTTTTTGAACCAAAATTATAGATTCTATGACTCTATAAATGATGCAAAGAATTAGGGGGTAAAATTTTGAATTGGCTACTCAGGAACACTTACTTACTCTGTATATGAGAGTAAGGTGTTCTTGTCCGGCAGCCAGACTGCACGGGTAATCTTTTCCAAGTTTACTCTTTCCCTAATGCAAAAACATTATTTGCACAGGCACAGTGGATCAATATAGGGTTCTCAAACAACTACTGACTACTAAGGTTTAATAGTATCATGGTCAGTGACAGAGTAGAGACAAGAGATGTATAGAGATCTCTAGTTTCAGACAAGCAATTTTTTTTCCATTTAACATTCTCAGTTTTTGTCATGTTAGCAACAGAGATAATTTATTATAAACTAGGTTAGAGTATATGAATTGCCAATATTACTTCACAGGGATCTTCAAGAATGGTGATATTTTCTGGGAAATGTTGTTGTTCTGTCCCAGATTCAAGATATCCACCCTTAGGCATTCCACTAAGTCTAATTTAAGGGTCCTGTAAAAGGAGAAACAAAGAGACACATGGGTACATGAAGACACTGTTTCAGACCCTGCTAAGATTAGATATGTACTTTTGCTTCAATAAGCTGCTAATTTTAATTCTTTACTGCTCTACTATTGATGCACAATAAGATTGTGGGACAATTGAGTTTATGATGGCAATTTTTTCAGTCTGAGAAACATTAAGGATAAAACTGCTGTCCTGAATCTGAAATTCTTTCAACTCCCACCACCCACTCTTTGTGCCAGAATGCGATGAAGACTGATGGACAGCCAAGAAGAGAAACCAGAATGGTTGCAATTTTCAGCAATGCAAGGAGAGGGAAAATTTTTGCTGTTGAGATTAGCACAAATTCCTCTTTCTACAACTCTTACTGCCGTGAGTAGAACACTGCACCTGCTCAAATTCAAAAGAAAACGTTTATAATTTCATAAGCTAAAATAGAGAAGGAAACTATCCAGAAAGAAAAATCTCTGACATTTAACAAGAAAAAAGGGTCCCACAAAAAACAACAACAACAAAATTGACCACTTCCTTTGCTCATTCTCCAGTATACTAAAATAACAACTTTTCATAAGAGAGTCTAAGTTGTGAAGACATCATAAGACCAATCTAATCACATATTCATGTATTAAATCAAGCCACACAGTTTTATAGTTTAATTTAAACTCCAGATACACAACTCCTAATCTCTTATCTGTGACTTACTTCAGTCTGGTTTTATAAAAAGCCACACAAAATTAAGATATAAAGAAGAGCTTAAATGGGTGAATTTTCAAGTGGAAGATTCCAAATTTTCTCATAGCCAACTTTCATGAGTATGATAGCCCTCTGAAACCTAGACTCAGCCTTAAAAAAGCAAAACCTGAAGAAGTCATGTGTGTCCAGTGTTAATTAAATACACTCTAGGCAAAATACATCAGAATCAAGGTGTAAAATCCTGCAAGAACAATCTGCCCAACTTGTTGATTTTGCTGGGTGAAAAAGCATGAAAAATATCCACTTTAAATCTCAGTCTTCCCCCTGTATTAAATAAAGCCTGTCTTTGGGTCTCTCATTTTAAAATTCAAATGATTTCACACTCTTACCT
This sequence comes from Falcunculus frontatus, assembly GCA_013398115.1. NCBI lineage: Eukaryota > Metazoa > Chordata > Aves > Passeriformes > Falcunculus > Falcunculus frontatus. The sequence continues at coordinate 518,089 of VZRV01023443.1, read as the reverse complement.
GGTCATAACTTGGCAGCAAGCACATTCTCGTAAACTCATCACATAAACTCACCACTTTAATTGCCTATACATTATCAATTCATTAAATCTTGGCAAAAAATTGCACCGGACAATTTTCATTAAGACATTTGTGTGATTACTGGTAGCAGCTAAGACTACTGTGTCTTAATAATATTCTTCTGGTGGCTTAATAATACCCTTCTGTAGGTTTATACATGCTTCTGCATGCTTTTGGGGATTCATTCATCCAAGGGAAAAAAAAAGATAACACTCCTGTTTTCACAAATAAACAAAGAGTTTGAAGTACAGTAACTTTTCACTTTCTCTTACTTCTCAAAATAAACTACTGTGTATTTTCCTAGGGACCAGAGGTAAAGTCTGACCTTTCTACTTTTCTTTTTATCTTCATCACATACAACAATGCAATAGCAAAAACCACGAAGAGCAAACAGGTGTTAAAACATAATCAGCAGCAACTGAGGATACGTTCAATGCTAAAACTCTTTCGGACATATCTGAAAAATTTTGCAATCCACTGATTAAAATTTTTGAGGTCATTCGTCATTGAAAATTGAATTGTGAGACACTGAAGTGTGTTACAGTTAATGGCTCTTAACAGGAATAAATGCCAAAATATTTCTGATTGGAGGTGAATAATGCATTCTAAGTTTTGAAAGATGGAGTTGTTTGAAGGGGTAATATAGTGTATGTCTGACTATGATGAACAGATTCATAAAAGTAACTGATACAGCTGTTAAAACTTGCCATGCTGAGGCTAATATAGATATATGTATCTCTTTGCAGCAAAACAATCAGTTAAATCAGCAAAACCATGCACAGAAGCTGAAAAGTACTTTTCCACTCTTTTTCTATTTTCCAATCACTAAAAAATGGAAAATAATTCATACTGCTTGTACTCAGTGAACCTGTGCTAATGTACATCACTTTCACCCGTAGTTATGTCAGTGACCTTAGGTGCCCAGCTAATCTGCACTGTATTATATTTTAGTACTTATTATCACAGTAGTCCTGGGCACAAAAGTTTTTTTTTTTCAAACTAATGATTTAAAAATTTGTTATAAGAGGTTTCAATGTTGAAAAAAGATTCATTTTTTGATCTTTCATTAGAAAATTTTCTCATACAGAGTTGTTTTATTTTCCTCAGATGATTGGTTAGAATTGCATAATGCTTCATAAATATGTGAAAGGATAACCAAGTAACTGTTTTGAATATTTCATAATATAGAGCAAAAGATTTTCCTCTCCATAAACTAACTGCTTCTTTCTCCATCTGATGCCTTTAAGGCAGACCCTTTGTTTAGAATATGTTTGTCTGAAAGTTTTATGAATGTTGGCAGCTTTTTATGATTTCTCAGTAACTGGAAACATTTGACCATTCACAAACCTAAGGTTTTCTAATAGGACATGGCTTGCTAAACTGGATAGACTTCTTGTTTTTCTTCAGAGGGCCAGGATTCACTTACCAAAGGGAAGAGGAAGCAGGAAGAGACTGCTTTGTTTGTATTAGATCTTTTTATTTTGTTTTTGGAGACAGCATCCTGCTATGGAACTAATGTCAATTAAGCTTAAATTAAGCTTCTCATTCACAGTTTTCCTTGAAAGTGATTGAGACATTAGGCCATCCACAAACCAGCCTAGACTCAGACTAAGAATATTGCATGTTTTTTTTACAAATTATCTTTGTAAAACCTTTTGTGAGATCAGATCATAGTGAAGTGACGCAGTCTTCCCAAAAGTACAACAGCTAAAATGATCACATAATCACAGAGTCGTAGAATGGTGTTGAGTTGGAAGGGACCTTCAAGGTATAGTTCTTGACATGGGTAGGGTTGCCACTCACTAGATCAGGTTGCTCAGGGCCCCATCCAGCCTGCCCTTGAACATGTCCAGGGATGGGGCACCCACAATGTCTCTGAGCAACTAAGAGAGCTATAGATAACAAAAGACCTGAAGTCTTTGAAAAATATTTTGTCCACTAATACCACAGAGTCCCTCAAAGACTTTGCAAAAATAAATTAAAAACTAATCTATGAAATCACTAAATATAAAGAAGTTAATAAACAGATATGCAACTACTCTACCTCTCTCTCCTGCAAGAAAAAAACGTCCTCGTTGCTTCTTCCAGACCCATGCTTTTTCCAAGGCAAACCAACTTCTACTACCCTATTTTCTATTCTTTATTCATCTTCGTAATCTTAAGAAAAGGGAGTGTGTTGGGAAACAGAAATTCCCAAAATATGTAGCAAGCCTAACACAGTAAGCATAATGCAGAAAACATGCCTCTATAAACAGTTTGGTATCAAAATGTTTCCATAACTGAATGGAAGGGTCAGGAAGAATAAGAACACTGAGTTTTTAACATAGTGAGTATAGTTCTACATTTCAATGAATGATCTGATACAGCCAAAGTTTGCCACCTCAAACAGAACAATATAGATACATCAATTTGGCTTTCTTAAGAGGTCAGAAATGATTAGAAAAAAAATACAAAATAACAAAATTTCAAAAAAGTGCTTAACTTGGACAATTTTAGTCAAAATCATTAATTTCTTCTCAGCTTTACATACTTCAGCTCTTAAAAACCCAAACAAACCTACTAAGCCCATTGAACTAGAAACTGAATTACTCTTCTTCCATTTACATTATTTTATCTGTTTCATACTTCTAGATGCTGCATTTGCCATGTGATTAAGTTGCTTGGAAATCAACTAATAATAAATTATAAAGGATGGTGCATATACATCAGCAGTTTTCTGATGACATTGGTATGCCACTGAAAAGGTCTTTAACATCCTTCACACTGTATCAGTCAAAATACTATTAACATTTCCCATGTTTATGCAAATAACCTAAAAGGTTAGGGAAAAGACTTTATGATCAACATTCCTTTAAAATAAAATAAAATCTGAATGGTAGTATTAATGCACACTACACACTCTGCAATTTAACAAGAAAAGATCTATTACACCATTGTAATCTTTACAGATTTACCTCAGTAATATAAGTACAAGTAAAGTAATTTTTTGTTAACACCAAGATTTTAATAAAGAAACTAAATTGATTTTTTTCTCATCATAATTTAGCTTAGAGAATCTTCCACTTAAAATAATATATATAGTCAATGCCACCAAAAGGTATCAATGTCCAAACTGAAGACATCAGACAATCAATATGTTGTATACTACAGTGGAAAATAGTGAGGGAACAGATCGTATATTGACAACTGAAACAGCATGCTAGTTTTCTTTTCTGTCCACCGAGAGATCTCCCAGGACTTCAATAAAGATATTATCAGAAAAATCAGGCAGGGAATAAGAGGACAAAGAATAAATCATTTTTGCATCACCCACAAAAGTGCAGTCTATCTTCTCCAGTCCCGCTAATGCTTATCCTTCCTCTTTCAGTTGTGTTTCTTAATTCACCTCCCTCTATCCTAGATACAATCTAGTAAAATATCTTCTTTAAAATAGAGTTAACCGTTTTCCCATTAGGTACTGTGCATAGTCACATATTACTTTTTACAGTGTTGCATTCATATCACAGTTGCAAGTAGCTGAAGACACTGACTACATATTTGCAAAATATTTAATTATACTGGTGCCTAGACAGGAAGTGATGTATTCAACCTTAGGCCACAAACCATGAATAGAAAACAGATCTTGTCATCAACAGTCATGTCCTTCTCACTGTAGAACACAGTTCCTTACTCAAGAAATTTTTTGTATTTCAGTTTTTACTGCATCATGTAACTATTGTGATTCTTTAATAAAACACAGAAAACTGAGGAAAGGGGAGAGGGTAATGAACTTACCAAAATGGTTATTTTTAATGTAATCCATTAGAAATTTGAAATAATGGTGTTTCATACAAGAGAAACCTGTCCATAAGGCTTAAAAAATGTATTTCTAGAAGTGCATAAATCTGTAACAAAGGTAAATTAATAGCTCACAAATATGAAGAAAAAATCCATGCTGACTCCAGTTTGCATCTATGACTAGACACTAACACCACCTAGTTCTTAATACTCCATAAAGAACATAGAAGTCCTTAACTAAGGGGTTAGCACAAGCATATACAACTACCTGATACAGATTCAGGATATTATGCAGTTAAGTTACTATCATTTGTCCTAAAACATTCCTGTCAGTAACCCTAAAAAATAACAATGAATGTTGGGATTATAGGAAAAATCTGCACAGCCAGCTAGTTAAAAAAGATGATTATTGCAAATGTCATGGAATCCCACAAGAAGTTCTCTTATGTTTTCTACAACATAGAATGTGATAGTAAGACTGACAAATACGTATAGAATCCATGACCTGTCTACTAACCCAAATAAAACTTTATCTAACAAATAGAAATAAAATTCTGATGTTTTCATTGAACATTATGGAAGTTACTGAACTGTACCTAAAAGGTCTCTATGCTCAATTCCCATTCAAAGATGTGAGCTTCACACAAGGTAATCTGCTGAAAAACTTGCAGATAAATTAACAGGTATAGGAAACAAAAACTTTTGATAAACTTTTGTTTAAAATAAGTTAAATTCTGTAAGTTAGTATGTTTCATGAAACTTTTCTGATACTTTGACTCAGTTCTGAAGACCAAAAATCCATGAAATTCCAGCTCGCATCTTCACAGATGACTATACAGAAAAATAAAGGAAAGGGCTCCTTGAGGCACATTAAAGTAGTTCTTGTCAGTGATATTTTAATTAGGGCTACTTGACCTTGAAAAAATAAGGAAATTGAAGAAGTGGGAAAGAATAAGTTATTCACTGAATTTTCAAAGTATAGAACTGATCATACAGAAATCTTTACTAGATATGAATAGTGTTGCAATAGTTGCTGTATCACTTATTTAAAACACACTGAAATATTCCTTACACAGTTTAAATCCAGCAAGTTTTATACAAGAGATGAAATATGTAATAAGGTTCATTCAAACCTACTTACTGATGACCTTTAAAACAAGTGGTAGCAAATGTCACTGTCTGGCAACAGAAAATGTAGATTTAAATGGACTGAACACCAGTCTACTAGCGGATAAAACCTAGTTCCTTGTTCAGCATACAAATAAGATGCTAAGATTCAAGTACATGTCCACTAGAGAAATAACATTCCTTTCCATTTATGAAAAGGCCATAAAATATGGAAACAAGAAAGTACACAGTATTGATATACAGGTTACTAATCTTGTTTGTCCTTACATGATTCAAGTTTACAATAATGAATCAAAAGTATACAAAGCACCAGCTTGTAAAACTTTAGCAAATTCTATGCCATTACCAAGGCTATGAAGATATGATGATCACATGGAACGTTAGACAACTGAAAAAAAATATGCACAGTGAAGTTTTTACCAAGATACTGGTCAGGTCGGTATCAGTTGATGGTGATGTTGACAAAGTAAGAAAATTACACTAAGAGGTATAAACATTTTACTTCAAAAATCAACAGAAATTGTATTCAATATCTCAAAAAAGTTCTTTTTGTGTAACTGTCTTAAACACAGAGATTTCATTTTCAGAATGTGCAGGAATGTGACAAGGAAGGTTAAGATCTATTTGGAATTAAATCTGGCAAGGGATGTCAAGGACATTGGTAGTAAAAGGAAGACTAGGGAAAATATGGGTCTGACGCAGACTGAGGTAGGTGTCTTGGTGACAAAGGACACAGAGAAGGAGTGGATACCGAATGCCTTTTTCAGTTTAGTCTTTACTGCTAAGGGCAGGCCTGGGCGATCCCAGACCTCTGGAAGCAACTGCACTAAAACAGGTTGCCCAGAGAGGCTGTGGAGGCTCCTTCTCTGGAGACATTCAAAATCCACCTAGATGTGATTCTGTGCAACCTGTTCTAGCTGCATCTGCTTTAGCAGGGTGGTTGGACTAGATGATCTCCAGAGGTTTTGTCTAACCTCAACCTTTCTGTGACTCACCCTATAGTTAAGCTGTATTTGCCCATTAAGAAAAATACTTTGGGAATAGATTTCAATTCTTTTCCCCAAAAATCTCTGCATTCTAACAGTGTTCAGAAGATAATTCTTCCACATTATTTACAACCTTAACTACATTAAAAAATCATGTGGCAGAGGTTATCTAAGTTTCCAGTGAAAGCTTAGGCATGGGTCCACAATGCAAGTGTGATGTTGTATACTAAAAGGCTTGTGTTGGATCATACAGCAGGGTGGCAACCTCTTATTCCATGTTAGATCACACAGCACAAGAAATAAAAGGGACTTCTGCTGTGTTTGTGGAACAGAACAGCTACAAAAGAATAATGGCAGACCTCAGTTCTACAGTAGCCGGAAAAGTGTCATTCAATCATGTAAGAGAAGTAGATTACTAGCCGTGGCATCTGTTTTATAGAAATGCAGATACAGAGAAAGAGAAGTAACAGATGAAGTTTGGATTGAAAACACTGAAATACTATAGACAAAAATCAGATTCCTAAAAGCTGAACTAGGAGTTTCGGCATCTAAATGTATGTTGGAGCCCCCAAGTTCAAGAAACACTTAGCTCTCCAAATTCCTATTTCTACTTCTAGGACTCTGTAATTTCAATGTTTAAAAAGTCTTCTAAAGGAAATTTAAGTATCTAAAAGGGAAATGTGAAAATGATACAAATATGACTATGTTGTAAACATAATCTACTATTAAAATACCTCATAAACTATTAAAATGACACGACCATCACAATGTCAGGGTTAAGATACTATATACTCAAAATAATTTGAGGTTTTCTCTGAAGTTCAATGACCAAAGTTTTTATAAAAAATCAGTTCTTTCACTTAATGGTTAAATTTAAACCTCAGGAATTATACTACGCATAAAACAAATCCATGTGTGATAGGGAGATTCTTCCAAATTAGGTCTGAATTCCATTTCTGAAAGTATTTTTGCTACATTTCAAGAGAGTGGCTGAAATAAACGAGAGAAGTTGAATGTGTGGTCTGCTACTACTTACTTGCCCAACAAGCCTTGAGCAAACAACACACTCCATTCTGATTATGAAGATGAAATACTTTCTTCAAAGACAGCTTGATTTCTCCAATCTCACAATCTGTCTGTTGCAGCAAATAGGGACAATATTTTCCCAGCCATAGCACAATTTTCCTCATCCGTCATAAGTCATTTTCAGGCAGGCATATGTGTTCAAGCACAAGCTTCTCATATTAGAATGAGAATGATACGGATCAGCAATATCACTCTACATCAGCCAATACCTGAGAGTTGAGATGAAGAACTGATTTTCTCTTTTTTTTTTTTTTTTTTTTTGTACTTCTAATACTTTCTATGGCATTTTCCATACACATCTGAATATTATAGTGTTACTGTTTATAAGATAACCAATAAGTAAAGACAATACAAAATAATTCATCATCTATCACAGTGAATTATTTTCATGGAAAAATGGTGTGCTAGCATCAATATATTTAGAGTACAGGTAATCAGAGGTCTAAAGAAAATAATCACCTTAATGAAAAAACCCTATTTTTAGCTTACAAAACCAACTCAAGATAATAGTACTGTCATTTACAGGATTTCTGCATCTTAGAAGTGCAAAATCATTTATAGCACAAACTCACTAACTAAACGTGCAGAAAAGGCAGAAGCAAAGAACCGGCTGCTTGTTGTTTCTCTTGTACTATCCAAATACAGAAAGTTGTAGCTGCTTTTCTACTGCTTATGATGCATCTGGCAACTGTCTGAAAAACAGCTCTGATGAAAACCAGACCCAGAAACCAACTCTAGTATATAGTAAATAGTTTACATAGCAGAAATCTTTAAAAAAAGTATCATCCCAACACATTTATATTTGTTTCCCAAAGTTGAAGTTAATTTAATGACTGCAACATTAACGTATACATTTAAAATAACCTGTGAATATCTAAATCTGGAGAATATTTACTTCTTCATGCTTCTGCTTCTGGTATCTTGCTGTCCTTGGTTAAATACATGTTTTTTAATGTGTGTGTGGAATTTCTTTTCCACATATGATCTGCCATAATATACATAGTGATAACATATATTTTACCCATTCTGGCATTACAATTCCTTTAATGTTTACATACAAAAATTATACAGATTTTATTTAAGGCACTGCATTTTTTGCTGACGTTTCAATCTTTTTTTCCTTGCTTTTAACTTATCTTAAACATTCTGGGACAGGTTAACCTTGATGCAAGCATTCATCTCTTAACCTAATACAAGGTATTTTATACAGAACATTAATCATTCTGACTGCAAAATTAGCCCTATTAGATTGCCATTGAAGTGTCTAAAAATAGCACTGTGGTCAGAGTGCTTTTAAAACAGAAGTAGATAGAGAAATGCAAAAGCTCAGAAGGTAAGTTCAGAAATTTTTGATGTTTTAAATAAATATTAAAATGTCTTCATCATAAGTGGAAGTTTATGCATGCAACCAGTTTCACAAAGGCATTCGCACAATAGTCTCATCTGTATTATTCCACCCAAGATTCCTTGTACCTCTGACTTTCTTCATACTTAATTTTTCATATTTCTCTTCAAGCTCCTTTTACCCCAAGTTAAGAATATTCTCCTCCTCTGTTTTTTCCTGCCTCTTCCCACATTCCCCAGCATCTTTCCCCAGTCAACAGAAACAATGAAGGGCCTCCTTAGTCAGTTCAGAGACAACACCAAGCTGGGCAGATGTGTTGATCTGCTGGAGGGTACAAAGTTCTACAGAGGGATGCAGACTCATGGGCTGGGGCCAGTTGGATGAAGCGACCTTAAAGTTTATCTCCTAGTCCTTACACACCTGCCATGGGCAGGGATAACTTCCATGAGAGGTTGTTTCTGCCACAACTTTTCCTCTTTAAGGGGGCTGACTCTTTATACTCTTCTGTACTTCAGCATGTGCCCTTTACACAGAGTGCAGTCCTTCAGCTACACAATGGTCCAGCATGGGTCCCCCACAGGGGTCATTACTATATGTCCTACTTTAATTCATAGAGTAACATAATTCATGTTACTCTCTTTCCTGTGAGTAACAGAAAAAGTGTCAGGCAGTCTGAAGTCATAATATTTTAAAACTGTATCTATGGAAAATGTACTGATAGAGCACCCATTGAAATTATCTATGCCTTGGCTTGCAGAAGGAATCAACAGAAAAACCTTTTGGGTTCAAAAAGTAATTAAGAGAAGTCCAAAAAAGTAACATGCATGTACAGTCTATCGGTTTCAAAGTGAAGAAAATTATGATCAGGAATGATGACTCTGCTCTCTGAGGAGGAGGATCGTAGCAAACATGAATCACTGAGTCTACGAAAGAGTCACCAGCTTTATCAAAACAGTGCACCCTTGAAACACATAATGGGATTATCAGAACACTTGTGATTCAGTATTTCTTAACCTGTAACTTTGCATAATTGTGAGTTATTTTACACCACATGCATAAGATGTATATATCTCCAATAAAATATAAAACTCCAGTTCCTTTAGGAAGGAACCTGCAAATATGTGTAGCAATGCATACACAATTAATTCTTCACCATTCATAAAATTACGCTACATACCATTAGAATAGTAACTGTTAGAGTGAAAATACTTCTACACAAGCTCATGAGGATATTATGATAAAACAAACTTACAGTTTTAACTTCAGCTAAGTTGAATAAAATGACCAATAGACCTCAGAACTCAAATATATGTACAAAAATAAACAGAAATATACAAACTTGTCTTTTAAAAGAGAATTTACTAAAATGGTCATAATTTCCCCAAATTTTAGCTTTGTTTATGTATTAGTTTTAATTACTTTCTTTGGAAATAATTTTTAAAAGGAAGATTCAAAACCAATAAAAGTGAAAACTCGATTCCAGCTGTGGAATGGATAAATCATTGCAGGAAATGCAGGGAAAAAAAAGTAAATTCCACAAAACTGAAGGCCGAATATATGTGTATCTCCATAGATGTGTTAGAGAAGAAGTAGTCAACATTAAATCAAAGAAAAATTGCATTTCTTTTGTTCTTCAAAACTCCTGCTAATGAATAACATTCTGATCCATTTCTCCGTAAGTTAGATCACTCGTGTCTTCACTGTAATTATCAGCCATGGGAAATTTGTTATTTAAACTGTGAATCACTATCCTCTTAACTCCTGCCTTTTAATCTCTTTACCTTATTACTCTCCTTTCCAAAGAAGAGCAATTAGTAATGTCAAGGAGAGAGTACATAGCACAAAAAAAATTTGTGATGCAAAACTACGAATTTAGTTAAACCCAGAAATTACACTAGTAAAAAGGATCAGTAAAGATAGCCCCAAATAGATAAATATATTTACAATAGGAGATTCTTCACAAGTAAAATACAGGTGATGATATCTAGAATTACGAGGAAGAATACAAATACAAATCACAAGAAAGAATGAATAGCAGTACCTCTATTAAAGGTAGTATTCAAAGACATAATGTTCCCTAGCACTTGTTGACCAAAATGTAACATACATTTTTTATTATGTTTTACTGTATACATCCTGAAGTCTGAAAGAAGAAAAATGAAAAGAATCACCATTTCCAGAGAAAAAAAGCTGATAACTTAATATGCAAAGAGATTTGAGGCCTCTGTTCATTTTAAAGGTAAAAAAAGAACCATGAAAAAGATTGGGCTTGGGAGTTTGAACTTTACTGCATCTGAAACTACATCCTAATGAACAGGAACACAGTGAAAAGACTGAAGAATATAAAATGACACAATATGTCTTGTTCAAACACTTTTATATTTATGGTGAAATTAAAGAAAATATAAAATTGGGTTAAATTAATTTCTTTCCAAGATTAAACTAATCATTTTCAAAGGGAATTATTTCTGTGTAAAAACGTGTTTTACCACTAATAACAGCTATTTCACTTGAGAATTATATCTTGACCAGAACCATACCAATTCCTAGAAGAGACGTAAATATTGATCCTAATAAGTTCTGACTGAAAAAATCTTACAATAAATATCAAGAACAGGAAAAAAAAAAAACTTTAAAAAGTTAACTTTAAAAAGACAGTGACAGTAATATCACTGAGGACAAAAATCAAAATGTATTGTTGAAATAAGAAAAACTGTTGTAGAACCTGCACCTAACAATACTTAACAATACTTTATCTACAGTGACAGGAGTCCAAGGAATTAAATGTGATGGAGTTAGTCTTTCAAAAACACCTCTAGTAATTAAAGGATTTTAAGCAATAAATAAAATCTACATAAAATAGAAACTTGCTACAGCTGTGAGACAGCAAGTAAGGCATATATTTAAGTCATAAGTAACAAGACTAGAACACTGAGACCAAAATATATTGCATGAGTAAAGACTAAAGTCACCATGATTCCTTCTAAACTAATTCCTAATATACAGAAAAGTGAAAACAAGTATTTAATATTTAGAAGCAGGGAAGGGAGAGAGGCTAATATCACTTAACTTCAGAATTTTTACACCCAAATTCAGCATCAACAGGCGATGAAGTATTTTATAGGTGGGGGAAGGTGAAATGGTTTTACATGGTTCACTTTGACCTAAGAAAGACACCTAGGGTCAGAGGAACCAGCCTTAGAAAAAAATACCCTCTCCATAGACCATTAGGAGTGTTTTGATAACTAGATCGTTTGCAGATGTCTAGATAGCACTCTTTCATCTCAGTTGTCACAAAAATTTTATAGTGCACGAGAAACTGTTATAGCTGCACAGTGAAAGGAGTTTCAGAACCTTAAATAAGACATAAGGAAACAAAGAAAATTCAAAACTAACTTCTGAAAACCAAAATAGAAAGTAGGAAGTGGTGAATTTGCAGACAAGAGAAGTATCTTTACCTAAATCTGCAAAGAGTGGTTACAGAGTAAAAATCCTTACATCTAGTAAAGATTTCAACACAGGGCCCTCAGAACTGGACATCTTCCAGCATTCCAATGCAGAGTACTATTAAAAAAACCCCAAAAACTACTTCTGGTAAATAGTCTTGCAACAGGCCAATGACTCAGTTATTAAAAATAGGATAGAAAAAACACAGTAACACAGTAGATATCATTAAATGTTGGATGTCCTTGCCTTAATGAACTTGAGCACTTCATTTAAGAAGACAGCATAAAGAGATAATAGTCAGAGAAAATCTATAAAATAAATAGGGATTTAAGAGTTTCACTCCAAGACTACATCCGTGTATTAGTCTAGAAAAGAGAAAATATATTCCCCTAGAAGCAGAACTCCTAAATAAAGATACACAAAAAAGATCAATCAGCTGTCCCCAAATTTGATGGTCTGCATCCTTGAATTATGCATTTCTGCCTGCAAGTCATACCTTCAATGTGCATTGCAATCATTAAAATAATCATTTTTTATTAACTTTGAGATGATGGAATTGAAGCTCCACTTTTTCCCTCCTACAGGTCTAACAACCCCCTTATCCAATGTCTGTATCAGCATTTAACTTTTTCAGAACTTTCGTTTGATATTTTACTGATGGCAATATTCAAGAAATAATGATCTGCATCACTGTTTGCAATACCAATATCAAATTTCAAAAGAGCCGTCATGGAAGAGATTAAGCTGCGCTCTCAGATATATTTTATCAGTCTGTCTTAAGATGAGCAAAGACAATATTGTAGCAGCTTATGCTCATTTAACATTTGGAAAATCGATTGATTTTCTTACTCCCCTCAGCCATATGGATTAGAAACTCATTTACTTCTCTCTGTTATGAAAACACAATCTGAAGCGGAAGTATGTAGCAAATTCAAAAAGCAGGATAATTATGCAACAAGTAAAGCACTGCATAATCTCATTATACCATGGATGGGTTTTGACAGTAAGAGTGAAAAGAACATTTTGAATTAAAAGTCAACAAAATCAAAATGCATAAAATGAAATACATTTTAACATACTGTTTAACTGCAGCAAGAAATAACTGAAGTCTAAGGCTTAGAAAAATTTAGAAATCAATCAGCTCTATGCATGAAGAACAGAATTCACTTGACAGGATACAACAATATAACACAAGTTCCAATATTCTTCCACTATCCAAGCTGCTGAACACTGGGGAGCAAGGAAAGATGCAACCCTTTTCTAGAACCATATAATCCACTTTCTCGTGTAGACTTTGGACATCATCCCTCTGGTCTTGTATCCTTTGCTTTCATTAAAATTCATGCAAAAAGAAGGTGATGATCTTATTAATGGCTTATTAATTATCATTACTAGTTACAAAGCCAGTCAGAGATAAATAGGTTAGAGCATCAGAAACTAGATTCTGAAGACCCAAACTTAAATATTGCTTAATTTTTAATTTTTTTTAAAGTAGACTGGGATTTGTTTGGTTCAGATTTTAATTTCTTTGGTTGTTTCATCTTACTCTTACAATCAGTTTAAGTGTTCCATAAAAAAAAAAAAAAGTGCTTTGTTTTGTTTTGTTTTGTTTTGTTTTCCTTTGTTTTGTTTTGCTTTGCTCTGCTTTGTTTTGGTTTTTTACCACAACTAAAAGCCAAGTTTCACACTCTGGGATCAGTACTTTTGGGAAAAGAAGTTTGCCATACATAGCAAGACAAAAGAGATTTTGTAGTACATTTTAATCCTCAGAGTAATTCATTGTGTCTTAATGGAGTACTGCCAAGACTAGATTTTTGATGTTTGTTTGCTTTTTACTGTCTTTCATCTTTTCAAGAGCTAAATTGCTTTGTACAGTTAATTATCTAAACACTTTTAGTGTAGTTCTTTATATTCTACAGCTTTGCTTAGTTTTGCAACAATGGGTAAAGTCCCCTTTAAGTCTGCTGCAGAAACTTAATTCTCATTATTGAAAGAACATACCCAAATGCTTTCTTCTTGACGATACTGCTTCCAGTTTCGTCCACTGTCACTGAACATCAGAAGGTAGCTTGTTACCCAGTCTGAGCTCCCATAACCACCTTGAGTAGCAACAGCAGTAATCTCCGTTCTTTCACCAAGATCAATCTGAAGCCATTGATATTTATTGGACACAAGTGGAGACCAGCCACCAGCACCTTAAAAAGAATGAAAAATAGTGAAGTGTATTTCTAAAAATAAGAAAGTTGACATAAAACTTGTATATGCAAAAATAAATTAGTTCATTTGAGCAACGTTATCTAACGAAAAATGCTCTTCTCCAAGGCAGAGATTTCAAACTAAGATGACCATTACAAGTTCTTTCCAACTCAAACCATTCTATGATTTTCTGAGACTAATTCAAGATATAGTTGCATCAAAACTCTTTTGGTGTTATTTAGCAAGTATTCTGAAAATTTATACAGATTACTAGATATTTGTAACCAAATATAACTATTATAAATTATTATGAATTGACTCATACTCTTTTCTCTTTCTCTCCAATAACTTTTACAGAATATTCAGACACAGCATCTGGTGAGTTTTATTAGAGAATGGTGTGATAAAAATTTAAAAAATATCCATCATTTAAGGACAGATTTAGATCTAACTCAGAAAAACACAATGTAAGAGGCATCTTGAAAAGTTCTTAAAGCATACATACACAGAACCAGAACAGATATATTTAGTTTCCACAACAATCAGTTAGCTACAATCCAATTTTATGCTTGTACAGGCTTCAAGATGTAGAAAAATTCATTGCTAAATACTACATGTTGCTTAATTCTGTTTAGAGTCATGAGTCAAGTTCTTAACATTATCTCTTCTAGTAAAGAAAAAGAAAAAAGAGTTTTAACTAAGGGATGTAAAACCGTCAAATATAAAATGGTGGGAAATCATGTAAATCACAAAAAATTAGGTCCATTCTACAGAGCCAAGCAGAAAGAGCTGAGAAAAACATAAAGTTCCACATATGTAACAATTCCTTGTCCACACATTTATGAGCTATTTAAAATGTAACAGAATTAAAACTATGGCGTTAAATAATGTGCATATATTTTCCCCCTCTTTATCTCCATCAGGATTTAGAATTTTATGTAAAGATGTGATGTCAGTGGTTTCATCTCAGTTACTCTCACGCAGGTTCCAAAGCCCTACCTTATGACCACATAATTTCATCTTTTAGTGGCTGTGGAGAACACTGTGGTGGCATCAAACAAGAAAACTTTGTAAACAGCCAGCATGGCAGGTTAAACAAAGGTCCCTGCACCCATAAGCAGAGTGGTCTATGTTCACATCATATACTGTATATGTGACACACACCATGTAAGACTTAACTGCCAACTTGACTACCAAATCCTCAGTTGATGCATTAACACTTACAGATACAGCAACATTCTGCAGTGTTGTGGTATCCAAAGCCTTCTTAGAATTATATGTCACCATGCCAAGTTTGGTGACATTTTTGAACTTTTCACTTGAAAGGCGGGGTTGAATTTTAGTGGAGTCGTGCGGCAGACTGTCCTGAGTACATAATTTGTAAATCCTTTCTGTGACAAAATATCTTCACTTGGTGACTGAAGAACTTTTTTCAGAATGAAGTAATGGAAGTCGGAAAGATGTAAAAGAAAATGCCTGAAAAGCAGTCTGTTATGGCAATACTACTTGCTGCCAGCCTGAAGTAAGTACTCCTGTCTTTAGTAACTGTCTTTTCCAGAAGTTTTTTCAAGGCATACCACTACGTAGTCTACATGCCCTCATCATGCTGGACTACACCCTATGGAAAGACAAGAAAGAGACACAGATACACACTGTTCTAACGTCAGGGCTATTCAATTCGAGGGATGACAGTAAAGATGCAGAGAAAGAAGTCATCTATCAGCCCTGTACTGACCAGTGCAACACAAGACCCATAAAAAAATACCACTGAGCAGAAGAAGCACGATGTCTCCAACAGCCTGTATTCAGCAACAGCCTAGACCACCAGACAGAAGCTGCAATATGTTTCCTGAAGCACCATGACACTGGTTCACACAATGCTTTCATCTGTCAAAGGCTCTTAATGAGCTCTCCTGTCTGACTGTCCAGCAGCCAGCTGTCCTCCCAGCATCTGACTGCCACCTGAAGCATCACCGATGTGAAATGTTTGCCCAGTCCTGTAGGAAACACTAGTGGAGCATGTTAGCTTCTCACCCAGTACTCTCTACAGTGTGTCCTGTCCTTGCAGCAAGATTAATGAGTGTACCAAATTGCAGTCGCTTTTGGCTGTAGCATACATCTGGGCATGGTGATGTACAGAAGCTGGCTGCATAACAGATGTCAAGAAGGATCTCGTTTGTCAGATTTCATGCTGCATGGTGTGGATGTTTCTGGGAAGATCTGGAGAGATGCTAAAGAGCTTCTCACAGGGATGCAGATACCATGTATATTAAACAAGGCTGTGCCAAAATGTATGAACACACAGGGAGAGACTAATATATACAGGGATATAATTTTGTCATCTCTAAACTTCCAGAATTATTGACTTTGAAGTCTTCACCTTATCACCTTATTTCTCTTTTTATTTTTTTGTCAGTGTCTTTTATGTAAAGCATATGCTTTCTTCAATTACATCTGAACATATGTTTTAACAGTGACTGATGAAACATCTTTTGTTGTCAACTAACAGCAAATCAGAAAAATAATTTTCATAGGGGAGTCAATCTGTATCTAGAGTTCCTTTTTTTGAACTTTATCTCAGGAGGTGTATAACCCTTTTCATTTTCCACTGTCTCTTGCCTATATTAAGATTATTTGTATGCAACCTACCAAAAATCTACATTCAGGCAGCCCAAGCATATAAGTTTCATGCTTTATTTCTGTTAAGAACCCCAAGCATTACACAGTTCCTTTTTATGAAGAACATGCTGACTCGAAGTTGAACGCACAGATAATACATAAAATATTTTTATTTTGCTTATCATTTCTATTATATTTTTTAAAAACACCAGTGCTTGCAAAATGTTTGTACACATGTGTAACTTTTATAAAGCACATTACTTTACTGAACACATTTAGCAACCTCATAATTTTTCTGAAGTACTAACTCCTTTTCTGAACTTACGAGTCTCTGTCTTTCAATTCCATTTTAGTAAGATCTTGCCAGATTTACTTGTTGGTTGATAAGTAAATGGAGGATCTATAGTTACTAGGAGGCTTGGTTCATTCAGCCTAGCAGCAATTAAATCAAAGTTTAGAGTCACTTTTACACAATATTTGATAAATAGCCTCCTTCATTTTATGTGATATTCATCAATAAATTTATTGTTAAATGATGGAAAAAATTACTAAGCTTTTGACATTTTTAATGCATTAAAATTTATTAATTTGGCTAGATTTAAAATCTAAGAAATCATGCATCTTTCATATTTCAAATTTTGCCTAGGAAATTCCATCATTCTTGATTTCTGTTTCTACAACACTACAACATTTTTTTTCAAGTCAGCTAAGTGAAATATATTGGAGTTTCCTCACACATTCTCTCCAAGTAATGCACAGTGCTCTTCTGCAGAAGTTATACAAGGAGGTGCCATTCATTAGTTTAGTCAGCAATTTCTTCGTCGCTACAACTGCCAAACTATAAATAAGTTGCACCCTGTAATCTATCCTGGATTTTTACAGTGGACTTTTAGGAGACGACTTGCTTCCCTTCAGATACCCTATATTTATGGACTTCCAGTTTTATGCTCTTCCTATGTAGTTTAAATTCTAATATATTTCCTTTCTTGTTTCTGGAGGTTAAATATCCTCTGCCCTCTCCCATGACCATCAATATGAACAAATCACAAAACTGAATGGGTATTATTTCATTATCCTGGTTCCTGTCTGCGAGGATATGTGTTTAAAGAACTTGTATTTTCATACTTCCTTAGCTTCACTGGGGTGACAATATCATTATGACTAACACTGAGAATAGAAAAGAAAGTCAGCAAAGTCAGCAAAGAGCTACAAGAGAACAAAATTAGAAATGACTGAAGAGAAGGTCCAAAAATTCAAATCCAAGGTAGAAAATACTTGAGTATTGCTACAGTGGACTTGGAGTGCTATATCAGGTTTAAAACTTTTGATGCTCCTGGAAGAAAATTTATTAGGTGATGCTTAAGCTTTTCAAACTTTCTCTCTGTAATTATCAGTCTGCCAGGATATTTTTGCTTCATTTGAAAAAGTCTGAACTACACAGAATAGAAACTGATTTAAAGATTGCCCCTTTGTATGAACACCACCCCACTTTTTTCATGTCTGGCTCTGTGACTACCATCGCCTATGCTGTCATGTAAACCACAGAACAGTTCACACTCATACATGCCTTGACATCTGTTTCTTCATATGCAGTTCATTAGACAATTTAGCCAGCACCAGTACTTTTACCATTTTTAAATTCTGTCAATTTTTTGAGTATTTAATTGCAATAATTGCAAGAAGTGTATATTAGCAAAAGTTCAGGCTTAAAACTAACACACATCAGAAAGGATGCTTTCCTTTGGTTAATCAAACTGTGTATTTCCCATATGGATCATTTAACAGAAGCTGATTTTAATTTCAAGACAGTAAAGTTTCACCAGGGATGAATTTGCCTGCACTTATTACAAAGCAGATTTTCTGCATGCACGTAATTGACAACTGAGTCTTCTAAGGTTTTAAAAAGTCAAATGAACTGCTTTACAGCATTCAAAACCCCTAAAGTTTGTCATACCAAAGTATGACACTAATTCATTTCTTAAGCTGAAAGTCATCCTCCTTCCCAAACTGAGAATTACAAAACTGTAGGCTTATACTTAGATAAACAGCATAAGGCTTCTGTTTCTCAAGTTTATTGATAGATAATGGAGGTGAGGAGTGGGGGGCAATATCTGATAAATGGTGTTGATGCATTTCTAGCAGGTAACAACCCTACTGGCCCCTTAAAAAAGTGTCTAGAGTAATAGTACTGCTGTGATAAAACCCTTTTACATCTTAGTTCTATGTTTGAATGAGGCAATTCAAGAAATAGAACTCATGCAATTAGAAATTCCCATTTATAGCCAAGCAAAGTGCAAGAAAAGCAATTATCAAGAACAACTTAAATAGCCCAAGATGCCAAAGAGCATAAATCACAACTTGGCCCATTTTTTAAAAAGGCCTTGCAAAAGCTATCACAGCAATGCTGTTCTGAGCCATATTTCAGTGATAAAAGACAGGGACATAAGCCTCAAAATTTGAAACCAGGGATAAACTGCGGCAAGTAAACCTGAGAAGAGATGAGGGACCCTGAGCTGTGAATAAGAAATACTGGACAAAGAATCTTTTTTTTTTTTTTACACAGAATGGAGTAGGCTAAGAGGGACAGTTAGATCAGAACCCAGTTCTGCAGCCACTGCTTCACATATAAAATTTCTGCATAGTAATTTTCAAACACATTTTTGATAGCTGTTCAGCTTTTGCCTTTTATCTGTAGCAGGATGCTCTGCCTAAGTGGGGATAGAACAGCTTGAACTTTACCATATTTGCAAAAGCTATTGATTATAGTAGGAGAGGAGGTGTTACACTCTTTTTGTTGTTAAAGAACAGTGAGGCCAGCCTGACACATCAATCCCAAACCTAAACATTCTGAGGATGTGAAGAACAACATTTCCCTACTGAAACTCTCACCAGTGAGGATAAAGCATACAGACATCCTTATAAAGGAAACAGCAACTAATAATACTCATAATTTATCTAAAGGCGCTGAACTGAAGGCTGCTGAGCTGACACAGCTGGCTTGAAACATACGAACGACAGTCAGTGACTTATACCATGGAAGGCCAGCCCCCCTTTTCACAGCAGGGACTTGTAGCATGCTCCTTCTAGGAGTGCATGTGGAGATTCCCCCCTTGAGTGGGGACACTCCCTCAAGGTTACTCCTTGAGGATGAATGAAAAGAGTTGCCCAGGCTCATTGGTATGGTTGAGTAACCTAAAGCTCCTGTTAATAATTATTTTGCTAGTTTTAATATAATTTCTTCAATATTGCTTCAAAAACGTAATGCACTACAATAGTAGTTATAAATATACTGTGCGAGGAGTAATTCTGATTGAAGTTTTTTAGTCTAAACATTATCACCATCAATTTCAACAAATAACATACTTTATTCATATAAATATATTTGGTTTGATGTCCTTAATCCTGTTGGAGAAAGTTATATAAAGGCTGAATTACACCTATACAAACCATCAGACATAAACTTTTGACTAAGTCTGGGACTAGGATGGATCCTGCTGCACTTGGACTCCTCTCTGAGAAGGAGTTTACAAAGCAAAGTGTTTCTTTATGTACATTGTGACTCCTCAGGAGAATCTCCCTGATAAACTATCTGAAGCTTCCACGCTGTTTGATGTGATCTAAGCAAAATCCTATTGTTTCCTACGAGATTATTTTCAGGATGAAAAAGTCTTTCTGACACTCACATATTACCTATATTTAAAACAACCAATTGTTTGTTGCAAAACAACCAATCTTAACACGTAAAACACCAAAAGAGCAGCCAGGGCAGGAGAGCTCAGCTTTTCAAAACCAGTTGTTATTGCCTGAAGAAAGACCCATGTCCAACCGGTCTCAAACTGTACAACCTCGGAAACAGAATCGGAGAATATTTCAAATTGTAAGAGACCCACAAAGATCATCGAGTCCAGCTCTTAAGTGAGTAGTCCACACAGGGATCAAACATCCTTGGTATTATTAATACCATGCTCTAACCAGCTGGTGTTTTCATCTCCACAGTCTCCTCTCCTCCTGATTTTAAGACTGCAAGTTAGGAGGATACAGTGAATTCAGCCAAAGTGTAAGATCAGAGAAATACCTCTTCAAAGATTACTAAAACAAGAGGCCTCAAATAGTTGGGCAACCTTAAGACTTCTAGTACTTTCTGCATGAAGGAGACATACCATTGAGTTGGAGAAGACTAAAATCAATTGTGCCCTGTCACTTTATTAGAGCATAAAAAGACTCCGTGGCCATCCTTCAGGACAGAGTCACAGTTTAGTATCCTTCCATAACTGGATTTCATAGGAAATCATTCAATGTCTTCACAATATTCTTTCTGGTTTAGTACGGTTTAAATAATGTTAGTTGTATCTAAGAAACCAAATATTAACTGAAGGTGTCCTAACTACTAATACGAACTGATGAAAACTAAGAAACACTCTTACATAACACAACTTCATGTATAGCTTCTCAGCTGTTTTCTGGTCTTGCCTTCCTATGTTACAAACTGACAGAGGTTAAGTTCAATATTAGAAAAAAGAAAACCGACAAAGTACAGAAACAGAATGGAATCTCGGAGATATTCCAAGGAATCAAAACTGAGATTTCCCCTTGAAAGAACTCTTCTGCATTATTTCCTCTTCTTGGAAAACAATACTTATCTCCACATATTACAACAAAACCAAATTTGTTGCACTATATAAATTCTGAAGGTCTTCAGTACTATCCCTTCATTCTGAACATATAAGCCATAATTTTCTGGATTGTTAGGGAAGCTCTTGGCCAGGTTTCCGAAAATATTGCGCGAGAGTAACTAAGAGTCACATTTTTGAGGGGCTGATACCAGAACTTCTCACTCACGGGAATGAATCATGATATGTACTGTTTGAATAAAGACTGAAAAGTCCCATGAATGGCATCTGATTCTGAAACCAGCAAGTTACTCTTGCTGCCAAAAAATGAATGAAGAAGTCTTGCCTCTTAAAAACTAAAGAATGAGATTAATTTATCCGAGTAATTTTCAGAAATAAGTATAGACATAGCAAGTATGTTTTGGTGTATCCATGTAGGGAAGTTATGTTTTCTGAGGAGTATTTCACAGGTCTCATGCAGAGCTCTGTCAACGGAAATCAGAACTGCTAAAAAAATTCAGCAACTTTTGAGGTGGAACATAAAGAGAGCTATATAAATGCTTCAGTCAGACAGAACTTTCTAAGGCAGGTGGGTGTAGCATCTAGTTCAGTGGCCACAGAGGTAGAATAAGTTTAATTTTGTAGGAAGGTCTAACCTTATTTTAAGATATTCTGAAACTGAGTATCAATGAAGAAAACATGTATGATCTTAGAAGACAAGGAGCAATTGCATTTATTTTTTCAACTGTCAGAATATTTAATATTTAAGGAACTTAACTTTCAAAATTGTGACAGGTACTATAAAATGAATATTAGGTTTTAATAATAATTTGTGACAAGTAGTAGTTACTATGTCAAGAGGAGTTTCAGACGCATCTTGAATTTAAATCAGTGCAACAAAAAGGCACTGGGAAATGGTATTAGTAGTGACAAAGTTTGATCTACTTTGCATCATTCAAACAGAAGAAGGTAGATAACTTTATTTCACCCCCCTTCTGCATTAACAGTAAATTAGATGAGTGAGTCAGTGAATCCCATTTTACATTTCTTCAGAAAGCTCTGAAGTTATTTCTCCTCAATTAATCATCATGTAAATACATCAAGGGAGATAGTTTGATAAACTGACATAGTTTATCAAAAGGAAAACATACTGGCAATGGTTCAAAGACCTGTCAAAGCCACTACTTTTTGCTCAGATTTTTCATCACCAGCATACCATACAGTGCTAGGAAGCAGTGCTCTACAGCAGGCAACATCAACAACAGTGTGCATTGGAAAGCCCAAGTTTGACTAAAAAACTTTTATATAGGTAAAGAAGCTTTAATTGTGTAGGATATAATCTGAGCCACACTGAGCCACTTCTGCACTATACTAAAAAGGTGTTTTCTTCCTCCAGCAGGAGACAGGTATTAAAAAAATGTCGTTCCAAGAGATTTGTGCTGAAGAAAACCTCTTGTTCTTCACATTGTTTCTTAGGAAAAAAGTGGTTTGGAAATGTGCCAGTTCATTGCAAGATTTACATCATTCTTGGCTATTACCACCCAGTTTTACTTGATGACAAGCAAACTATCTCCCTTCCTACGAACTAGGACTTTCACATAGCAGTTGCAACTTTTTTTGGCACATATTCTGACAAAAATCCAAGACTGAAAGTAAAATAGGACTTAACTGGGAGACTGTCTCCTTCTTAGGGGAGTGTATTCTCGCAATAGTGTTGTTCTCTTTTCTCTCTAGACTGTGGTCACACCCAGGTTTAGGATGCTCCATCAGTAAATCCTGCTCTGCATGGAGTTTTGTTCACTACTTTCAATATTTAAACTTCTCTCTCTTTTTCTCCATCACTGAAGTGAAGATCACTTTACATCATTGTAAATTTTACCTGAGGAACTTATTTTGTTCATAGATGATGCACAGAAAATTTCATGGAGAAAACAAAAATAAAGAAACTTGATTGCCACCATCTTTCGCTATGCCACTGAGTTTAAGAAGCATTCTCATTTAAATTTCTGTGCTGACATAATTTCTATTGGTATATACAGCATTATGTAAAGAAATACAAACTAACTGGAGTGGAAATGGAAAATATGTATTTATTGTATAAATATTTGTTACAGTGAAACAAAAAAATTGCATAGGTAGCTCAAATACACTGTTCTTCACAGTTTATATAAAGTTACACAACTTCTTTCCAGCTAATACATTTTTACATGTCCTTTACGTATAAGTGGCTTTCACTGAACCACCTATATTTGTTTTCCTTGCTCAGTGGTCTTGCAGAATATGTTACACTCCTGTCTTGCAAATTAAAGCTAGTAGTGATAATTAGCCATAGTTCTCAAGGCCAAAAAATTTTTATATTGAGGAAGATATTTTACAGTTGAACATCTGCAATTCACTCACTTGTAGACATTTTAGTATTCTTCTTTCTTTCGTGGTTGTTTTACTTTCATTCATTCCATTGTGAAACAACCAGGCAAACTCACAATTTGAAACCAAATTATCCTGGTTCTTTAGCGTTTACTCCTGTTCACTTCAGGCTAGTGTGCCATCCCAATATTTTACTGACTACGGCCACAGAATTCAAAGACAAGAAAATCAAGCTTAAAATATTTTACATTGATCAGTTGGGCTCAGTATTTGTGACACAAGAAGACAGTGAGTATTTTAAATATTTGCCACTACGACAGCATTCTGATGAGGTTTCCCAGGGTAATACTAGCTACAATCTTCAGTGGTGTGAATTACACCAGAACGTATAAATACGTGTACCTAAATTGTGGTTTTTTTGATCCAAACATTCATTTATGATTTGTGTTCCTGTCTCCTCAAATATAAATCCCTCACTGGCATTTTAATAGGAAATAGCAACATTTATTAAGAACAGATTGACATAGGTATGGAGTAACTAATTTTTTTAAAAATGTACTGCAAAAAAAAAAAAAGGTAGATGAGTATTTCAGATATTATTTCATTTTCCTTGAGGATTTGCCTATTGCTTTGAAGAGTGTTGAACAGCAGTATCAGTGAATTGTAAACGGATCAGCAAGTTCAAAATACTATCAAACTAAATCTTAAACCCCTCTGCTATTTATCACCCAGTTCTAATATAGAACTAGATGTATCATCTCCAGTTTTACTTAGCAGAGTGATATGTTTGTATACTTAACAACAAAATGAGCAGGACAGTACCTTCAAGCAGATGAACATGTATGTGCCTTTCATTTTTATCACTACTTTAATCTCAATCCTTAATAATCCACTTTCTGATGGCGGTACTTCTGCAAATTCTATTTCAGCCTTCAAAATGATGATTCACTGACTTCGGCACCTGTTTCAGTACACATGATGCATTCAGCGCAGCAAAGCAAACAGAAAAAATATTACACCTGCAGTTTCCAAGGAAAAATACTCTAAGTATACGTATTTAAGACAGAAAAGCTCTATTTTATTTCCATTATTACAGGTATAAATTACTACATCTAGCATCAAGGAGGCACTGACCAGCTCCATCTGGTTATGGGCCTGTATGTATACCTGACATACACAAAGAGAACATGATTTTTAAAGAAAATAAGTGCAGTGTCAGCCTTCTAGTCCTTAAAGTCTGTTTGTGCTCATGTGCACAAGAATATGAATATTCTGCAATAGAATGATACATACTCTGTAAGTCAAAGGGATTTTCTAGTCTGATTACATTTTGACTTTGGGTAAGGTACAAGTGTCACAGTATGCATGTACATGTGCAGCTCCACTTCTGTACATTTGTGAGCGACTTGACCTGGCAAGAACAAAAAAGGATGAGGTAAAACTGGAACGTGCCATATCCCCTACATATACAGTATTTCCTTAATTGGGTCATGACTCCCAGCATTCTGTTCACTTACAAATATATGTCACATGACACTTAGCACTTTATTAATTGGCATCTATAGATGACACACTATACCAGATCCTCAGCTGGGAAGTTAGTATAACTCTCCCTAAGTCCTGTATTTAGTTTCCAATAATAATTTTCATATTGACCTGAATGCTAAAATTTTGATAGAGAAATTTATTATGGAGCTTTCACAAAGTCGAATTTGACCAATCATTTACCTTCCACGGTTTAAGATTCCTATTCTTATAAAAAGGACTAAAAAAAAAAAATAGATACACTGCTTCTCTTCAAATCCAACTCAATTTCTGGTTTTGTGTATTTGTAACATCTGCATTTTTCAGAATGCATGGATTACGATATCGTTATTTCCCCATATAATTTGGAAAGAAGTGCTCAGATATACAAAGAGGTTTGAACATTTTAACTTTGAGGTTTCAGCATTTTACACAGCATTGACTCCTGACTCAGATCTGTTGGCATAACGCCTGAGAGTATAATAATGATGACTAGAAAAATAACATAGAGAAAATGGAATTGAGCTAGACTAATGGAATTTCACGATCAAGAAATATAATCACATCTGGCTTGATTATCAGAAGAAAACATCTTTGTTGGTTAAATGGTTAAATTGTAGGTTGTACACTATAAATAATAGATCTTTATTATTGTTTCAAACAATATTGGAGCACAACATTTATTAATTGAGGTACCTAACAATGAAGAAAAACTGCAGTTGCATTCACTTAAGTTTTGTCCCTGGAGAAAGCTTAATTTTTCAGCATTCTGGATCTTTTTTTTTTTTTTTCCCCAGAATATTATAATAATATTAGTCCTCATTTGTGATTTTCAAAAATAGCATTATAATGTTTATGAAACTAAATCAGCCAACCTCAACAGCCAAATGAGTAATTCAGGGATTTTTATTTGCATCAGTTTTAAGACAACTGGTGTATAACTAATGCACAACTAAGCTGTAATATTTATAAAATTATGTTTCACTTAAAAGCTTTTCTCAGACTAAAAATTGTGTATTTATGCATATTCAGATCCTATCTTTTCAGATCATCACAGCTTCTTACTTTTAATACAGCCATTATGGACAGCAGAGCTACTGGAATCAGCCTATATAATATATGTAATAATAAATAAATCATAGTAGTGGTTGTGTGGAAAAGTTTCTATAGCTTTCAGAAAAGTAATATTACTGTAAAAACCTTGATGGACTGAATGGCACAACTTCTGCAGGTTACCATGATCCAACTTTATTTTTTTCTTCATAAGTATTATATAACTTATCAAATTACTGTATTTTTAGGTATAAAATCATTAATTGCCAATATTTTAAACCTCTCGCAACACACCGGTAAAAAAAATGTTAATTAAAAACTCTTTTAGGACAAAAAAAAAGGCATAAATATAAATATTAATAGAATGTGACCATTTGTCCTTCATTTAAATGTATATTTATGCAATTATGTTTCCGAACTCCAAGCTAATGTCTAACATCATTATTGTTGCGGTACTGTTCTTTATGTTAAAACGTTCATATACAAGCTTAATTACATCTATATACTGAAACATTACCCTGGATGACAGGATATCCAAGATTTGCTAGATATTCAATAAAATAATCATATTGTTCTGTTGTTTTTCTTTTTACGTGTAATGTGTTAAGAAACCATAGACTGCTTTGAGTTGAAGTTTTAGCTCTCTACATTTAAAAGATCTTTAGAAGGAGATTATGATGATAAACATCATGGATGTACATATGTATACACATTATATATAGACATATGTTATACATAAATACATCATATATATATATGTGTGTGTGCGTGTGTGTATACCAGAAAAAGAGAAGCTGACTGTATCCATCAGAAAATCATATATATATACACACACAGATCCCTTAATGTCCCTCAAATTCTAAAAGCATATTACTTATTTGAAATAGCAATCTAAGGTGGCTAAAAATTGTACATTACTAACTGGTTTGCAAATGGATTTAGGAATTCAAGAACTCACTTCTACTTACTCCCGCATAGTCCAAAGAGATTTAGTCAAGGATTGAAGCCAAATTGATTAAAAGCTGTCCAAAGAATAAAATCTCACTCCCTGCCTCTAAGAGATGCAGATTTAGAGCTTTAAACTCCTAACTGAGATGTTACGTATATTATACTTTTGCCCACACGATAATACCTTATTTTCTTGGTTTTGAGGGTTTTGGTCCTTATGAGAAATTTTGTCTACTTAAACAGGGGAATGAAGATGCAGTACAGGAAAGATTTCTTCACACTGAAAACTAATATTTAGATAATTGATCTTTGGTATTAAATAAGTAGATGGTAGTGCAACTTTAATAGTTAAAGGTGAATAGTTCATTAATTATTCATTAATATTTGAATCTTTTGATGTTGTTGTCATTTGTAGAAAGAAATAACCTTTACTGTGTTACCAGTCTCTTCTTTTACTGGGCTGTAACAAAATCACAAGCTAAACAACAGGAAATAATTTCCAATTGCTTTTGCCAGAATGTTAGCTTTATAGTCATGCAATAATAATAATATTGACTGAGTGCAGAAACTGTCAAACACCGCAGTTTGTTGAAAAGGTTATATTCTGCCTACCAAGGCTAAACCAGTCTCATATCTTAAGAAAAGAGCAAAATAGAAGCCAAAACCTCTCAAAAAGCCTATGACATGCTTCAAAAATTATACCAACAAATGAAAAGGAATGCAGATATAGCACATAAAAATTGGATAGGAAGATCAACATGATCGTAATTCTGATAATTAAATTTAACTGGAATTCTCAGTAAAAAGATAATTTTGGACAGAAATAAACCTGCTCTCCCAGTCAAGACCAGAATGCTATGGTAATGGAGCAGATGTTAGATTAAAAAAGGGTGTTAAAAAAGTCAAATTTTTCACAAAGGTATTTGTTGGAAAGCAGTGTAATAAGCTTTCTCTTTTCTGTCATCAGAGACATTTCATCCCACATCTCTCATCTCCCACCTACTACAGGCAGTCACAAAATAACACACAACATCAGGTTGCCCAAGATCTTCTACCTGCAAAATTTTCATGAGTTTTGCATTTTAAAGTGTCATAGAGGAGCTTTTCTTCTGGAAGGTAATTAGGATTTTTGGAGAGCTACTAACATGTAACTGCTTCAAAAATAAGACCACCAAGAATGTTCTATTCCCCAACACTGTTACAGGGTATATCCACATAATCACAGACTTACCTGGTGGTGAAGGGGAGGAAATGAAACTGAATGCTTTCGTAAAGTACACTAGTATAGAATGAATTTGTGTAATTTTTAAATAGTTAAATCAAATATACAAATATATGATACTCTCTACAAAGATTATACTCTTACCAAAAAGTAAATATCTACTCTTAGGTAACAAAGTATTGGTAGTTCAGAGGTTAAAGAACAGTCTCTAGGAAAAAAACCAACAACAAAAATCCCCCACAAATATCATGTTGTTGGGGTTTTTTTCTTACTCGGTACCCAACCATCTACTATATGAGCTACAAGAGAAATAAGAGATCTGATAGCTAAAATTCCACTTTCAACTCCTATTCCTTTAGTAATTAAGCATTAACAAGCATGTTGTATTTTACCAAATAGGATACTATACAAAAGGACTCAAACTGGGCCACAAATCAGTCACAAACCTGCCCTCAACTGATCACATTATGGGAGCCTTTTACAGCTAGATGTCAGCTCTGAATGTTGATTGCCCAGCCATAGCTTGCCAAGAGCTACACGTTCTTCCTCCCTTATTAAGTTACATGAAATTGAAAAGATATAGATCTGGATTTCAAATCCACTGATCTGTAAAAACTGTAGGAAGAATTACATTACAGGAAATCTTGGTAGTATGGTTTATTATTAAGGTTATCCATTATTTCCAGGTATTTCAAATTCTTTCAGACTTATAAGTAGACTGAAAACTTGAGTCTTTCAGGCTTATTTTCTCTCTTTTTCTTTTTTTTTTTTTTGTTTTTCTTATCTGAGAAATTCCTTTAGCAATTCTAAGATTCATATAAGGATTTTGTTTCTTATTAGGTGACGAGTATGTGCCAAGAATATGCTTTTTTCCTCCCCCCTTTTCTTATCAACCACTACATTTGGCTGATAGATAAAACAGAAGCAAATGATAAAGATGTTATTAGGTTACTAGTTAACTCTGAAAGGTCTGCCTGCATTACTTCACTGAAGTACTGGTGCTACTGAGATCTGTGAGCTAACACCAGGTACCAGAAATGAAATGAGGAAATTTATTGTGCAGTTCATTTCCATCTGCTTTCTTTAGGCAATGAGAAGCCAGAACATTAAATACAGGAAGAAAAGAATTTGATCAAATATGAGAAGTATAGATTGGTACAAAGAATGCTGTGACTTTAAGTGGACTTCAGTTATACCAGTTTAAAATAACTGCACCAGATTCATCATAAATACTGAATGTGTAAGTAAACGAAGCAAGTATTAAATAGGTTGAAAGAGGTAATGGTGATGAATGACATTCAGAAAAAATAAATTGTCATCTTGGAAAGAATGTCTTCTCTGACTGTTAGTTTGGTTTTTGTTTGTTGGGGTTTTTTTTATTTTTATGTTTTCCCCCACAAACAAGGATGCTGTGAAATGAAGAAAAAACAAGGTCAAACATGTTGCACAAATACTGTCAGTAGTCAACTTTGCGACATGGATGAGATAACTAAGATACTATTTGCTTTTGATTCAGTGAGAAGTCAAAGGCTTATTGGTACCAAAACATGAATCAGTTGCAGGTAACATTCAATTTCCATAGGGATTTCAAGGTGGAAAATGTATTCTGATAACTATTTTCACGTTATATGGGATATTCTGTATCTGTAAGATCAGGTCTTACCTGTGACAGTCAGTCAGGAGCACTGCCTTCACATCTGGTTTGAATGTCTGGCAGTTCAACTGTGAAATTGAATGCATGCAGTCTGGAACTTGGACTAAAGGCCAGAAGGACATTTGTAACCACATAAGCCAAAAATGCCTCAGCAAGCACAAAGCCACAAAAGTAATTGTGCCTTTATCTCTTCTGATCTTAGAAATTGTGTAAAGGTTACGGAAATGAGTGTAAAAGGCGCATGAAAGGACTTGTGAGCTACTGCACATGGAATACAACCAGAAACTGTACCGGGAATATGGTTTCTCTCAAGCAAAATTTTGGCATTTAGAAAATTATTCTTGTTTGTTATTACATATGCCCTCCCAGGATGAGGCTCTAGCTGCTTCAGATCCTGGCACTAGGTCAAACAGTACAGCAGTATTCATATTGCCATTCCTGGTGTTATGGTTTTGTATGCCACAAATCCCAGTTTGGTCTCAATTTTACCAAATTTTTCCTGGTTTCTTTGCAACACCCAGTCCCAGAAAATGATGACTACCTGAGGGAGACCTGCTTAATAGTGGCTCACAATCCCACTCTAGCTGAAAATATTGTCTTTGAGACTACAGTCAGAGGCATGGATCAGTCAAATAGATGAATCTGGAAACAAGTTTTTAAGAATTCTGGGAAACATGAACATGGAAAACTGTTCTGGATTTGTGAGAGAGAAAACATCTTGCATTCTCTTAAGAAATTAGAACAAAGCCATGATGGGTTCTGTGCTTTCTCAGTTGAGTGTGAAGAATCCTACACACGCATATGGCTCCTTTAGCATCTCTACCTAAAACAGTCTGATTACGTTAATCTTTTTTTCCATATAAACATAAAAGAAAACTTTAAGGACGATCACATAATTAATTTTATGTGACAAATATTCATATAACAGCAAAAATAAGAGATTCTTTGTTGCAGTTATAAATAGAAGGTGATGTAGTGGTTTTTTGTTTGTTTCCTTTTGCTTTTTTTATCAGGAAATAAGCTGAATTTTTTTTTTTTTTTGTACGTATATACACTTATGTCCCTAGCACCTGCATTTTGAAAAAGATTAAATGATAAAAGCTTTTCCATATTTCTGCAGGCTAGAAAAATAATCAAGGCTTCTTAGTTATCCAAAACACAAAACAATCCCTTGAGGAAACACAGTAAACAATGTAATGACTTGTGAAATCTATGATTTCAATGGATCGTTTCATTTTTGCCGGAACTGCTCTTTCATGACTACTCTTCTAAGCTTACCAATTTCAAGGTCGAGTTTTTGCTAAATGTAGACAGCTGGCCTTCTGCATCAAATTAGAATCTAGTCCCGTGAGTATATACAGCTATTCCTTATTATACACTGATTTCCCTACAAAATGTATTTTGAAATTATTAATGCTATTAGAGGGTGTGAAAAAGGTAATAAAGAATGAAGTCTGGGTAAGTAAAAAAAAGTATTTTTCAATATATGAAAGAGACCTCATATCTAAATGTGGCCACTGTGCTAGAGGGTAAGTGCAAAAAGCAGAGTCACACAGAAAAAAAACCTATTGAACTATTCCTTTAAAATAAAAGAATCCTGATTCACCATTAAAAATAAATAGCAAAACCAAACTCTCTTCTGGCTTATTGTATTTAAGATTAGGTGTGAGGCATACATAGATAATGATCAAAGAGCTTTTACTCCTATTTGTACTGAATATTTGCTTCTTAGCAAAATGCAAATGTATACAGCTATGGACATGTTAAACTTTGCAAAACTGTCAGAATACTTACATTTTAGTATTCACAACAGTTTACCTCTAATAATTGTACCTTGAGAAACTGTAAAGCATTCACTTTTTAAGGAAATTGAAGATCTTTTCTAGTACCAGATACATTCAGGAGCAATTATTTCTAAAAAGGAAGGGGTGTCTCTTTTGCCAACTAGTGTTCACTTCGGAACGCAATACTCCTTTTAACAATGCAATGGGTCACATATCTAATATTAAAAAAATAAAAAGGATATTCAGTTAACAAGCTGGTTATTTGTGAGAACACACTGAAGATCTGAAGAGATAAAACAATATCATAAAAAAGGAATGAACAAAACATAATTGCATGTGTTGTCCAGAATTCTTACGATGAATGAAGCCAAAATATCTATTTAAACTCTCATGGTTCATTAATCAAAACATGTTTACAAGAGCTCTTGAATCCTTTGCATATAAATATTGTAAAAATACATTGAAAGACATGAGAATGGTCCACTGAATATCTTCTTAAAAACCTTTTGTGTAAAATGAGCTGGAATAAAAGGAGAAAAATCAAAATTATTTTTAAAAAACAGATTTATTTTTCCAGTTCTTTCTCATACCAAACCAACCCTGATCTTGTTTGATTTAAGGTACTTCTACAATATTTAGGCTCCTGAATTCAAGATTAATACATCCTTGGCTACAGTTCATATTTTGTGGTCTATTCTTTTTTGTTTGTTTATTTTTGAGCTTAATGAAAAAAACATTAGTGATTTTATAAATGCCCTTAAACCGCAGACATCCTATTTCAGAATTAAAGACATACACTACTGCAAACAAAGGGTTCTGCTTGCCAGATGTAAATCTATTATCCCTCTCCACAACAGCAAAAGTGAAGATCCCACTTCATCCCTTCATTCTATATTTAGAAACCAGGTGCACTTCAACATGAGGCAGCTTAATCCCTTTTAAAATGTTAGAAGTCAAAATATCAAGGCTGTCTGAAAACTGATTTATCAGTGGGCTCCTGCCAGTGTGTTTTTGACAATTTAGGCTCTGGAATCAATAGACACTTTTGATTTCCCATCAGAAAGACATTCATCTTTCTATAGCTCAAGGATCTAATATTAAAGGAAGACTTCAGCTGCTTTATGTCTAAAAAAATGAGCACAACTTCTACTCATCACTCACAAAACAAGTAAACTATAATGCTGAAAAGATTTCTGATGGAATCTACTTACACGTTTCCTTAATACCTTTTTTTTAAAATTAATACAATTATTCTAACATTCCCTTTTAAAAATTCAGAATTTTCAATTGAATTTCACAGTAATACTGAAATAAACAGCTATCAACTGAAGTGGTGCTAAAAGCACAAAGTGTTCTATATTGTGTCTGTGTTAAAACTCCCACCTTTGTGTTTCTCTTCTTGCAGCTGGCAACACTGGAGATCTCAGTTGTGGATATTTTTAAATCAATGCCTGATCAATGACACTAATTAGGTACTTAAAAACCCATCTGCATTTCAAAACTGTATTAGCTCTACATGTAGTATCCTGCTCACACAGGATATCCAGTAATACATCTATTTTGTCACATCTGAGAAATTTTGAGAGATCATTTCAACTTATCAACAAAAAAAAAAAAAGATGATAAAATGGGGATAATATTTCTCCCATTGTATTACCCCCTATTCTTGGCCCCTATTGAGCAAAACATGTTCTTTCAGTCTTCAGAGTATTTTTTTTAAAAAATTGAACCCAATAAAATACTAGCATAGCAAAGATGTAAATTACCTTAACTAAATCCTTCTTATTCTCCTGAAGATTTAATGTCTCATGGCTTTTTTTTTTTAAATAATTATTTTTCACAACATTCCTGGGTAATAGACTCTAAATTCTGTTTTGGCTTTCAAACCTTGAAAAGTCTTGAAGATTCCTACTGAACTTTCAGGTTCATTATATTATTTGAGAAGTAATAATTAGTTTTGAATACAATAGATTACCCATCCTGAAACACATTTGTTAATGTAGGCAACAATTTTATAATTCGGATTTTACTTTGGATTTTTATTTGGTTTTTCTTTTCAACCTATTTCCTCAAACAGGATTATTTAGGGTTACATTTCTCTTTGCTTATCTTTCTGTCCCGAAACAGGGAAATTAGCCTTGTGGCAATGATTTTGTGAAACATATTCATAGCAATATAGAATTACCATGAACTGCAAAATGTAAGTTTTTTCCTGTTCCTTTGCAGGTCATACTCTTTATCAATGACCTCTTTACATTGTCATGCAAATGGTACAGGGAATAATCTGTTATTGAAACATCCTGCAATCCACGCATGCTTCAGGCAGACTGCAACCTGAGCGTGAATTGATACACAGGCATGTCTGATAGCAGCACCATTTCTATTCAAGTTAATTTTCTACTGAGGGATTAGAGAATATGTCAGCCAGAAAGTTTGACAAATTCATTACAAACACAGTTTCTGACCTCAGAGTGCTTGCTGATTTGACTTTTGCAATGGCTATTGCTGCATACCTGCAATTCCGGCCTGTTAGGACACTGGAAAATAAAACACCCAAACTACCTCTCACAAAAAGTCTGAACTGAGACTTGCATAAATGTAAATAGGGTACCCTTCATTTTCTTTCTAGACACAGTCAGGATGAGTCTAATGCGCAGTGGTATTTCAGTTCCCAAACACAGAATGAAAGCCACATTAATATGTAGAATAAATGACTGTATAAAATGGAGAACCTTCTACCCCCAAAACCTACACACACCTCCAAAAACATACCAACAAACCCCAGAAACAACTCATCCAAGAACAACACAAAATGCAATGCTCTTATTCTTAAGACAAACAAAAGAGCTGTAGTGCTTATAGTCTAGATAAGCTCACATACGATATAAAGGAAGATGATTTTTTATACCCCAAGATACTGAAGACTGAGCAGCTTAATTTACTGTTGACCTTTTAATTTCACTAAAATGGTTCATAAGCAATACTCTACAATTACCAATGTGACACTAGGAAGAGACCAGAACAACAGAGAGACCATTAAAGAAATTATTTAAATTCTAGAATCTTCATGACACTGTATTTAGGTCCCTAATACTTCAAACTGAAGACACCTACATCATACAAAGCATCTGGCATGCCATATTCATGGAAATTTTAAAACCCACAGGTAAAGGATTTTTGGAGCATCCACAGGTTCATGAATTATTTAACCGTGGAAAATTAAAAAGAGAAATACCTCTGATCCTGAAAAAAAATATTATTTTTAAGATGTATTGTAATCTATTGATTCTTCAATGTCATTAATATATGAACTGAAATTTGTGTTAATAAACTTATGACAGAATTCTTTGTTTTTACAAATAATGACAAAGGAAATGAAGAGGCAGGCAAAAGTCTCCAAAAAAGGGTGTTTCCATAAAGGACTTAAAAATATTTATAAAAATTTCTACTGATTTCATCCAAATCAATTCTGCTCACTCTATGTCTCTGTCATTCATCATGACATGAATTAAAAAAAAACAAACTAAAAGTACATTATCATTCCTATTTGTACATCAAAACCCTGCTGATGTAGTTATTTGACCTTTTTCTACAGCTTCAGGCCATTGGGAGGAATTATAGAAACAGCTTCCTTGAGAGCGAAGGAAATCATAAAGTCAAGTAGACAAAGTTGTCTTGCAAGTTCATATGCCCAATGCTGCACCATTGTAGTTTTGTGTGATATTTATACCAGCAGCAATGACTGGAATTAATCCCAACATGGACAAGGATGTTAGTGTGTTGTTTGTTATATTCTTCTCTGTAGAGCTCAAACCTTTGTTATAACCTTGTTCAATTATCTGCATTAAAATAATTTGTTACAACCTCTCCAGTTTTCAGTCAAAGTACTACAACAGTAAAATGTATTGAGTAATGATGGATAAACTTCATTGTTCAGTGAAAATCTGAAGAAAATAGAGTAACAAGTATATATTGGGTTTATTTTACACTAATTTTCATGGCCTAGCACTAACTTCTCAGTCTAAATCTTTATATTCATTAGGTGGTAATTGAAAATTAGCCTTCCAGAACATAAATTATTCCTTTTTTGGAAGAAAAAAAAAAAAAAAAAGGGATCTAAGACTGCTAAACAGAAACTGCTCTTTTTCATCTGGTCCCCAGAGCAGTGAAATTTACTCAAAACATCTAAGTAATAGAAATTCACTGTTAATTTCACTTCAAAAGTCCAGAGCAGTAGCAGTTTTTGGCAGAAAGTTTAAAAATATGAATGAAAATGGTATTATGTATGCAAAAATGCGTTTTGCATACATAATGACATTACGTAATAGAACTGTGTATTTCACCTAATCTTTATTATTACATCTATCTTTAAAAATAAAATCCTATTGATGGACAGAAATCAAAAAGCTGAGACAGACACAAGTCAAAATCACTTTTTTCCAGAAATTCTACTTTATATATTAGTCAGCTAAATATGGTGAGACATACTTTCTAAAGACATGTTTCAAGAGCGCCTGATGCACTTTCAGCTCTTATCTGCAGTGGCTCAGTTCACCATTTTCTGTATCTCTGAGATACCTAAAGATGTAGATTAGAATGTAATATATAAATTTAACATAATTCTATAAAGATTATGACAATATTTAAATGAATTATCTGCCTATATGACACTGAGGGAAATAGTGACTAGGATATTCATTAGAATAACATCATTTTGTAAAGCCTTGCAATTAATTTAGCCTAGGAAATCTGAGTTCTCCATTCAGCCAGTCTAGTATGGCACTAACACCACAGTATGAGCAGGATGATAAAAAGGAAAAAAACCCATGTGTTCTATGCCAGAAAGCTGGTCTGTAAGAAGCGAAGGAAAACTATTATAAATGAGATGTCAAGAGACAGATACTTTGTGGAAGTAAAGTCTCAGAACTTTTTGTAGGGGTGTGGCAGGAAAAATGTTTTATATTTTTATATTATTCTCCTTTAGAACTAGAAATTATGTAATTCTCTATAAATTGGAATTTATGACATTCAAACTTATTTTGCACTACAGCTGAAATTAGCCATTATTACATGACACAGAAAATTTTGTACTTTTTTTAATTTAGGAAATTTTCCAAAATCTGGTTTTGTCCCATCTAGGACTTGGTGAGTGCTTTTTATTTTCAGCAAACAATATTTTAAGCTCCTTTACCCCTGCCTCAAACATAAAAGAAAGAAAGAAAGAAAGAAAGAAAGAAAGAAAAAAAAACAGATTAATCATCACATATGATCTATTTTTCCATCCCTCAAAACATTAAAGGAGGCATGATCTTAAATTTTTTGTTACTGCAGAGCAGTCCTGGGAGTCAAACTCTATTTTGACTCTCTACAAGATATCATAAGGATTCACATTTTGGATAAAATTCAGCCTTCATCTAAGATTTCAAAAATATATTATTTAAAACTATTTAAACCCAGAATAACAAAATGGCTATATCCAGATTTCTATCTTTATTATACTAACTTTAACAAAAAGGGTAGTAGACATGGGTTGTAGCAAAATGTTATTTTTGAAGTGAATTTTTTTTTGATCTTGGTCTCAAGCCTGTTCAAGGTTGCATGCAAGGGTATTTGAATACTGTAGCTCAACACAAACTTTTGCAAAAAGATTTTTCTTATTTTTTCTATCCCCCTAGCTGTATTTCAAGTAGAAAAATGGTCACAAACAGTTTCAACAATGAAGTACCCTTATTACCGTTTTTTTACTTCTGTGCATTTCACCATGGATTTTGCTATTCCGATGATGAAACACATGAAATAACTGGTTGAAACCTTTTGTTATGCTTTGTTATGCTTGAACAAATTTTGATGACAAGGCTGGAATTACGTTTCTTGAAATTACTGTACAAATATTCCTAACTCCTCATAAATGTTCATGAAAGCACAATGGGCTGTAAATATTTAAAATATTAGTGAATCTTTGATCCTATTTACTCACTCTGCTTAGAGTAATTACTCTGCTTAGAGTAATTTAATTCCTTCTTTCTTTCTGTCTTTTTCTTTCTTCCTTTCTTTCTCACTTAGTTTCTCACTTTTTGCAATATCAGAATCAAATCATATACATATATGGACAGAAGATACAGGAAAACAAAACAGCATATTATTCAAAATTCAAATTTAGACATTAATGTAATAATACTGCTTCAAATTTTACCTTTAATGAGGCTGGTGTACTCCCGAAATTTTCTTAAAATTGTGCACAAGTAACACATGCATGTGCAACGCCATTTGCACTTTCCTATGTGCCCATACAGTTTTTTTAAGGTGTCTAATACACGTACTAAAAATATTTTCCACAGAAAAAGTGAAGCTGTACAATGGTATTAAAAAAAAATCATCATTAATATGCTGAGAGATCCACGGTAATGTTCTCACTGAAACTCATAATTATTGCAGTAGCTACAGAAAAAAACCCCAAACAAACAAAACCAAATTGATTTCTTCCTCAGAAACCGAATGGTCCTGGACTTTCACTGGACAGCTGTACATCATTTGGTCTTTTCTGCAGAAATCACTGTAGAAGTGCTTATTGTTTCTTGTTTGAAAGCAAAAGATTTAGATTGTTATTTCTGCCATTTTCCTAACATATATACATACATTAAACACAGGTAAGTCATAAAAATATGTCATGATGTTAGATAGTTCAACTTAGATTTGCTGTTAATTTATAAAAACATAATGATTACCATCAGATTAGATCCTTTTTACTCTAGTTTCCTCTTCCTATTCCTTGTATTAAAGCAAAGTATCATCTTTAATGAATTTTATTTGCATGCTACTGAAATAGAGAGAGTAAGCTCTTCCTAATTATCCTTTCGTGACATACAATCCTAGTTGTAATTAAGTTTTTTAATTTGTCTGCCATTTTAATTGTTAGCATTACATTATGAAGGTTAAACTGCTTCTTATAAAAATTGATGAAAATAGACCTTCTTATTGTGTAAGAAATGGTATTTTCTTTAACTGTTTGCTTGATGTTTTCTTTAACTACTGATTGCTAGAATTCATTTATCCATTTTGACCTACTTAGTGAGAGTACTCAAAAAGTGATTAAAGTATATTGTTTTATAAAGAAAAAAAAATATGAAGCTTACAGTATCATATTGAATAAACTATCCTTTAAATATTCTTTGTAGCAAAAAGAATGAGATAAAGTGTATGATATTCAGTGTAATGGTAGGGTAAAGGTTAATGAAAAAGACAAAGAAGTTCCCTATAAACACCAGAGGAAAAAAAAAAAATAGACCTGGTAGCTGTTAATGCATTCAAAATTCCAGGCTGCTTTTGAAAAACTGGCAGGGTAAGCTGACAGCATAATTAAAATACATGGGTTTCTTCCTACTTCAGGGAAAGAGAAAGCTGTACGCCAGTTTTTTTGGCTACTTAACAACTTCTATATTCAATTTTCTTCTGTCATATTTTGATCAATTAATTGCGTGTGAATATGGGGCAAGATAATCACAGCCAAATTCTTATCCAGCTTATTTAGCTGTCCAAATATTAAGGCTATTCCAATGGTATGTTCACTCTTGTAGAACAACTGTCTTTTGAATTGTTTTCTTGCAAGGTTTCAAAAGTTCATTAATTCAAAAGAAGGCCTGCATTCTGGGTATAAAGGCTCATAGTATGATGATTCATAGTGCAATTAATGTATCTTTTCCAATGGGATTGGAACGGCAAATTAGAGTGCATGTACAACCAGCTTGACAGCCCACTGCAGACAAAACCAGAAGATGCTGAGCTCAATATTGACACAGCCTTCTCTCCATGTGGTTAAGAGCTCTTTCGCAGATCATGGTTGGGAGATAATACATCAAGAACTCACAGACAGAGCAAATCCTCTGTAGTTCCAGACTTCCGCTGACTACTCATGTAAATCATTGGCAACAAGTGGACAGAAACACATCCGTGATGGTCCCAGTTAGGTATTGTTATTTAAATTCCTATCACTATCCTGGGCAAATATGCTCTGAATGCTGGCTGCTTTTTCCCTTCTTTTGGGATGCCTCATTTCAGCGTATAAGAAAGTGCACTTTACCTTCACTCTTTTGCCTTTTATTTCACTTACTCTCATGTGGATAGATATTTAAAAAGGGAGAACCTCCCCTGAACACTTTTTTTTGTCACCTATTCCCACTGGCCTAAGAAGACAGCCTAGAATTTCAACTGGACTTTCAGGATACGGAATTTTACAACACACCTCAGCGCAAAGTATAAAGCTATCTAAAGAGCAATAACTTCTTCTGGTTGCTTATGCACAAGCTTAATTTTTTTTCTCTTTTTTTTTCTTTTTTTTTTGTTGCTAAAGAACAAGCTAAGGAGAAGTGCTGATTTAGCTCAATTCCCGGTTTCATCTCAGTCACAGCTTCATAGAATACAGTTCCTATTTGACAAATATGACCTCTGCTCTTCCCTCTACATACTTTATAACTCACCTTATTTCACTAGGTATATTGATTACCACATCTCTGCATAATTGCTTTGCCATGACTATTCACTATTTCACCAATCTTCATGTCATTATGCATTTTCATCATAAATGATCTGGGCTTACTTGTATATAATCAACAAAAGTATCAAACAAAGTTGGCCTTAGAGTTTCCTTTGAACTTCAGTGAAAACACCTTTATATAGCAATAATAAACGCATTTTGAGGTCCACCAGCTAGATCTTAATACATTTAATTTGGACTGCATTGATACAGTG
Organism: Falcunculus frontatus; assembly: GCA_013398115.1. Taxonomy (NCBI): domain Eukaryota; kingdom Metazoa; phylum Chordata; class Aves; order Passeriformes; genus Falcunculus; species Falcunculus frontatus. The sequence continues at coordinate 477,540 of VZRV01023443.1, read as the reverse complement.
CTATTATTTAAAATTAAAAATTCATACAACATTAGGCCAAAAGTCAAACTCTACTTACATTATATCCCTGCATTTTATGTCTGCTAACCTCAAATAATTAAATTAGGTATTTAAAAATTTTATTTCTCCATTAAAATATTTAACTGCTATTAGTGTTTGGGGTTTTTTACTTAATTCTCGTTACTTAACTTTTCTACTTTTCCATTATTGCAAGCAAAGCTGATTTCAGAGTAACTACCTTAGCAGTTAGCAGGAATATTCATTAGATGTGCTTGAGTATTGAATATCTGAAAACTTCAGGAAATCAATGAACTAGTAATAATTAAAAGTCTGAATAACATTTAATGAGTTATTCCTGGATGTTATCACTTTCCCTAACTGTTAATGGACTGGAAATTTATTTTGTTAACGTGGAGTTCAACCACATTATCTTTTTGCTTCACAGAGAGAGAGTTGAAACATATTCTCAGTTAGCTGTTTTACTAATTATTCTCTGCTGTTACCATTTTTACTATGTCTTCATGTAAAGTACATATTGTACTTTTATTTTTCAGGCTACAGTTTTCTCTCCTCAATCCCCTTAACTCTCCCTACTGATTTTCAACATTTAGTAAACACAAATCTATATGGTTAAAGAACTATTTCAGTGCAACTTCCCACATTTCTGATAAACTTTCTGCTATTTTTAAACTTTCCATTGCCAACTGAAATAGTGCAGGTGTATATGCATACTTAGTTTATTTCTTCATTGATGAATGACAACATTTTGACTCCTGTGTAATCTGTGTAAAAACACTCAACTTTTTCCTGTCTAAAATGTATTTAATTTTCCCTAACTTCGTCATTTTAAGAACCAAGCATATTATTGTGTTAGAACTACAACCTGCTTGTCCTAAATGAATTTTAGAACGTCACAATCACTCCCAACCATTAACTGAGGCTGAAAAAAATAGTTGTTTTTATTCAAAGTAGAGAATTATCTATATTAAAGGCAAACCCGCTTTCAGTTATCACACAATTTCTTTTAGAACTGCGATGGTGTCTTCATTGCTTCCATAAAATCACTGACAACACGAGTCATATTTTCCTAATAACAGATTTTTTTTCTGGTCTGTATGGTTTAGCAATCATTTCTTGTGTGGCTAAATGTTTTTGTTTATAACCATGTATGTATAATGACTAACTTTTTCCCATCCAAATAAAACTTTCATGTATATACACCTACAAATATGTTTTGCATGGGAAATTCACAGAAAAGAGTTAAATACAAATTCAGTGTAGAAAATGTATTCCTGGTTCCATAGCAAGTACTGAGTGAAAAATAAAGAACAAAATATAAGTTAAAATTCATTTTATTAAGATTAATTTCCTGAAGACTGAAGAAATTTTCATCTTACCTCATCTACATCATTCCATAAAATTATGTCTGAATTAACCAAAAGGTATCTACCCAAACAATCTGATCATATTATTAAACAGTGACAAAAGAATAAGACAAACCTGTGCTCTGTTGAATACTGTGAACCTGAGGTACCCAGAATGAGAAGGTAGACAGTCACGATCTTCTAATTAGGCTACCTGCTGTTTTGTATCTACATGAGTTCAAATGTATAAGCATTTCTAATGTGGGCATACAGTACAGGGCAATGTGAAGGAAATGATAAATCTAAAAAATGTATTTTAACACGGCACAAACAACTACATAGAACACAAAGAGAGCCAAATGGAAAAAGTTGTCAAACATACAGTTTTAGGGAAGACCAATATGAAGATGCTAACTTTGACGATAATACAGGTGTTATGTAAATTCTAGGAGCGTATATTACTTCAAACTAAGGGAAATCCTTCCAGGATATATAATTTCCATTGATATCACAACTTCATTCAAAACAGAAGCTCACGCTTATCAAATCTGCACACTAGGTTCATAAAATAGATTGGGACATTCCCCTTTCAATAAGCCCACAGAGCAACTCCAGCCACTGAGTGCTCATGTTGCCAGACAGCTTACTGTAGGGTGCAAAGTTGAGATTCATAACTTCCTTGAGCTGAGACTACACTGTCATTCATGGCGAGTATACAATCCAGACAAAAATTATTTGGAACAGTAACATATGCTCTTGGATATCTAAACTGTTTTCATTTCAACCCAGAATTAACAAGAGACCAATAAAATTCACTCACCCTCTCTTCGATTAAGCCTTGCAAATCCAGGGCTGTGACTGCTAGACAGCTCTGATGAACTACTGAATGATGACTGAGGCAAAGCAGACACCAGCTGACCATCACAATTATCTGCCAATGAAAAATATCACAGTTAGGTTAATCCAAAAGACACCACTTACTGTATCTGTAACAGAATCAACTCTTTATCTGAGAGTAGCATGTCCCTAAATATTTCTTCTTGCTGTATTTAGTGTAAAAGTATCACTACTGAATCAGATGTTTTGGGGTTTTTTACCCAATATTTCATGAGACTACCAGACTACAATTTATTATGTTCTTTAACTGGCTGTTCTTACCCACTTCTAACTCAACTTCTGAGATCATACCAAGAAATTGTTCAGTGCTCATTCACTATGATTCAGATGAATAGCAAGTGACACATTCTATTCTCTGTTGCAGCATCAAGCTACAACCTCAGCTCATGCTTCATATTTACTTTTGACCTGATGCCAGCAAAGGTCTTTGCAACCACTTTTAACATGCAATCATAAATGAAATGTGCAACATTAAATATAGCTGTGTCTAAAAAACAAAAAGCCAAAGAAACTGAACCAAATTAAATAAAAAAGTCATCTCATCCTTTTTAAGCACAGTAAGCACAACAAAACAGAAAGTCTTTGCTTTGCCAATGGTATATGTGTTTGATAAAGACACAGCAAAAAAATCATTATCTCACAATTATTACTATGCAAGTCCTAACATCATACAGAATAAAATCTGAGTGTTTCAGAAAAAGAAGACTTAACTGCAGTTCACAATCAATCGTGCAGAAACAAGCAAATGCTAATCAATACTCCAGATTTAAATGCCTCTCCAGCTGAATTACTACACAGGATATGTGTTCATTCTCTATTTCAATTTGAAACATATCAGTTGAGAATCAATATCTGATCTAGTTTAGCTGAAAGAAGATTAACTGTAAAAAACTCAAAGAAGTGCAGCAAGTCCTTCCCTAACTATACTGGGGCTGGCATCTGTTCTTTAGAAAAAGAGGAAATATATCAACTTTAAGTCTTTATTAGTGTTTCTTTTCAGGACAGTCACATTCTCTGGATGCAGCTGATAACTGACAAGTCATAGGTGAATCCTTCTTGTTCTTCCAACCCTTCTATTTGTCTACCAGGTTTCACTGACAAAAATCATTAATATTAATTAATACAAAACCTTTTCCTGACAGTAATAATTAAGTGTTTCTGCTAAGTAATTATAGATATTTCTAATTAGCAGCAAGACTTTTATATGAATGTCCCAAGGCAATTTTTTGTTCACATTCCAAAATTTTTTTTTTGATGTTCTTAAATTTGGTTCTTTGAGGAAAGCTCTTTCTAAATGAAAGAGTTAGTACTGGCCTTGACTGTTAGAGTTGGAAGCTCCCTCCTAAATCCCATAAATAATATCCATTCGGAAGATACACTAGGTTTTATTAATCGCTGTTGATAAACATGCCATATTCTACCAAATTTAGTCATTTACTCCTGAAAAAAAACCCTAAAATTATTCTTAGTTTTGTAACTTTGTTTCCTGTTGTAGGTTTATACAATAAAAAAGGGCAAAATTTTATAGCTACTCTTTATTGTCTAACTGCAAACTCATTTTTTCACTTCATTATCCACAGATTAGACTTGCAATGGTGAAAGAAGCTGTTCTACTTGGGACAAATTGTCCAACTGGTAAGCACGAAAGAAGAAAAAAATGAAAGTCTTACGAGGAAATGCATTGCATTGGTAAGTCTTAGAAAAGGATCTCATTAGTGGAAGGTTTCTTTACAGCACAGAAGATAGAAAGAACTTGTTAGTCATAAATTGCACTAGCAAGAGAAGAACATGATGATGCTGTGTTTCACACAGAGAGCTACTTACACTGCTGATGCAAGGGAACACTTCAAATGTCACTGATCCTTTTTTTTCTGCCAAACCCTACATTGTAAGCCTAGATACCAAGATGAATATTACGGGGAGAAAATAAAAAGGCATTTTTACTCAAATCTATGTACATGATATAGAATCATGGAACCACGGAATCACAGAACAGTTTGAGTTGGAAAGGACCTTTAAAGGTCATCTAGTCCAACCCTCTGCCATAAGCTGGGACACCTTCCACTAGCTCAGACTGCCCAGAGCCCCATTCAATCTGATCTTCAATGTTTCCAGGTGCGGGGCATCTACAGCCTCTCCGGGCAAACAGCTCCAGTGTTTTAACACCCACATCATAAAAAAATATCCTCCTTGTATCTCGTCTAAATCTACCATCTTTTGGTTCAAAACCATTACTCTTTGATCTATCGCTACAGACTTTCTTATTAAGTATTGAAAAGGCCACAATGAGGTCTCCGTGGAAGCTTCTCTTCTCCAGGCTGAACAATTCCAACTCTCACAGCCTTTCCTTATAGGAGAGGTTCTGCTCCATCCCTCTGAATGTTTTTTCAGCCCTCCTCTGGAACTGCTTCACAGGTCCATGTCTTTCCTGTGCTGAAAATTGCAGAGCTGGTTGCAGCAGAATGCCTCATCTCTTTCAAATGCCTCATATTTTAAATGCTGATCTTCTGGTGAGAGGTGGCATGTGTTATGAAATGAATCATCAGGAATGAGACCATGCCATTAATACATAGAAGCACTAGCAGATAAACAACAGCAGGCACACTACTTTCACAACACCCCTGGGTATAAATCTTCACAAATTTAAATTCAAAATAAAAAAAAAGGTATATTTCCACTGGATGGACGATACACCTGCTTTTGTAATGCTTGCTTCTGCCAACTACATTTTTGGCCTTTTTTCTTTTTAATGTACATGTTGGAAAGGAATCAATGGTACTGAATTATTCTACCCAGATGGTCTAATACATGTGTATTTGTGAAACACACATATTGCTTTGAGATATTCCCAGAAGAATTCTATGAGCACTTAGTATTTATAATATAATTTATGTCAAACTCTTTTTATAATAGAAAGGCACATAAAATTTTGAATATCAAAAAAAGGTGCTATCCAGAATCCAACAATCCATGATATGGCTTTTTGCCTTTGCACAATATGAGAAATGAGCAATGTATCACAAATAGATACATCCTGAATAATTATATATTCTTTTACAACAGCTGCTATGCTTTATTTCAGGAAAATTACTTCATATGAACTTCTGCTTTATTGCTTAGCACATATAGCTTAAAACATATTCTTGTGGCAACTTCCAGCATGCAATTTAACTCAAAATTTAGTATGAATTCCAGAATGAAATCAAAACACTTTGTAGAAATTGTCAAGAACCAGATGGTCAATATCAATTTGCTTCTCAAAGTAAATAAAAACAAATGAAAGAATAGTCTCTATGGAGTGACAATTGCTTTCACTTACAGTGGAAGACATTCTACAGAATGGAAACACTGTTTGAATTCAGTGCTTTCTCACATGCTACTAGTGATTCTTCATTTCTCTTGGACAGCCTTCCACTGTACAACAAAACACATCTCACTGCTGAAGGCAGTGTAGGGCTTTTTAGTGATATTTCACACAGCTTCTCTAGGCTCAGGGAATACTTAGGTAGCCTAAGATAAGATTTTAAAAAAAAGGAGTTTTAGTTAAAAGTTGTCCATCATATAGTACTTAAAACATGTTTTGTGAAAAATATTTATTTTTTAAACAATACATAGGATACGAGAAATACAAAGAAACCTCAGGTTTCTATAATATGCAAAGAAATCTGGTAACAAATAAGTTTTCGTGATGAGAAAAAAAATATATAAACAAAATACATATTACCTGTTATTCATGAAAAATTATTCAAGTTATATAAGGTATGCTTTTCCGTATATCATAATTCCTGTGCGAGTTTAATCAAATTTATAAAGCAACTGAGGCATTTTATAGGAATAAAACTCTCAAGTGATGCATGAATAAAGTATGCCTATCATTTCTCTTCCAGCTCCAAATATTATCTCATTATGCATACTCAGAGTAAACAAAGAGATTTTTAATACACAGGTACGATGAATTACATAGATCATGCCATATGAACTACAACAAAGGAGTTCAAACAGGATATCATCCTATAGTAATAACAATTACAATAACAATATTAACAGTTATCATGACTATGTTTATACCATTATGGTTGATCAAATAAATTTTGTTTCTTCCACCAAAGCAGCTGCTTGCTGAAATAAAAATAATAATAAAAATAGCAGAATACAGGGACAATCTGAGATTCATTTATTCAAAATGTATAAGTGTATATTTTAATTTCCACATAGTGGAAAAAAACTTATTTCATTTACAGGCACAAACCTTCTCTTTTCTGCAAAAACATCAAGAATATATGACACTGATTTTATTCTGAATGGAAGAGTTTCTTTATCTAAATTATCAGCTTGGTCCATAATAAAGACTAATAGATTTCAATGTTTTTCAGTTTGAGTGCAAATTTACTCTAAATAAGCAAATGTCAACATACAGTGCTTAGTTATTATAAGTTGATGTGTAATAATGATATTCTGTTCATAATTATCTAAAATGTACATGCATTACACTGACACATTGACTTTACTCATGACATATCTTAACTCAGACTCAAACATCCCAACCCAAGAGCATACACAAATTAACGTATTACGATTTCACTTATTTAACTTTTAAATGAAATTACTTCCAGCTATTATATTGTTGCATACACCCTTGTTTCTCTTAAAATTCAATTTACGCAAAACTCCCACTAACAACAAGAACTACAATTCCTTAATTAACTATTAAACTTCTCATAAGGCAGGACAGAAGTAGCATAGAAGGAAGAAAAAGATTATGATGTTTGACTTCCCTAAAAACCTGTCAAGTTCTTCGGTTTTATCAAGGACTCAAAGAAAATATTGAGTACCTAAAGAACGAAGCAACGCTTTAACATAACAAAAAACCCAAATTGTTCCAGTAAGCCACTTGAAAAGAAAACAACAGTAACAAAACCAAATTAAAGAAAGTTTTGCAATCCTTCCCCAGGTAGGGAAAACTAAATACCTAATCATCAGACAAGTAGAATAGCTAAAAACAACTAGAAATTCAGTCGTAGCAGAACAGAATAGAAGAGGCAGTAGCTCTGAAAGTCTCTCAGAAGTGTAATAATGTTCATCTTTCCCAGGCAGGTAAGTCCTAAGAAGGATCAACTTTGCTATCAAATTTTAATAAGTGAATATCTATGATGAAAAACTTTGTGAAAAGGAATGAGACTCATAAAAATAAAGGACACGTCATACTGTATCAACAAGACTAGTGCTTGCTAAAACCTAAAAAAAGGTGCCATAAAACCTACCCTCCAACAGGTATTTATTAAATCTTTGGTTCTGCCATGTGCACTTCAAAGAGTTGCTTTTCCCAACACTGTGAAGACCAAATTTTCTCTAGTCCATCTACTCTTTTCAACCAAAGATGCTTTATTTTCCCCAGAAGCACCTATGTCATTTTACCTAATAGATTTTTTAAATATGTTAATTGTAGTAATTTAGTCTTTGGTCAGTGTGCAGGCTTGTAATTAGTTTCAAAAGATTCATTGAATTTAATAAGATTCCTGTGACACAGATAAAAAGAGATTTCCCCTCTCCTTGTTTTCTTGAGAAGTATTGACCATTATGCTGGTCCCAGTCTTAGTGACATCTTCATCAGTAAGAGAAATGAGGAGAAGTCAACAGGTTACAGAACATTAGACCATCATAGTTTCAGGCCTTCTAGCTACACAGTATGCAATGTCACTTATTATGAACCTGGCCTGTCATTACTGCTGCTGCTATATGATTATGCTTGCATTTCCTTCCTGGACAGGGATAAGTTATCCTTGTTCAGAGAGCCTAAGAACTCCTTTATCTCATGCCTGCTGCTGCCTATTTGTAGCTGAAAGTTTAAAAACAACTGAATAGAAAAGTTACACTGTTTCATTCATGCCTCTTGAAGCCTTTCATAGCCACCGGGGTTTTCCATTCTTCAGTACAGTTAATGGAATATATTAGGCATTTCCTCATATTACATTTCAACTGCATGCAGTAGCCAATTAAGTTCACAATGCTTTACTTCACTGAGGTCTTCTGCTGCTTACTTCTCTGAAAGATTAAATTTTACTGGTGAGTAGCTCAGGCTGGTTTTCTTATTTTTATTTAAACACAAGTTGTCACTAATAGATTTCAGCTATTTCTTGGAGGTGGTGGAAGAAGAAGGCAGGGAGCTGACTGCCCAAGATAAAAAAAAAGAAGGTTTTAGGATTTTGAAATAGCTTCTCTGCAAATGTAAAGATTTTATCAAGGAGATAACCTGCATGGCAAGGTCGGTGATTTTCTTGAATTTGAAACAAAGTCTTCCAGTTTTCTGATAAAATTTTTATCTTTTTCCAGAGAGCAGTTAAAAAAATTCAGCACAGAATTCTGACACTTAGAAGTCAATTGTTCCTTTTATATACACATCAGGCATGTGATTTTTACCTTAACAAAATACATGAAATGCTATCTTCCCTTCCTTTCAAGGAGCCATCCCTTTTTCGCAATTGCAGCTATTTCATGCCAACAAGAAATCAAGAACAGCTAGCAAGTACAAAAAGTCAAATTTCCTTTGTGTTCACAGAAAACCTTCTTCTTCTCCAGGGACATGAAAGACTTTTTTTGACTGAACACAGAGAACTTAAAAAGACAAACCAGAAGTGATAAGTTAAACACTGCGGTAATATAGATCTGAATTTAAGTATACAGGAATGGAAGGGATACACAAAAAATGTTTCCCTACAGACATTTGAAAGGATTCACACCTTTCAATGTATCTTCAATGGCTGGCATGGTTATTATATAGCTGGAAATTATGTTTTCTAAGGTTTTGATTTATTTGTTTTTATCTGATTTATTATATGAATTATGGTTGTACCATATATTAGGGAAAAGGAGCATGAAAATCACAGAGTTCTGAAAATCCGTAAGAAAGTGAAATAAAGGACTTCCTTTTTCCTAGTACCCAGAAATCAGCCACAAGTCAGCAACTCTTTTGTTAACTGACATTAAAGAAACATTAATATTAACTGAGTTAACTCACTCCTGTTTCTCTTAGTCATTTCCAGAAACCTTCAGACTATGATTCAATGCAAGGGAAGTACCATCACTAAAACTTAACTCGTAATTTCTTCTACCATTTGAAACCAAACAAGTTTTTATAATGATTTCCAAGATTATTGGATAATGTTGGTATTTTTTCACATATTCCAATTTTTTTTTTTTTTTTTGTGAATTCAGTGGGGAGAGTATATGATACAATAAAACATTAGACTAGGACTAATTAGACCTGAGAGGTGATGGCAGAAATGGGTGATTTCTAGTTAGGACCTTCTTATTCACTTTGAAGAAATATCTCAAAATTTATTAATTAAGCAAAAAATGCTGCAATAACAGTTTTAGATCAAGTTCTTCAAGATGTATCCTACATCAAGTAGAAGGGCATAACTTCTACTAGATAGTCAAGTTTTGTGTCTTTTGACTTAAAGGCCTACTTATTCTCAAACAAGAGTCAGAATGGGAGAATTATGATAAACACATTCCAAAAGATCAAAGCATCACAGTTTTGTGGGTTCTTATGGGTCTTATTTAGTTGCATAAACTCAAACTAAAATTTAATTAATATTTCAATCATTGAAATATCATGCATTTTCATTGAGTTTTGGTGGGGATATTGGCAACATGCACTACAGGTTGAAAAAAGCTTTTAGTATAAAAAGATAGTAATATATTAAATGTTAATAAGTATGATCTTATGGATAAATAATTTAATTCAGTAAGTCTAACGGTTTTTATTCCGTCAAAAGCTATGAAAGACTAATTCAATTTATAATGTCAGTTGGAAGTTTCTTAAGCATGTGTGGTAGGAAAAAACACAAGGTTTTAAGAGAGAATTAAAACAGATATATATACTGTAAGGGAGTTGAAAAAACTACTTACAATTTTGAATTAAAATATTTCGTATTGATCAGAAGCACATAAACTTTACTATCAGGATTCATTTGTTCCCATGTTGTCGTGCAATATCTGAAAACTCGTTTTGTAGCACTACAAAATGTTCCCTCTCATGAAGTATGGCTTAAGCTTTCTCACCGGATGATTAAATTTTCACCATCTTAGTGCAATGTCATAACGAATTTTTAAAATTTGGAATATTTTATTACAAATTTAATTCTTTTCAGACAGGATAACATAATCAGATAAGATATACATGTTTCTTGAGATCAATAAAAGCCTCTTTACCAAAAGAGAGAATGTTTTACACAGCTTGTTACCAGAAGTATGTAGGAATCATTTTTCTTTTTCCTAAACCAGCAGACGCAGAACAAATTCACTCTAAAGGGGGAAAGAACTGTTTGTTTGTTTCAATGAAAGCTTTGACTATGATTTAATTACCTCAAACTTTGCTCAAAGGGTTCCAGCTAGATTATGTTTCACCCAAGCAACAAACTTTCCATTCTTAAAAATGAAAAGAACAGATCCCTTCTACTGAAAAAAAAATTAATTATATGTAAGATTTCACAGGAAAACAAGCAATGAAATTCAGTGCCTAAAAAAAAATTCAATCCCAACCCCCCACCCCCCTTCAATCCTTGACTCTGGCAACAGGCTCCTCTCTATCACCTCCAAAGGCATACGCTAGTTCTGCTCTGCTTGAAAACTATTTGACAAGCAATGAAATCCAAGAGGCCCAAGAATGCTGAGGGCAGTATAGCTAAAATCCTTGTTATGGTACTGTAGGAAAAGAGGAAAAAAGTGTATGCACTTATTCATTTCAGGATTAAAAGGGTCAATACCAAACTGACTCCTCTTAGACTCTAAAAATTGTCCCAGAAGCTAAACAGAAAGCCAGTAATTCATAAATACACACACAGTGTATAACAGTATTTTACAGTTGTAAACTCCCTTTTTTTTCCCCATAACTATAAATTTAAATATCTTTATTGTTAGGGAATAATATCTTTTTTCAGATGACAAGATCTTTTTTCCAAGACAAGATCTTAAGTTTACCTTCAGCTGTAAACCTTTGGATCTTGCTGTCTTGTCTCCATACGAAGGAAATAACCTCCTTTCTTCACTATCAGTCATATTATTTCAAGTGAAAGTTTATACCAATGGTGATAAAGATACCTCAAGAATTCTTTAATAAGACAAATTCTTTTAGTCTCATCCGTAAGCCTTATTTTCCAGACCCTGTACCACGTTGTAGGCATACTTTGAACAGTCACCTTTTGCAGGGAAGCTACAAGCACAAAATCTGGTAGCAGGGGTCAATGCTCTGGGCTGAAAGCAAATTTTCATCGATTACTTTCATGTACCATATTTGTCAAACTTGATTCTCGAGGCCCAGGACAGTGCTCCAGGCAGTGGCAGGAGACACAGGGTGTGCCTCCAGCCATCCTGTGGTAGTTACCACCAATGTGAGCGCGTAGCACTTGCCTTGGCAGGTCTGCAGGAGTGTGATGTAACTGATCTGCCAGGCCTTCCCTTATCTGTATTTTGACCTGAGCTTTTAGCTGGTTAGAGCATGGTGCTAGCAATGCCAAGGTTGTAGGATTTGATTCCTATACGGACCATTCACTTAAGAGTTGGATTTAGTGGTCCTTATGGGTCCCTTCTAGTTTTGAATATTCAGTAACTCTGTGACCATTGTCCACCACACCACAAGGGCTTTACCTGTTTGGCCTGCTTGATTCCAGCACGTTTCCCAGCTGTGGATAACCTGGGATATAGAGTCCATGGGTAAGCCCATCCCTCAATCATGAGCCCATCTGGATGTTGCATCTCTTCCCTGATGACCAGAGGTGTCGTGGGCCCACCGAGCCAGAAATAATTCACCCTTTATGTTTCTAGTCCAGATCTTCCTGAGACATTTTAATCTGGGCAGCTCGATCCACAAATCCATCGTTACAATGTTCTTCAGTAGCCCAACTCTTGGGCATGTGTGCATCTCATGATCTACTTTTGGAGCCAGCTTCTCGACCCAGGCAGTGATGGTCACACAGTTGCCACAGCTCAGCAGCTCAGATGGGTTTGTCTCTGCGCTGCCAGTTGGTCTTTTACCATGATTCCAGCCACCTCCACAGAGCACTTGACACCATCTACCAATCAGTTTAGAGATAGAGTCCTGGCCATTCCTCTTTCAGCAATATCTAAAGCCAGGCTTTCAGCTCCAACTTGATCCACCTTGCCTCTCAATAGCTTCTGCAACTCGACACGTAGAGCATCTGTTTTCTAATGTATTCCTCCAATATGGCAAGAATCATCAGTTCTGAGCGTGTATTGCTTTTCATTTCCAGGTAGCTGATTGTATGGTGGAGCCTCCTCAGCACATGTCATCTTCCCCTCCTCCTCCTCCTCTGATCGTCTGAATCAGTTAGCGATGACTTCCAAGATCCCTGGGAGACTGGAGCTTCCTATTTGAGCTTGCTGTGTGAACAGCACAACCCACTTATTTCATATCATATCAGTCTCACAGTATGTGGAAGGGACTTTGAACATCCAGCCCAGCAGCAGCACTCAGGCTGCCAGGAGGAGCTGTGCTTCAGTGCCAATCGCTTTTGAAGCAGCTCAAACCCCTTCAAAAGCTGCCATTACACCTTTTTCATTTGGGGTGTAACAGGTCTCTGATCTTTTGTATCCACAACTTCAGAACCTCATGAGTTGTCCTGGATTCTCCTTGGATAAGTTTTGCCAGAATCCCCAGGAAGGACAATTCTCTCCACCTGTGGTGTACTGCACCTTTTTCATATCTTTTCTTGTCCTGACTGGCCCGAGGGCTGCTGCATGAACAATTCCCCATTTAATTTGTTCAAAACTTGTTGTTGTTCAGGACCTCACTTAAAATTATTCTTCTTCCATGTCACATGAGAGAGAGGGTTTACACATGAGAGAATCTGACTGTAATCTGGAATACACATCCTCCAAAACCCCACATCACCTAGGAAAGTCTGCATTTCCTTTTTGCTCATTGAGGGGGACATAGCTGCTCTTTTGTTGACCACATCCACTGGAATCTGACGATGTCCATCTTACCATTTGTCCTGGTTCCCTCCAGCATGCAGTTAATTTTTGCAGTAGCCAAAAGGGGGCACAGCTAGGACATTCAGGTTATTCTGTACCACCTCATGTCACCACTGGGGGCAGGGCAAGGGAGTCTCTTCTTGGGAGAAGGGTGTCCTTCCCACTGAGCAAGTGTGGTGGACAGAGAGGCAGAGTAACTCTGGTTTCATGCCAGAGAGAGCGGTTTGCGTGGCCCCAGTTCTGAGCCAGAGGGAATGGTGGGGGTACTATGGCAGAAGGGGCAGGTGGGTATTGTCTGTTTTCAGGGGTTTCCCTGGCGAGCAATAACATTTCATTTCTTGTACACTCTGTTGTGAGTATTGTTGCTGTTATTGTTTCTTTCCTTGTCTCGCTGCTGCTTCTCATAAATTGTTCTTATCTCAACTGTGATCTTTAGTTTTTGTGCCTCCAATTCTCCTCTCCAGCCTGCTTCAGGGGGGAGAGGGAGGACGGAAGAGAGTGAGCGAGCAGAAGTGTGGTTTAGAGAGTCATTGAGAACATTAAATTGGGGAGTACTATTCCTAAAACATGACACCAGTTTACCCCTAAAGACTAAATTTACTGGGCAGGTCCCCTGACCTCACTTTCTTTTATGGCAAAACCAGCCTTCAGGAGGATTTTAATCGTCTTCTCCCCTTTCTCAAAACCTTCTTCTGCTGTGTTGCCCCAAAGAATGATTTCATCAATGTACTGTGAGTGTTCTGGAGCCTCACCCTTTTCAGTGCAGTCTGTATCAGTCCATGGCAAATAGTGGGGCTGTGTTTCCACCCCTGAGGCAGTCAATTCCAGCTGTACTCCATGCCCCTGGTGAAAGCAAACTTCATTCAGGCCATGATAGTCTATCACTCTCCACCTTCTACTGGCTTACACACTGGCCATATAGGCCTGTTAAAGGGTGAGCGAGTCTTGCTGACCACTCCCTGGCTCTCCAGCTCACAAATCATCTCATGGGTGGGGACCACAGAGTCTCAGTTCGTGCAGTTCTGCTGACACTGCAGTGATGTGGTAGCGATCAGTACCTGTTGTTCAACCCTCAGCAGCCCCAGTGCAGAAGAGTCCTCTGAGAGATCAGACAAGGTCTTCAGCTGTCTGATTTCCTCTGTCTACACAGCAGCTATCCCAAAAGCCTAACAATGCCCTTTTGGGTCCTTGAAATACCCTCTCCTGAGGTAATCTATGCCAAGGATTCACATGGCCTCTGGGCCAGTCACAGTGGGCTGGTTTTGCCGTTCATTCCCTGCCAGGCTCACTCCAGTTTCCAGTACAGCTGGCTGTTGGGATCCCCAGAAACAGAGATGGATTCTGCCCCTACATATCTTGGTGGTATTAGGGTACATTGTCCACTGGTGTCAACTAAAGCCTGATATCCTTGTGTGTCTGATGTGCCAGGGCATGGGATCCACACAGGCCAATAGATCCAACTGTCCCTTTCCTCCACCTGGCTGGAGGCAGGGCCCCTCTAGTCCTGGTCACAGCACTCATTGCTCACTCCTTGTAACTATGAACTGAGGTCCCTTCAAGAGGACCAGAAGTAACATCAGCCCTGCTATTCTGTCTGAGGGAGGTCTTGCCCACTGGAATCTGGAGTGTCATTTATCCTTAAAGAATTTCCTGTGGTACCTGTTCTTCCTTTGAGCTCACATACCCGTGCTGTTAGTGAAGAGATGGGTTTCCATCCCACTTCCTCATGTCCTCTCTGTTGTCATGCAGGTGAAACCACAGCTTATCTCGTGTCACGGACCCTCACTCTCAAGCATGGTGTGCTTACTCCCAACAGCAGAATCACTGGTCCTTACTGGCAGGGCATGGGACACTTCCCCTCTAATTTGCTTGAGTCTTTCAGTGCGCAGTCTTGGACAGTCTTTCCACAGCCAAGGCACAGTTTGGTAGGGAAGAGAAAAGATGATCTACACATTCCCAGAGTCAGGTAATCACCTGAAGCACTGTTTGATCTCCTTCTTTCATTGACATCAATGCCAATGGGTTGGTCTACAACAATGGCACACTCTGTACAAACTTCTGCCACATGGATTGTGTACACTGGGCCCCACCAGGATCTACAGAGATCTATAACTTGTTATTTGAATTCTTATAGCTTACCTCCAGCACAGCTAATTCTCTCAGCTACTGGGTACCTTTCTCCATCATCTTCCAACTGCGTGGGTGCATTATTAGATCACCCTTGAGAGAGAATATATTTCCCCCATGCTTGACAGGAGTCATCTCAAAATGCAGAAATTTTCTGCCCTCTAGCCAATCCCCTTGTCAATGCCCACATCCCAGGACAGGTATCCCAGTTGCTTGCCTTCACTCCCATCTAGTTTCATATCATGGGCCACGATATCCCAGCATCAGAGTGCCCAGGTCACTCGGGGCTCATTCAACTGGCAGCTGAAATTAATTTATGTATCTCTCAGCTCACCAAGAATAGAGAAGGGGTGATTATCTCTGGCCCTGCCTATTCCTCCTGTTCTGAGGGCCCTCCATCATCTTCATCCCTCACTAAGCAAACTGATTTGTTCTTGGATTTTTTTCTCTATTGATGCAACTGCTACTGGCATGGGCTGTTCCTCTGGTTCAGCTGCAGTTGGAGTGGCCTTGGTGCCTCTTGGTCTGCTTTCCTCTCCTCCCCCTGAGAGCCCTGTGCAGTAACAAGCAGTGTCTGATAAGTAGTAGCCAGGGCTCAGCGTGTTGCATTACTTCGTGCCTCTCTGGAGCTGTCACAGCATTTTTTTTTCAAAGATTCTGCCACTTAATCAGGGTCCTGTAGTTTTTCAGAGGTGAACTTCCAAACCCTGGAGCAGAATAGTCCTTCAAAAGCTGGCCCATTTTCTTCTAACCTCCGTGCCACTCATCCACCCTCAAGGGCAGATGTCTGAAAGACCCTCCTAGAAGTCTATTTTGTCACTCTAAACATGGGTGTGAACCACACTCAGGAGACCCAGCAGACCTAGCAAGAAGAACACGCTTTCCTTAACATCAAAGGGAAATTCAGAATTCTCAAAAGCTGTTGTAATAGGCTTGAAGGAGGAAAAGAGGGTGAAAGGTTGTGGAAATTCATCCTCCCCTGTTCTTTCTAGTGGGTACAGTTATTAATGGATTCCCAGAGGTAACACCCAAGGTAAGGATAGCAGAGCAACACTGAGTACACGTTCCAAATTACCTTCATTGCCCTTGATGTTATCATGTCATAAGCTGATATCACACAATACAGCAAAAAAACCAGTTGTGATCCGTCTCCCTGCTCTGAAAAAAACCATAGCGAGGAGCACACAGTGCATATATGAGAATATATACAGGGCTAGGTACCACGATCACATGAACAAAGCAAGTGACATTGTGACCAGTGACTCCAGACCTAAATCAACAAATGATTAGATCAAATTTATTTCCAATCTGCTCTGGAAACAGAAACAAAACAAAACAATGAACAGTAACAGTAACAATACTAACAATAAAGTGTACAAGAAAAGAGAGGAATGATTCACATGCAATTGCTCACCCCTTGTGGAAACCCCAAACACTCAAAAACTCCCTCTGACAGGCTACCTGATGTGAAAGGGAGCCCTTCCCCCATGCTCCAAAGATGATGTGGGGTGGTATAGAACAATCTCTGGGTCCTGGCTATGTCCCCTCCTAGCAAAAATTAATCCTGTCCTGGCCAGAACAAGGACACCTCATAAAAGAGATGTTCCAGTTCTCTAATCAGCTTAATAGCCCCCTGCTGGACTTGTTCCAGGAGCTCCATGTCTTTCTTGTCCTGAGGACCCCAGAACTGGACACAGCACTCCAGATGTGCCTCACCAGGGCAGAGTAACGAGATCACCTGCCATGACCTGCTGGCAATCCTCTTCCAAATGCACCCCAGGTTCCCACTGGCTTTCCTGGCCTCAAAGGGCACACTTCTGGCTCATGGACAATTTGTCGTCCAACAGGATCCCCAGGTCCATCTCTACAGATCTGCTGGAAAGCAGGTCAGCCCCTAGCCTGTACAGGTGTCCAGATTTATTCTGCCCCAGCTGCACTCGTCCCACTTTTGTATCATCAGCAAACTTGCTGTGGAGGCAGTCTATCTCTTCATCCAAGCAATGTTATTAGTAGCAGCACGCAATTTTTATCCCAGCATATGCTGTAGACAAAACAGGACTAGATGAAGTACCTGTCTCTTAGGCATCCTTCTGAACAAAGCTCAGTCCAGTGATCTCGCCTTAGTTACACCTACATACTTTGAGATTGAGAAAGTTTTTATGGAATTTAAGATTTCCTATATTAATAACATAGAATGCAATTCTTTAAGCAAATATTTACCCAGCAATACCTCACATAGCTAAGAGTTATTCAAGCATATAATATTAGAAGTGCTTTTATAATTGATTTTTAATTAATATGTCATTTACTCCTTCAGATTATTACTGAAAGTTTTAAGAATTGATCTGAATCCTAGAGCCTGAGCTAATATCCTGCAGTAGACCAAACATATATGATGTTACACCAGTTTGTCTTCTTTCATCATATCCAGACCTTTATGAAGGTAGTTTCTGCCACTAAAAACTTTCATTATAACTTCATCAAAGTCCAAATACAACTCCTTTTTACTGGCAAGTTTTTTAAACACTTTGTAATTTGCAAATGCCAATCAGGAATACTGGTATTAAGAGCTTTTTAGAATGCATGGACATGCATGGAGTAATACTTTTCTTTTTTTGTAATATTTGGGATCTACTGAGATCTGGTATCATCATGTATAGTAAACAATGCAACAGGCTTTCAGCTTCACTGGCACATACAATTAAATCTGGTATAATTAAACACACAACGGGAACCGATAAAAAAGTATAAAATAGGAAGATCAATGAGAAAGGCATGTTACATTTAGAAATGTAGAGATCACTCTATTTCAAAGGAATGCCCATGCAAGCTTACTGTACTGGTTTTCTAATGAAAATGAGAAGTACTTTGAAAACAGGAAATTTTAAGCAGAGGTAGTGTCTCCATATAACTTTCATATTTATCTATCATGTTGTAGAAGGGTACAACTAAAAAAAGAAAAAAAGTATGAATACTTACAGCAGAAATGTTACACACTCCTTACAAATCTTGAAGCTTAGCCTTGCACACCTCATCGCATGTCACTGCATGCTACAATGCATTCTCAATTATTATGTTTTGCTGGAACATACTTCTCTTTCATTTTTGGTGACATTTTCCCACTTGCCCCTTCAGCTAGAGTGAAGTCACACACTATTACCTTTTGCATGCTTTGGAAGAAACATTCTGAGAGCTCACATTCCAAACTACCTGCGCAGACAGATAATGCCTAGTTCTTACCCAGATACTTTCAATCTCATTAAATTCACTTTCAATTAAGACAGATGACAAAGAAAGAATTTGTAAAAATTCTTCTTATGAAAAAGTGAAAGCCCATAGCATCAGAAAACAATCACTATTTTTTGATTTCTCTTCGTCTCTCAATTTTTTGCTCAATTACTTTGCTGTTCAGTCCTTATAAGCCATAGTTGCCTGTTCAGGACTGTTTGTCACAGAAAACACCAGCTGGGGAGAGCTCCTCCATTAATGAACACGCTGGGGTGCCCCTTTTGAGTGCTTCACTAACTCTTACAGTCATACTCATCTACCAAGTCTCCTAGCGATTCAGAAAGATTTCATTTTTCCTCCCATATTTCCTCCTACTCCCTTCTTGAAGTGACCACTCTTCATAATGCAAATAATCTTTGTTCCACTTCCTTAACTATAGAGTTGTATCTTTCCTAGGCTGGCTGATGTCTCTACTTTGCTAGACAGTGAACAGCTCCTTCCTCCAAAGGGATAAAAACCCCTCCAATCTCTTGGATTGGAGTGTGCTACCACACACGCTTTTTTGCACTGGATGGGTTATTTAGTATTTATCAGTTCACTAGGGAAGACTAAAAACACCTGTGTGTGACTATCCATTTAATCTGTTTGGGAAGGGAGAGAATTTGAGGTGACCTACATTATGCTACGTCACAAGCACACTCTAAAATGTCCTGCAGGTTTTGGCTGTCCAGTAAATAGAGAAGATTGAGTTCTTTGTTTAGATGAAAAATGTTTGAGTAAGCAAAGTGTTTTCCATCTTTCCCGAGAGAAAATATTCTACAATAATATAAAAAATGTTAAAATACCAGGGCGGATTCCACAAATAAAAACCCTTAAAATGCTGACTTCACAGGGACGAAACATAGCAATTTCACCTGTGAGTGGAGACCCAGAATGGATACAACGTTTCTCTAGGAGTTATACAGAAGTTTCTCTTAGATACCTCAACAATTATTTCCTCTCTAAAATAAAAAAGATCAATATTTTACGTAGAACCCAACAGACATTGATCAAATCTAAGAGGAGTAAAGATTAGAAGGAATAAGAAAATTATCAGGGGGCAAATTTCCACTCCTGGTTCAATGCACAATTCTGTCCCAGGAAGAAAGATAAAGGAAAATATGTTCCTTTCCATAACCCATTAGTTTTGCAAATTTCCTCCACCTGGCTCCATGCTAAGCAGTGAAAGTTTCACTTCATGCCATATTTCCTTGGGACATTTCCCTGAAAATCCTCCCAAATAATTTTCTCTGTTAAACTGTATTTTGGCACAACTCTTATCTGAATAACCAGATACTACTGCAACTGCTATTACTGCTAATAATAACAACATGAAAGAAATACAGAGACAAAATTATCTGTAAGACCTTTGGATAAGTGTTCATATAGCAACCATAATTGAAAAATCTCTTATAAAACTGGTGGCATTATTGCTTGTAATAAAACAAAGTGGAGGGAACTACAGCACAAATGTAAGTAAAACAGGGGACTGTAGATAATTTTAAGTTATGATATCTTAGCTTTATGACTTCAACAGTGATTTGGGTAATAATAACAATAATAATTATAATTATAATAAGGAAGTCCTCTTACAACAAGGATTTTCATTTCTTCACAAGTTCAGCTGAAGCTGCCTGTGTATCTGGCACTGCACTAAAATGTAGCCTAAGAACAGCACCACCACGTTTTGCCAAGTCAGCCTAGCCCAGAGAAAGGACCTTAACCACTGCTTTATGTTATATGCATTCTCCCGTTGCTTTAGCACTGTAAATGGTAATGTAAATTCAAAGTAAATTCAATATATTCAGTGTAAATTGAACAAGGGAACTCCCTAAAATATGTCCAAACCACTGAACAATGCATCTCAAAATAATATGTGTTCTACGGTGTGTAGGCGTACATTGAAATTAGTACTTAAGTTTATGAGGATGGTATTAGTACAATAGGGCACAGAGTGAAAGGAAGAAAGAATACCATCAGTGTTATACACGGTTAAATCTACATTTTTCCAAGGAATACTTGTACAAAATAGGGAAGTAACTTCCTCTTCCTTTTCTTCTCCTTTTTTTCACTAATAAACACTTTTAATAACTAAATTACTAAGCAAACTTTTCAGGGATTTTTTGAAACCTCATTCCCAACCAACTTAACTAAAGTGACTTAAAGCATGACAGCTTACTATGAAAGAACAAATCTATAATGTACAAAACATGCCTTTTTTTCCTTTTTTCTTTTTTAAACTGCATTTCTAAGAATGGTTGTCAGAGAGATATGTTGAATAGAATTGGATTTCAGGATACTGTTTTGTAAACATTTTATTCATCATTTTTTGACATGACTTGAAGAAAATGTACCCTAGATACCAAAATTCTTTGTCTCAGGAAAGGATGAACAAAGGATTCTGACTACAATAAAGTTTTATTGTTCATACTCAAAAAAGAAGCCACACAATGCCACACAGGGCAGAAAAGCAGTGGATGGCAGCCCATTTTAAATTTTGATGTATTTTCACAATGACTTCTACAGTGATTTGGGAAAGAACTGCCTTATAATAAGGAACTTCTTGGTTGGTTGGTTGGTTGGTTGGTTGGTTGGTTGCTTGGTTTGTTTTTGTTGCACAAGTTCAGTGGAAGTTAGTTGTCTACCTGGAACCTCATTTAAACTGTAGACTAGGAAGCACAGTGGCATAATAGTATTCCAGATCAGCCTAGTCACCACTAAATTCAGGAAAATTTAAACGAAACCATTAAAATGATATGTCATTATATTCTGAGAACTTTACATGATTTAAACTGAAAAGCAACATCTCAGACGTTTATTTTCTCTTAGTAAGTTATTTACTGCTTTTTCTTGATCACAATATGGCATTTGCAGATTTATATTCCCTGGAACCCATAATTTTCAAACTAAGTTAATTTTCACTTAATCTCATTACAACAATGAAATAACCAGAAACAACTGCCTCAGATAATACATTTACATAGCTACATCTGTGTTGATTAAAGGCAAGCAAAATAATCCAATGGCACTGCTAATTTTTGTTAATTTACTCTGCCTGCAAAAACTTTCAGGGTCAAAAATCATGTAGGCTTTCATTTGACATTCATACCAGGAGTGCAAGGCTAGAACTGACATGATTTAGGACTTTCTATAACAGCTCAAAATCATGTAGATCCCCTTAAAAAGGATGAATTTCAGGTCATCAATTCACCAGCTTCATGACTGCTTTAAATTATGAAAGCAAGAATAGTTTTCTGGTCTAAAGCATTACAGATGTTTGGGTTTTCCCTCAGTAGAGATGAAAAGAGGGAGAAAAAAAATAAAAGTCATTATGACCTCATTGACTTTTGAGTAAATCGCATCTTCCTTTCAATCATCACTCAGCCTTCTGCAGCCATTTCTCTGAATGTATTTTCCATAGGATAGGTCTTGCATTCCTTTACTGTATTGCTAGATTATTCACAACATTAATATATTTTGTTTTATTTTCTTTTAAAAGCCCTCAACATCAAAACTCAAATAAAACACTGGAACAGTCCTTTGATTTCAGAAATTTAAGGTGAGACTTTGTAGTGCTCAAAGTTAACAAGCCTTCACTGATAATTATGTTAGCATACATGATTAAAGCATTTTGGATGCAAAACTAAGTTACGTACAACTATATGGGGGAAGATTGACTTTATTGATCTCACTGCAATTTTTCTTAAGATTACATTTACATTAACTGTGGGATCAATATAGGACTTCCAAAACATACAAGTACTTTCTTTTAAGTATGAAAAAACAATATGTGCTGATAAAATCCCACTGAAGGAGGAAACATCATTTCTCTAAATCACTATAGCTGAATTTCTTCGCTGAATAGTAAGCTTTGCTCATCTTAGTATACTTAAGTAAACATGGGACATATCACAGTTTCTTGGGATTAATACACTATACACTTTACCACACAGAAAACGATCTAAGTCCCATATTAACTACATAAAACATCTAGTAGAAAGCCAAGGAGTAAAGGAGATACTCAGTTAGCTACAAAACTAAATTTCACTCTCAGCTACTGTATTTGGTTGAAATTCTTCAGTTTATTTTTTCATTTTCTTGAAATATTTCTGTGCCAACACTGAAAATATGTTCCCCTTTTCAGAAAGTTTAAAATAAAAATTCTTATATTACAAACATCTTCTACAGTTACTCAAAGGAAATAATTCCATGCTTGATTTTTGAGGAACTCCACAATTTTCAGTCACAAATTTGATGCTAGCATGTGGCTTATCTTATCTAGGTTTCCTATATCACATTACACTTTAATATAATTTTGAGGCCTCTTTTTATTTAGTTGGTGTGGAAAAAGGTTGCATTTAAAAAAAAAGATTCTGGCAGTTATGAAAGGTTACACAGACAGTAAGTAAGGAGAAAGGCTCCAAACATTTCAATAAAGAGGGATTTTAAAGCTCCACAAGAAACTACTCAAAGCTGAAGCACTACATTGAGTATGAATAATAAAATTTACTGAAAAACAGGAAAAAAAATCAAAGGGTAGCAGTGGTATGAAGAAAATGAAAACAAAACTTTTATAGGTTTTTAAATTAACTGAAAGAAATTATTTCATGTATCAATTAATTAGATCCCCAGTAAAGTACTCTGGAAAAGAGATAATTCTGTAATGAATGAGGAAAAAAAAAATCTGTTAATACAGCACATACAGACCCCTTCTTTTTACCTTTTTTTTCTTGTATTAAAATGTGGGTAGAGCAAAAACGAAGTCACAAGGCAAAAATTAAGACCAGTAGGTGGTGAAGAAATCCTAGAAGAGTATGTCCTTTGTAAAATAAAGGAGTATCAGTCACCAAACTACTAATCTGCACCAACCTGGCACCTTCAGGAATCGCAAATAACACAGATAACTGATGCTGAAAAATCTCTTCGCTGCCATTCCATGGGGTGTCATGCTCAGTGCAGAAAGCTGGGAGAAGAAACACGAAGGAAAGGCCTGTGGAGAAATGCTCTTCCATCCTTCCAAATCACCATTACATATGGTGGAACCCTGCTTTCCTGGAGATGACTGAACAGCTGCCTGCCAATGGGAAGTACTGAATGAAATCCTTGTTTTGCCTTGCTTGCGTGCATGGCTTTTGTCCTACCTATTAAACTGTCTTTATCTCAACCTATGAGACAAGCACTCAAAAAACAGAAGTTACATCATGAGTTTACCTTCCTTTCATTTTATATCAACAAGTACGGCTAAATGAAAGAGAATAGCTAAGTTTTTCTCTCCTACAAACAACAACAATCCTACAAGCCTCTCTACGCAAGGAAACAAACTGAGGTTTTCAGAACAACTTGGAATTTGGTAAGGTGCCAGATAAAAGTGAAAAATCAAACAAGAGATGCATGATTGACAGTGGAAATTCTATACTGTCATGCAGCACTGAAAAGAAAGAAAAAAACTTTGTTTAACCCGCAATTTCCTCCAGATCATTAGCATTGTCACAGGCTGATGCAAAAGTATCAGAAAGGTTTAAATAGTTCTATAGTTTACATCATGTTTTATCTTCCTTTAGCTATACACAGATTAAAAATACTCTTGATTCTATGGATAATAACTTTGAATATATTAAAGTATTATAAGATTAACACCCAAATATTGAGGTTGCTTTTGGAAGCAAAGTGTGTTTGCATTTAGTCTGATATGTAATTGCTTTATTATAAACGCCTGCTCATTTTTTTTCATTAAAAATAAATCTTTTTCTTTTCCATAGAAGACAACTCTAATGTTTGCATTATAATAAAACAGGATTTTTAACCTTCATAAATAGGTAGCAACTCATGCTTAAAAACTGAATGGGAATTTTTAATATTACTAATTTAACTCTACGATTTACAGAAAGAATTTTTTACTCAACCATACACAATTCAGTGGAATTACTTATTCACTGGAGATTTTTTTTAGCTGATATTAGGAGATACTTGTCAACTGTTTAATTCTGCAGAAAGGCCACTTAAAGTTCGTTTCAGAAAAAGGGGCTGCTATAAACATACTTCAGAAGAGTTTGTGATAACAATTATTCCCAAAGGCAAGAATTCCAGTATTTCTAGGTTTGTAAAGACTAAAAATATTCACTTCGAATTCACTTACCATTTCTATTGTTTCTTGGTAAACCTGGTTTTAATTTTAAAACGTATGACTGGTTATCAGCATTTAGGAAGTGAATAGAGCATAAAATTACTCTTCCTTTCCTTATGGAACTGCTGTAGGACTGTTTTGTTAGTCATGAAGTCTGAGGAAAACACACAAATTTTACTTTGCTTTTCTCTTTTTTTTTTTTTAAAACTTGAAAATTGACTTGAAGTGAAAGCATGCCTAAACTCATGGTATGCTTGGAAGCATTCTGCTTTGGACACAGATGACTTTCAGAGAAATAATACTCCAGAAGTACAGATTATCACAGTATAAAGAAATTATTTGCATGATAAAGTTTAGATTCACTGCAATTACAGAATAAATCAACTGCACTTCTGGTATGTTTAATGTTGAATTTTGTTCTGCGACAGAATCTTCTATTCATATTGCTAAAAATAAATCAGTTTCGAGCGAGGGTCTTATCTCAGCTTTGTCTTCTGTATTCATTATTATCCTTACCCTTTCCTACTCTTCTCCTTTCTCCCTCTCCCAATACTTTTTGGGCTGATTCTGATTTTGGATTGATTGACTTTAGAATTTAGTTTGCTTTCCTCAGTGTGTCTCAAGCATCTAGCAAGTAGTAGAGTGAAACTTACCAACGCATTCTGTCATGATTTTGCTTTTACATTATTTGCTCATATTCGCTGATACCTTTGCTGGTAAGTGACCATAAGACATTCAATCATGACACAAGCGTGCACCCAAACCTTATTTGAATGAACTGTCTTGCTCTACATGTCAAGAAGAATTTATTTGGTTAAGAAAATGAATGAAGAAAGAAATGGGAATATTCCTCTCTCTGGCCCACTGACTTTTTTCCTCTCTGACTGTGGATGGAATTCTGTATTTCAGAATCTCTATGAAACAGGAATCTAGAATAATTAATTTCTATTCTGTTTTGAATTTAAAAAAAAAATATTCAAGGAGCAGTAGTATACACGTGCACATTTTTTTCTGTCAGATTTTCTTATTAAATTTCTTTTCTGAGATGCTCAGCCAGCATCTCAGAATACAGTGCTTTACAAGAATATACACTTCCACTACAAAACAAGGCTCTAATTAAGAGTACAAAGAGACTTTAAAAGGGTTGGGAATGAAGAAAATTATCTTTAAGCCATGTGATTAAAATATTTCTGTCCATTAGTAAAGGGAATTTGAGTCAAGTTTAATTGATTTAAAAGCAATATACATTTTAAAAAATATCAATTTTACAAATACATAATATTTTTCGAAAGGTAAAAAAATATAAATTTTCAATCAGATGAAAGAATGGTCTATTTAAAGTGAAGTTGTGCTTAATACTTTTTCGCCATACTGAACCTAAACATTCTCGGATGGAGGTAATGCACAATCTTAGGAAACTACAGACTGTCCTTGCTCAGTCTGTAAGTTCATAAAGTTCTCCTTCAGAGCAATCTCATAATATTTACAGTAAAAACAAGTAACAGCAGATAAGAAAAAAAATCACAGTCTATATTTATTTACCTACTTTGAAGCAAAACTAGCCAGCAAAATGTCTGCCCACCTTCATGTTTGGTTTACTTTTCATTACATTTGCTTCAGATAGATGTATTACAAACTGCTAAATGCTTGATGCCTCCTTTCTGAACTTAGACTTGTACCAGGAGCTTATCCTTTCCATAGTGTTCTGGTGCAACACAGACCAAAACTGGAAGAAATTTATCTCTCTCCTACTTAGATCACAATACCCATTACTCTGCCACATCTGAGTGTGTAAGATATTCAAGATATTTACCTTCACAAAACTTCTGAGACATACCGGATGGCATGATTAAACAAAGAAAAGGCTTAGTGGCTGTCTCACAAGCAATATGCAACTGGACAGTTATTGTTTCACAGTGCATATAAGAACTTAAAAAATCTACATTAAGAAAGAGTTACAACAATTAACTTGGCTCCCTACAGAAAAAGACATAATAATTCTGTTACTATATATTTCTACAGTGTATATGACTATTTATGCCTCTCCTTTTTTCTGTTGACCAACTTTTCTTTATGTTTCTTTATTTCAACTAAATTTTAAGAACAAGGTTGTAAAGATACTAAAGTTCATAAAAACTTTGAGATCACAATGGAAAGGGATTTTATTAATATCAAATGCCAGATGGACTTTGTTCTCATAAGGCACCAGAGAAATCATATAATCAGCTGCAAATAATCACAAACACTGGTAAATGCTTACAGTGGTACTCAAAATACCTTTTATCTCTTAATTGAGCTTATATACATTCAATTTTATACTGCCAAATGGAAATCCATGGAAAAATGTAAATCCATATCAGCTTATATAGATGCAATTTTATACTGCAAAATGTAAATCCATAGAAAGGTGTCTTCTTAAGTGGTGATATTTTCTCTTTCCTCCTCAAACAGAAACAAAATTAATTCATTCATACAACATTTCATATGCAATTTACTGAATAAAAAAAGCCCTAGGTATATGAAACAAAAATATTTTGCATTTTTATTAAAAATTTTACATCAAATTTTAATCAAAATTTTAAATAAAAAGTTTAAATATAAAAAATATTTTTAAAAACTAAATATATGAAATACAAATCCTTAGAAATACAATTCTTATTTCAGCTTCATTCATTACTCTCAAACCCATATATTTATTAGAGACAGGACCAAGCTACTCTATGACTTATATCTGCAAGCACACATTTGCAGCCTTTAAAGGGTTAAAATCTTTAATCCGTTGCCGCCAAGCCCTTCCCCTTATACAAATTCTTGTTTGTAGAAGTATAATGATTTTATTATATTCATGTCAGATCTGTTAGTTTTTCTTTTTGTTAGGTATTCTACTTATAAGTTTCATGTTTTAATGTGAGGGAGAAATAAAACTTAAGAGTAGAAATAAGATAGAAATTTTTTCTGCTACATTAGAGAATAGTGTATGTGCAGACGGGCACACGTGCACACAGGCATACAGACGTGTAAAATCTGTGTGTGTGGCAACTGAAGAAATGTGCTGATGATATCTTCAAAATTCATGGGAAAAACCAAAGCTGGGGAGGGCTCTATCAAGATTGAGAGCTTTCAAAAGTTTTCACTGCCTATAAATAAGCCTTAAAATCATAATTTCAAAGAGCCCTAAGTACCTTGACTTTTTAACAGGCGAGTTCATGGTGAGCCTGTCAGGAAATAAAATTTAAAAAAAAAACCACAAAACCTTAACAAAACAGAGATATATATGGGAGGTGGATCACTAACCTGTATTCCCCAGCAGTATTTTATAATTATCAATACTTAGTGCACTTTGCTGAAACTCACTCTAAAATGGGTCAAAATTATTTTTCAGCTGTTTTAGTATTTTAAGGTTGAAGTAAAAATACTATGTTTTCTCCTTATAAAAGTCATAAATCTTTACAGTCTGAAAGCTTTTAAAAGCTCAAGTCAGTTACACAATATCATCAAGTTTACTTTCTTCCTTCCTGTATTTTCATTCAGGGTTGAGAAGCCACAATGTTACTACAGAATATTATCTTTTTTTTTTAGATAAATGAACAACCAAGCAAACAAAGCCTTCAGTCAAGCAGATAAATACACACTCCGACACTATTATCAAAGGAATATATGATAAATAGCGAAGAAAGCATATCTTATATAAGTTACCTCAAGGGACTGAGTGTCGTATAAAGACACGTTGTAATATAACTCACTGGCAATTCTTTTCCACCTTAAGTCAATGAAGTACTATAATAATACTCATACTGTTGTCTGATGTAACAGTTAGCTAAAAGTTGTTTAAATTTACATGGTAAAAGTACCCTAAAATTGGGAATGAGCCAAAGTAATTTTCATAAAACCATCATTACATTTAACTGCTTGTATTTATTCAAAATGATGGGCCATTACTGTTACAACGCAGCACAATTTAATCATTTTCTTTCAAGTTTATAAACACCGAGAGAAGTTAAAAACTTGGTAACTCCAGACAAATGACAAACATAGTATTTTCCCCTGTTTCATCTAGAAAAATGTCTATATACTACTATTTTAACTATTTAAAGTTATTAATGTATGTTATTTCAAGTTCTACAAACACAGATACTTACAATCAGGTTTCACACTTTATGAGATCCATGCAAGATTTTGAAAAGACCTGATTAGCTGAGTGACATAAATTAATAACTCTTACCACAAAATCAAGTGGTTCTAAAAAATTTTTATGCAGGAACTTGAAAGAGAGACATATTTTCAACAATTTTAAAAAAAAGGTGTTTAAACAACATACTACACAATTAAAACATTTCTACTGGGCACAACACATTTAGGAGATTAAATAGAACTTACTGCTATTAGATCTGCTTTTGTTTGGTGAGGGTCTAAATTTTACTAGGTATTTTTATTAAATGCAAACCATTTATTCACATGCAGCAGCTCAAATACATTACTTGATCTAATCAGATTAAGAAAAATAAAAGAAAAGCCAACAGTACAAAATTAAATTAGATTGTTGCCTCATAATATAATAAAAAGCAAATATAAAGTACATGCAAAGTATATTTAGAAGCAACAATCCCAGAAAAAGTTCCAATATTCTTATTACTTGAACAATTTATTGGCTCTTACCCTCTTATTGTATGATGAAATTAAAGAATTAATTCTGAGTACATGTGTATCTTCAAATATTCATGCTTCTGTATATCAGTATGTCTAACAAGTATAGACTGCCTATGTTTATTAATGAGACATTCTACTCTCCACTACACACATCTCATTTCCTCCTGAAGTATGAAAACATCTAGGTTTAAATGTGAAATTTCCTTGCTCCCCCACAAATATAATGTTAACTAGTAAGTTATATAAAAACTTCTCTCAGAAGATTTTAGAAATGTGACTGACAACCAAAGATACTGAAGCACTACGCATAATATGAACAAATGGAAAACAAAAAAAAGAGCCAACAGTAGTGGATTATAACACCCCAGCTCTGTTCAGAAGTCTGTATCTCTGAATTCTGAAAACCTGATACATGTTACTGCAGACACAGGTAAAAGCACCATAAACTAATCTAACAGGGTGAATTAGAAGTGAATAAATGGACAAAATCCTGCAGTATAAACACAGAAAGGAGAGGATAAGAAAGGTAGAATGGGTAAAAAACTGGTAGTAAAAAAATCTGTGAATCTGACTTCAATAATAATGAGACTTTAGAAAAATAGTGAAAGGAAAGAATATTTAAGAAAATGGAGGTAAATCAAAAACAAGATCAAATTGAACAAAGGTTATCTCATGTAGATCATGTCAAAGTAATCTATGGTTTTCTGTGACAGGCAATTTTTATATTGAAAAGCAGTGGCTGATTTTATCTATTGTTATATAGGAAATTGCTAGTCATTCATGAGTACATAAAAAAAGGAACTACACACTGCATAAAGACAGGAAAATGGTAATATGAGATACCGAGAAGGAAAGAATCAAACTACCCGTGACTTAATGATCACAGATTCAAGGAATTCCTTAATTTCATTAAGACCATAAAATAAAAACTATAGATATGTTTATGAATTCATCTCCCTGTACAATTAGGTGTCATCAACACAGAGCAGAATTAAGATATCAAAAGAAAGAACTAGATGATGGCAGTGCAACAGAGACAGAACGAAGTCTGGCATCAGATAATACAAGGTCATGTACTAGACAGGAAATAACAAGAATTTCAGCTCAAGTCAGAAGCTCATTAGACAGACATGACTGAAGTGTACTAGCCAGTCATAAGATGACATAAAATTACCTACAAGTATGAACAACTGTGAAAAATCAAGCGGATGCTTAAAATTTATTATATTCAATTGCTGTCTCAACATGAAGAATTACAAATCCATGCCCCAGCCCCAAAGATATGGATATAAACAATTTACTGTAGGCCAGTCCTAGTGGTTAACATCTCATCCACAACCCTCAATCATCTGGACAGACAAGAAAGAAAAAGAGAGCAGAAAATAAATCAAGATTTTGTTCACTCTGGTTTAAGAGACTTATAGAAAGGTAAAAAAGTTCCATTTTCAAGGGTCATTTTCACATTTTTCATTACACATTCACAAGAAAGAATACAGTTGTGGGACTTAAAACAAAATCCAGAATTACTGATTGTTCTCAGATGAATGATAGAGTTCTATTGAAGTAATGACATACTATAAAGCAGCAAAATATGCTGATGAAGCCAAGTCTCGTCTTATAAGACAGATAAACTAAGTTTTAAAAAATGGACCTCTTAATGAAGACCAACATCTTACACCTAAAGTTTATTTAAAGGCTGCAAGTGCACTATAAATGAGGGCCATTGAGGAACATTTGGACAGTCAACCTTAGAAGTTCCTGCTTTATTTAGATTTCTAACGCTATCATATTTATGTAAGTATAATATAAGTAAAGCTAGTCAAGCTGCCCATGTGAAATAAAGAAAAACACAAGAAATGCACAAGGATACTGCCTTTTGACTTATTCCTGGAGTAGAATACTGCCAAATTATGATGAGATCTTTCAAGGAGAAATAGAAATATAAGAAAGAAAAAATATCTTTATTACACTCCCTCATATTTAAGTAGAGCTGAAATACTGTCTTAAAATAACACTGCAAAAGAATCATCACAAATACCACATTTTAAAAATTGGTTTTAAAGAATTAATAAAGCCTTTGAGGTATTATTTAATTTTCAATTTACTAGCAAAATAAATCTTGCAGTGCAACAACTCTTTTTTCAACAAGAAAGATTAGTTTGAAAAAAATTTGCCTTCATGGTTTTAAGACCAGCCTGCTTTGTTAGCTTAATTATCACACTTCTTATCATTATGTTAATTTTTTAGTAGAACGAAAAATTTGTATGAGATATCTACTGTTGTGCTTACTCAAACTATAAATAAAAGGATCATTTTAGGCTGAAGATGGTATCTTAATCTCTTGGCAAACACTGAAATCTCAAAGACAGAGTCGATAAAAAAACTATGGGTTCTGTTTTTTCTGAAGAGTATGCATTGTTTGACAGAATTAATTCGGGTTTTTTTTCTCTGGGCCATAGTTTCACAAGTCTTTCTTCACACTCTTCAATGAAAGCAGTCTTTGCGTGGTAAGGAAATCCCTTGCTGGACATTTCTATTTAGGACTGCCTTCTCACATTTCTATACACAGCTGTAAAAATCACTGTGAAGACAGAAAATCTGTGCTGAGCTGCTTCTCTCATTTTGTTGTTCTGCTTGAAGAAATGTGATTCACCTTTAGAGAAAACAAACTGAACAGTCTAATAACATAGCACAGTGCCCAGAAAAACACTGCATTACATTATTGCTTAATGAATTTACCTACTATTAAAATAAAACTCATCTTGTCATTGCATAGAATGCTCCTGTTCTAATTACTAAAGTATTATCCATCCATTTTCTCTTCAATATAGTGCCTAATTACAATATCAAACCAAGTATTTCTTACTGTGAGATCAATATTTTAAACTTATGGTGGGGGCAGGTGGAGTGGTGAGTGAAGCAGCTGTTTTGAGGCGCTTGACTGAATACAGCACTATCAGAGACATACATATCTGGAGGAAGTCATGGTTGTTTACATCTTTTGACATAAACCAGTGTTTTCACTTTGTTCAATGGTGTTGCATAAAATAGTTAAAACTTCTACCAGTGAGAGAAAAGGACTTGTTAAAATGAAGCTTTGTGTTATTTGGAAATGCATCCCTTCTTACAGATGTGAGCTCAATGCACAGCAGCTGTGAATGATGCACCTAAAAAAACCTCAGAAAATATTTGTGCGGGATGTCTGGCATTTGTTTTTTTACTGTGAATGCATATCAGAATTAACTCTGAAACTTACTCTGAAGAGTAACAATAGATATTTTCCTGATCATCCTTAGGCAGGGTCTGCATTGATATCTGCAATTCAATTGCTTGTGTCCTGTGTTAAATTCACTAATATGAATATAAAAACATAAACATCAATAGAAAAACCATGTTAAAACTGAGCACAAAATAAAAGCCAAAGAGAGCTCTGCAGCACATTAAAAAATGCAAATGTACATTAGCAATTTCATTAAAAGAGATTTTAAAATCACAATTATAAAAATAATTACAAAAAACTCCACCAGTATGTAAAGTAATTCTTTACATATAGATTTGTGAGTAGTTACAAGTGCTACCTTGCCACCCTAAATAATTAATTGGTATTATGTAGAAAAATATTATGAAGTTTAACTCCTGACAATTAAATGATGGAAAGTTCTTTCTTAGTGGTTTGCTGGTTTTGTGGTTTTCTTTTCTTGAGATTTTGAGTTACCTGACAATACAATCAATGTTACCTGAAGTTTCCCAACAACACAAACAATTCTCAAATCAAAACCAAAAAATAGCTAAGATGCATAATCACTGTGAAATTCAAAACAAGAGACTCTTTATCAGTTGCCGATGGCAGCTCAGTCCCCATTGAAATCTTTCCTTAGACAAGGACTGAGAGCCCAGAATGGGAGTCGGACTCCAAATCCTTTAAAGCCGCATGCAGAGATTTCGTCTTCACTGAGGTAACTCATTAAGTGGTTTTATTCTCTTCCAGTTAGAAAGATTAATTCTTTAAAAATTCATTGGAAAGCCTTCATTTTAGGCAACTGTTTGAATACGGGAGTTACACAGAAGGTGTACAATATCAAAAGCCAGCACGAAAGCTATACGCGGTAGCAACACTGCACATGCAGTGCTGATGTGCACAACCAACCATTGTGAGTAAACTATTTCCTAACACACAGAAGACGATGTGTTACAGATGGGCTATCAGCAGTACACAGTTTTAGTGACTATTAGGCTCTTCTTTTTTTTATGAGTTGTTCTGAGCTTCAAAAATTCAAATATATGCACAACTTCCTTTAGTGCTGTATTTCCCCACTCCTTTTCCTACTAAGTTTCTGCCCTCCTCATATTGTTTTCCCCTCACTGCCGTAGTCCTGGCCCCTCCCTCGGATTTTTCCCATTGGTTCTGGTACCCCAACTCCGCCCATGTGCCGCCCCTGCACCCTGAGACCAGCAGTCCACGTGCTCTCCCCGCCCCCCTCGTCCCCATATAAAACCCAAAACGGGCTGCCATGTGCCCTCTCTGCCTCTGGGAAGCTGTTCGTCAGCCTGTGATTAAAGTCGTGTGGTCCCTTCTCGCCTCCTTTATCGCCCCCGTGTTGTGGGGTCAGCAGCCAGCCGGAGCAAGGGCGCGGGGCCGCCCGGGAGCGCTACGGGAAGTGGAACAGCCGCTCTGCCCGATGCCGCCCCGCAGCGCTCTCCGGGAAGGCTGCGGCTTGCCATGCCAACGCAGAAACTACAGACCGCAACAACTTCCAAGCTCAAGGAATCCATCTACTCATAGCCCTGTGAAAACTGCACATTTCTCACTAATAGTAAGCAACAGTAATGAGCAGCATAGCCAAGGCCTGTCTCGGCAGCCAAATCACGTGTCAGAAATAGAGATAATTCCAACTCTTGGAAAACTTGCCAGAGAAGAAAATGGGGTCATGGTAAAATGAAACAATCAAGCATCTGAGTTTCTGATGGTGTCAAAAGGGAGTTGAGGGAGTTTACAAAATAAGGGTGTCCCTAACAGTCTGGTTCCACAAACCTTTGTTTTGACTGATCATGTAATATTACTTCATACTACAGCAAACTTCATCATTGTAAAAAACTCTAAAACTTGAGTCAATTTTAAAGTAACCAACACAGAGAAAAAATATTTCCTGCATAAAAGTGTAAATACTTACAAGTAAATTAATGAATTTTCAAGTCCTAAAAAAATCTGGGCCAGGCATCATTCTCCAATTTTAACATTCTTTGAAAACATGGTAGACTAAGACATGGGCATCTGTGTTTTGCCCATGTCCAAATTCCAGACCTTCAAACATAGCTATATGTAAGTGGGGTACAAATTCTATTTTAACATTTGAGCCACAAAATCAGACTTCTCAAGTACAATAAAAAAAGCAGTTATCTAAAAAGCTACACAAGTACAAAAGTTAAAAGGCGAAATTCAAATTCTAACTGGTCATCAGCAGTAAATTTGTGATTGAGAAATAATTTGGCAACAAGGCCTCAGAGAGGATTAAACAGTCTAGGACCAAGGGTGCCAGGTACGTGACTCCCTGTTGTCTTGCAGCAATCCTGGAATACCAGTGAGGTGTCTGGGTCCAAATTTGGGCAGCAGAAATAGGAGAAGGCATGGACTCAAGGATGAGCTGAGGTGCACCTTGCAACCACGCACAGGGCTGGTACTGGGACAAGTGGTTAGAAGGCATCTGCTCAAGAGACATCTATGCAACTTGTTTTAAAACCACTTATTGAAGTGGGATTCTGCTCGCTGTGCTGTTCATTAATTATATTTTTATATATGTATTTGGGCACAATTGTGTCTTTTAATTGCCTTGATGGATACAATAAAAATTCCCCAATGGTAGTTGTAGAAGACCACTAACTATTTTACAAAACCTTTTATTTTCTTCTGAGTCATGCAGTTAGGCTCCGAAAATAAAATTTGTTTAGTCTGAAGGAATAACACAATTCTTCTTTAATAAAAAATTTATATTCTAATACAGATAATATGGATCTGGCATAGGATTTCTTCTCTCAGTGATGATAGATTAATTGCTGGAAAAATAACAATGAATTATCTGATTAGAAGAAATGTAGGTGGATCAAGATACTATATGTTAAATATTTTTAGGTAGATATTAAAAGATACTATAAAATAGACCACTATTTATGCTCCAAGAACATAACACACTGAGTATTTTCCACCCACTGCTATTTACCACCTATTTACCTGGTTATGTTTTATGAAAAATTACAGTTTGAGAAACATCCAATATTTTACAATGTTCTAGTCTGAAAAAAGATTTTGCACCAAACAGTACCTGATTTTCTGACTGAAATTATCCATTACTGCAAAAGCGGTTCTAACATATTTTTAGCGGTGGGCTTACAAAGTCAGAGGAACATTGTCTTCACCACCACTCTCTCCTACACATAGCTCTTTACTGGCAAGTGGCATGGTAGGAAGGATGAGAGATACATTTAAAAATTCTCAAGAGTATGGGTCTTCCAGGTTTAAGATTAAATTTATTACATTTATCCATTATGATTTATTGAGAAAAGGACACACGTCCAGTCTGGGATGTTGTTTCCAAAGGCACTTCTACATTAACTAAAGCCACAAAAATAATATAAATAATTAAATATCTATGAAATCAGCAAATGGTAAGACATGAACAACAATTCAGGTGAGAAAGATGAATCTCTCATTAAAAATAAATCTATTGAGAAGGGATTAAAGCATTCAGAAAGATATGGATATATATAACTATAAAAGCTAACACGTAAATATGAACATCATATTCATAGCACTGGTAGGTTTTTTAATAATACCTTTGAACCTGTAATATTCAAGTATGTACAACCCTGCACTAAAACTTGACATAATTTGATTCGACTCAACATAAGTTTTCAACACCTGCGGCATTATCTTAGAAACTTCCACTGAGATATTACAAAAATATATTAGAAACATCAAAGCAGAGACTACTCTCTTCGGGACCTCCATCACACATACACACTTTACAAGGGGTGAGAGTTAGATCAGAGAATTCTCTGTTAGAATTTCTCAGTCTGTCCTTGTGTAGAATATCCACAGAGAATATACTACCACCCTTCCCAAGAAGCAGAATATTGTCAAATTTCTATATAGTCACTGCAGAGATACAAGACGAAAACACTTATTTGCCATGGTAGATTCCCCATCTCCACCCACCCTCCCACCCTGCCCCAAGATGACACAAGATGGTGAAAAAAGCTTGTTTTCTACTGCAGTTTCCTAAGTATAAAAGAAGTAAAGTTCAGCATAACTGTGAATCCATCACTCACCCATCACTCTAAATTTGGGTCAGTCTGACTGGATATCTACCACTTCCAGGCTACAAAGAGCAAACTAGCAAAGAGATGTAGACAATTTGCAAAGGGTTCAAAAATAACACCACTTCATTGCAGACAGCACAGAAATGTACATATGGGCACTTGCACATCAATCTTCCTTTTCCTCAGTCGCTACCTCTTAAATTCTTTATTTTCCTGTCCATGGAGAATAAATCAGAACACAGTAAAGCACAGCTCTACAGCATAAGTATGATCTGTGAGATAATGACTGTTCACAAAAGTCAAAAGAAGTTGAGTAGAGATGCGGGTTTTTGAGCCCTTGGGAAAGAAAAACAAGAAGTCATCATACCCCAAACACATTAACAATATACGAGGAGTAGATGCTACAAAGTGATATTCCATAAAAGAAACTCACACATTTCCTATCATAACTGAAAGGATTCTTCAGGAGAATGCTATAGCTACCTTTACCGTGTCACCTGTGTCTAGGACATCTCAGAGTTTTACACGTAATTATTGTTATATACACTTCAAATTTCACCTAGATATAAAAGGACATTGATAGTTTCGTACAGTAATAGTTGGTCTATCAAAACTTAACAAAGGTTTGGTAGCTGACTGATCTATCACTGAATTCCTCCTGTATTTTATTTTACTTGAAGTCTGAATAACGTTTTTACAGAACTGTGCCCTGAAAAAAACCCTATCATAGTCTTCTCTTGTGCCAGACTAACAACTGTTATCTAGATCTTCCAAAAGTACATTAGGAAATGAGATTACAAAGTACCATGGTTCTGTTTCTCCTGTTTTGCAGGGAAAGAAACATATTCAGTGACATATTTGTATGTTTACAAATATGTTTTATGTAAGAGCAAGTATGTTAGGAGTAAAATTATGGGTTAGTATTTGCAAACAAGTTTTATGATAATCCCTCCTTTCTCCAAGAGCTTGGTTCATTCAGTCTTAATTACTGGAGGACATGTCTACTCTCTTGAAAAGTAGTCTCAGAAACAGACTTTGCTTGAGGACAGAAATGTAATCTCTGGAGGATATGGTGAAACTCCAGAGCCTCCTGGCATAGTGCAACTGAAAAACAGCCCTAAAAATTTCACACTCAGGCTGATAAAACTAAGAGTTTACTGCAACATACTTTATCAATTGGAGGGCAGACCTCAGCAACCACCAGTGTGCTGCACTGCATCCAGATAGTCCTGAAAGAATTTAGTTTTAAGGGCTATTTCACCCTTGAAAATTAAAATCAATCATCTTGATAGTTTTTTAAAAAGTTACCACTGGCTCAGAAAAACAGCAGTAGTTTTTTGCTACAGGCATAGAAATTCCCCAACCACAGGAACTAGCTAAAATTCAAAATGTCTTTTCCTTCTCATACTTATTGTTTGTCAAGTGGGACAAATGAGTAATTCCTGTTATACAGTTGTGTATCTGAGTCCTCCAAATGAGGCATAATGAAAAGACTAGTACTTAGGAAGGAAATAAAGAGACCAGTTACATTCAAACTATGCAGCATATCACTCTTGAATAAATATTCAGCTCATTCTCTCTAAAGCTTTTATTCAATATTTATTTAGGCAAAGCTCCCATTGATTTCCCTATAAGCTTTAGTTATAAAGAATAAGGACAATGACATTCAGTGCTCTTTTTAATTATAACAAAAATAAACAAACACCCTGGCCCCCCACAAAAAAACCCCAAACAGTTACTAAAGATTGCTTATTCTTCTAAAAAAAGAAGGGTAAGTAAATCTCACCATAACAAAACTATTGCAGACTAGACTGCTGCATAGCAGATAGGCATCCTGTCATCAACTGGAAAGTACAGTGAGAGCCACAGTTTTCTGGCTTGAAGTACAAAAAGGCTTCCTAATCTGAATGTCAGTCTACAGTCATCATTAGATGGTAGAAAGGCTTTATGTAACCTTGGTAGTACCAGGATACTTGTATTTGTTTCATTATTGTTTTATGAAAAGAAATGCTATAGGGTTCTGGTTTTCTGCAGTTTTTTTCATAATAGAGTCCTTCACTCTATGCTTTCTTTAGAAGAAAAAAAACCTACAGGTTTTCACAAGGCTGGGGTTAAAATGGAGCTTTAATCATGGTTTATCAAAGGGGTGGAAGATCAGACTGTCTCAGGTGGATAGAGCAGTCAGTTTCAGCTTATTTAATTTAATGAGATTTCACTTTACCAGAACATTGTGTATGGTCAAAATATCTCTTTATTTCACACTTTCAGGACTGAAAGACAGTCTCAATGGTAGGATATTTCCAGCTCCTCACTCGGTCCCTATATTTTGTCTAGGACTAGCTTTAACCCCTGGGAAATCAAGTTGAACCTCTGTTACCAAACACAGAAGAGGGAGACTCAGGGAGTCTTAACAGCAGATATGAATGAGTCACCAGGTATAACTGGTGATTACTGCACAAGGCAATCAATACAGCTTGGTATACTTTTTTCTAACGCTTATTTACAGTAGGATATTTTGATGGAACTGGAACCCATCTAATCTATTGTAGACGTCTACAAAGTGTATAGATGACCTACTTACTTAGACTCAGTCATAATCAGAGACAAAGGGCACTTTTACACTGCAAATCGCCTTTGCATGTGATTTCTTCCTTCCATCTTTGTAATGACTTCTTCATATACGATACAATTTTTTCTCTCATATGACTAAAAAGGGACTTAGCTAGCTCAGATGTAGAAATATCCAAGTATCAGGTTTTTAATTTCAGCCAGATAAATCCTAATTTTCCTGCCTCTGCAGAAGACAGAAGCCATGTATCTCAAAAGTAAGTCATATTTGCAAATAAATGAAACAATGAAAATCTCCCTTCTCCTGCTCCTCTATAATTTTATTTATAATTCCAAATGTCTTTCAGCTTCAAATTGCTATTTTCTTATTAGTACTCCATAGCGTTAAACATCATCTGACCTCTACCATAATTAGTAATCCTGAAGAAAATAACTTTACCCCTCCCCGCAAAAATTTCAGAAAATTATAGAATATCCACATTGAGCACATCCAGTCATATAATTCGGGATACAGCAGAATGCTGCAATGTTTTGGGCTCCCTGTATGCAACTTGGTTTGTCTAGAGCATCACTTTTATAGTGCATGTTCCCCTCAAAAGGTTTTACTCTTGTTGTCTTGTTCACAACCTCTGCTCCAGGCCTTCTTTAATAACAACGTATTTTGTTTTCTCTCCTGGTGAGGTTTATTAGATTATATGGCATCAGAGTAATAGTATTTTTTTGTACCCTGTTTAACCACATATTTTATGAGACTTTTCTTTTGTTCTTTAGAATTTTCTTTAAAGGTATTCTTTAACAACAACTGAACAGGTCAAGCAAATACATACAGGGATTTCTTGTAGCAAATATCAAACATAATCAGAAAAAAAAATTTATCAAATCTTATTTTAAGGAACAACCAAGGTTTTGAAAAACACTTTCTACATAGATTTAGAAGTGGATAGACAAGCACCTGAAAAAGTGCAAGATCTTCTTCAGCTATTGGCTGAAAAAATAATTAAATTAAGTGATAAAAATAAATTCAAATATTCCAACATGCTGTTTCTAATCTACTTTTCCCTCAAGATCCCATATGTAAATATTATAATTGCTAAAATAATTTTATAGAAACAAGCAGGCACTCTAACAGCAAGGAACAAGCAATAACTTATTCTTGATCACAACTACATAACAAGATCTTCTTAATAAAAAGTTATTAGACCCGCTATCCAGCTGGATAGATTTTCTAACCATATTTTTTCTCTGTCCGTTGAGACTTAAAACCCCAGAGGCAGTTTTCTTCACTCGTTTATTGAGTGAGTATATTTAAATAATAATTCTGTTGTTCCTAATTTTAATCTACTTAAAATGAAGTTTCCAGGATTTCAATCACTTTTCAAATTATTGCACTGAAAATGTTCATTAAGTAAATTACAGAGAGTATAGTTTTTACTTCCAAGTCCACACAATATTTTGTTTACTAAAAATAGTGTACCAGTTTGTAGCAAACATAAAAACTTTCTTCTGAAAAGCAAAAATAATTGGACACCAACCCTCCACTGTGTTTCACACATTTAACTCAAAGTAACTGGCCTAGACTTCAATTGGTAACAGATAACCTACGGAGTATTCTATATTCTATAGAGTATACTGCTAGCCTGCAATGGTATACTCGCACATATATAAAACATAAACACATGACATATAGGTAAGAATGATAAAATACATAGATATAAAACACTGCAGAGGTAAAATTTCAGTAAACCACAGTTGGTTAAACCCTAGTGCTAAAGCTGCATCATTTTTTACAAACAAATAGAGCAAAACATTTTCATCTTGACAGCATGCTGTTTCTCTTATATGTTTTACGTTATTTCTCAAATTTAGAAAGACAGGTCTTGTTATAACGATGTTTATCTAATATACACTAGTATACTGAGAAAGACTCAGATCTCTTCTTCAATTTTTAATTTAGAAGTCATACATAGGCCCTGACTGCCAAAATTACAAGTTAATAAGTTACAAAGAAATTTTATATTCAAGAACTACCAGATCAATTTTCCAAAACAATTAACGATACAAAATACAAGCACTTGTACAGAAACTTATCATTATCAATGTTATCACTATTGTTTCGGCTTTTCCATCCCTCTTCATAAAATAACTTAAAGCTCAGAGGGAAAAGCAAATTGTAACTTTTCAGTGCAGAAACATCTTAAATAAAGATAATGTTTGCTTCTGGAGTCAGTGACAGACAAAGACATGATTAATTTTATTACTTGTTATTTCTTTACCATTTTTAAAAAAGTGCCTGGAGTGTTCTAGGAAGAAAAGCCCTTTGAATTAGTGATGGCTCTCACAGCTCCCACCTCTGTTATCACCTTGTTAGCTGAGAGCAACTAACATTAAACATTAAAAGCACTGAGAAGCAGTTCAGTCCTGTGTGATACAGCACACTAAACTCTCAGATCTACAAGCAGCACCAATACACAGGTTTATTTGGGAGGGAAAACAAATATTCGAAAGATTTAATGTTTCTTGACTGTTCAATTGTTCTTTGATTTGCTTGTTTGGAGTGGGGAGTTAGCAGGATTGAGAAGGGATGGGGGGGCATATTTGGCCTATTTTTTCTCAGCTAAACTTGTTAGAAGGTAAGATTGCTGAAGTTCTTTCAGAAGATGAATCAGTAGACAGAATACTGGGAAATACATGAGATACTGTACTGGTTTTGGCTGGCGTAGAGTTAATTTCCCTCGCAGTTTCAAGTATGGATCTGTGTTTTGGATTTGCGCTGAACACAGGGTTGGTAACACAAAGATGTTTTTGTTGTTGCTGAGCAAGGCTTACACAGAGCCAAGGCCTTTTATGCTTTTTACACTGCCATGCTGGTGAAGACACCAGGGATGCTTGGGAGGTTGGGAGGAGACACAGCCAGGACAGGTGACCCCAAATGACCAAAGGGATATTCCAGACCATATGGCATCATGCTCAGCATATAAAACTGGGTGAAGGTGGAGGAAGGAGGGGACATTTGGAGTGATAGCATTTGTCTTCCCAAGTCACTGTTATGTGTGATGTGGCCGTGCCCTCCTGGAGATGGCTGAACACCTGCCTGCCCACGGGAAGTGGTGAAAGCATTCCTTGTTTTACTTTGCTTGTGTATGTGACTTTTGCTTTTTCTATGGACAGAATTACAGAATTCCAGAACATTCTGAGTTGGAAGAGACCTACAAGGATCATCAAGTTAAACTCTTCTCAATCTACAAGTTTTCTATCTTTTACCCTTCCTCATCTTTACCTGCTGGTGGGGGAATCACGGAGTGGTTGTGTTGGGCTTGGTTGCTGGCTGGGGTTAGAACATCACAGTCCTATAAATACATGACAAACTATTTTTTTGTTATTTTTTTAATAATGTACCAGGGAAATGTCCAGAAAGAATATTAAACTCGAGCCCTGTACCTTATATAAAATGATAGCAGCATGTATTATTTTGTGAGACCTCGGCAAATCATCTTAGTCAAAATTGTCTTTCTTGTGGGTGAATATAGATGTACGCTTACATCCTCTTATGTAAGAAAGAAAGAAAGCACAATGGCCATGACTGAATATTTATGAAGACATGAAGAAGTTAATGTTTCCTCTGGAACTTCTGACTGACATTTAATCAAAATACAGTATATCCTAATCTACGCAGCAAATGTTATTACTACTACTTATGACATAATAACATAATAACCCAGTGCATTTTCTTCTTGTGGTTGATTCTATCATACTTCGAGAATGTCATTACTTGTCTCTCACTTTCCTCCAATCATGACCAAGTTTGCTCCATCCATCCTGCTGACTGGGCTCAGGGAGAAGTGTATTCATGAGAATTTTGAAGCCTAGAGCAATGGGATGTGAATTGTTGATTATACTCAGTGTAATCAATCCAAGGCTTTTCTGTGAATTCTAAGCCTTTAAAGTCTGAAAAAAAAAATTTGATAGATTTTTCTTCTGATATTAGTTTAGATTTGATGTTGATACAAGTTTTTGATGTTACTGTACAAACAACATGCCAAATATACCAGAGATGTCTGTAATGTTTTATTCATGTAAATAATTGCCCAGAGATGGCCTGATCTCTGATGAGGTCTCCATTGCTCTCTCATAGCACAGATGATAATAAACAGAAAATAAATATTAATGAGGCTAAAAGAAAATTAAGGAAGTGACTACTTTCTCCTCCCCTCCAGTTCACATCAACCACAATCTAACAGTAAAAGAATTATATTTTAAATTAATTTGGTTTTGATAAACAGCACTTTAGTATATTTTTAACACAATTCCATAAAATTGTCAGTTATTCTACAGAACTGTTTGGTACCAATAATTAACATCAGAATGATATTAAGTTCAAAATTAAAATACAATGTTTTCC
Organism: Falcunculus frontatus; assembly: GCA_013398115.1. Lineage (NCBI taxonomy): Eukaryota > Metazoa > Chordata > Aves > Passeriformes > Falcunculus > Falcunculus frontatus. The sequence goes on along the minus strand of VZRV01023443.1, from coordinate 433,838 downwards.
TTGTAGAAAGTAATCCCTTCCCTTGGGATAATACTTGTACAATGACTTTCATCTGATGGTATAATCAAGGTATGTGTTCACTCAGTCCTCTATTTGAAAACTTCAGCTTGATTAATAGTCATTCTCTGTCAGCTTTAGAGAGGTCCTCTAATCTAGCATTAACAAGAAATTCCTGATATATAAAATAAAATCAACAGCAATCATAGTAGAAGTAGTAGTAATAATAGCAACAATATTTATGCATTTATAGAAATTGTGATCATAGTACATACATGAAATCTGAATACATAAAAGCTTCTGTAAACTGGGGAGTTTTAACACAGAGAAGTAGGTATACAGAAGTGAGAATTTGCATGGAAACTCCCCGATTCCTCTTTATTTCCATTCACTGTAAAAATTACCCTTAATAATTTTTAGTCACACCTGACTTGATGTGTATAGATGGTTTAATTATGTTTTCTGCAGCACTTCAGTTTTAGAAGAGTTTAAAAAAAACCACTGCACCTATTGGAGTACCAATTTCTGACAGTTTCTCAAGTGATGATTTAGTAACTTGCTGATTTACAACAGTAGAGACAGTTACCAATAAAATAAAAATGTCTCATAGCTCCAGTGGAAAAAACTTACCACAGTACTTACTTTAATCTTTCATTTAAAACACACTTGACCTTATACAATTACTTACTAAGTCTGTGCACTTCAAACTTCTTTCAACTGCATTGGAAGTGCAATTCTTTGAGAGGAAGAAAGCAGAGGAAAGCTCTAAGCAGCACTACTACATAACTTTTCAAATATTTGAATTTTCAGCACCAATTATTACTTCTCTTGGTTGGAAGTGTCAGTGTTAATTTTCAGAGGAAACAAACAAACCACAAAATAAGACCCCAGAAATAAAATTTCATATTTTAGATGATAGGGTCTGTTAGCTCCAGGCAACCTAAGAACTTCAAAATAATTTTAGTCAAAATATTGTGATTTCCTTAAGACACAAATCATTTTGAACACATCAGGTTTTGATCCAAGAAATTTTCTTTGGACAACTGACTCAGTAAGATTACCAATGACACTTCAAGATGAAGTTTAAAGGTCCTTACTTCTGCCTTTTCTTACTGGCCACTGGCCTTAAAGACAAAGCAAAATTTAGATATTCAAGATCCCTGACTACAGAAAGAGCCATAAAATTAAAACAAGAAAAATATATTAGTATTGAGGAAAAATTAAAAACCCATTGCATTCTCTTTGATGATTGGCAGCCAACTGGAAAATCTAGCCATCAAAATTCATTTAAGAAAACCAAACTTTACCTGTTTTTGTAAATGTGTTTAAATGTATTAATGCCAATAGTATAAGCACCTACTGAAAAGGATTTCAATTCCTGATTAACATCACAAGAAGAAAGGAGTAAAGTAAGTTAAAGTAGGTAAATAAAGTCTCCTGCACAGATCTACCATAATCAGCAATTATGAAAAATCTTTTCTCCTAAGGTGATTTGGTGAATTGTAACACACTAAAAAAATTCATACCATAATAGTTCAGACATAAACTGTCACTTTTAAAACAAACTAACTCTCCTACAGAAATTTTCACTTCCAAAACAATATACAAAGGCTTTTTTTTTCCAGATTAGATATTGAAAATGAACAATGCATTAGGCTGGCCAAATTCTCTCCATAAGTTATTGTTCATTGCTTAATTTAAATAATTTAATTTATTCTTCCCACAATAAGTTTCCTTGCCTGTAGCATGGGCAGAGTTCTTGTATTTTCAATTCAGATGAGTGTTTTGACATAGTAGTTAGGACTTATTCCCAAGTAAAAATATTTTACATTTATAAATAGTGGCACATATGTGAAAAAATCTGTTCATGCAATTCAGTCATTTGACACTGTAATGGATTTTGCCCTGTTTTCGAGATGTATCTGAGAAAGCCAGTAGTAAATGTATTTCATACTTGATTTGTTTTATCCTTCAGAATCCCGTATTGGAAAGAAGCTTGAGCCTCTTCCTCAAACCTTTCTTCCTAAATTGTGAGAGTGACCTCTAGTGCTTTACTGCTTTGCTGTGTGATGCAAGTCTTTTTTGCAATGCTTTTAATATGCCTCCCTGTAAGCAACTGATTTAGTTTTGTGCATAGTGCCAAATGCTATTAATGTGCAATTCAATTATCATGGTCTTGTGAAAATGGATGTATTCATAAACTGTACAATGCAGAATGATGAAGAGAATTAAAGCTGTGACTGGGTTGCAGCAGGGTGTTTAACAAGAGGAATTTAGTATTCATGTTTAGGGCTACACTATGCACTTAAGTATCAAATGAGATATCATTACTGAATGACAGCACAAGATCATTTTGGGGCTGCAATGTGAATGTCTGGCTCATGGGAGCATGTTAGTTTATAAACCATCCATATGCAAACCCTAGGCTATAGATCCATTGAGCACTACAAACTTCCCAGCCATTGCTTAAATGTTACCAGGGAGCTGTCCCCTGCCACTGGGCTGTAAGGTTATTCCTGAACGTTCCTCCTTCCTTTGGCATGCACTTTCTTCCCGTAGAAGCATTACTTCTGTCCTTCCCATTCCTGTGATGCACAACCAGTGCCTTAACAGGAAGGGGAGAAAATATGTTCAGTTCAGGTTATAAGCATCTGGCATTTAGGCTACTGCACTACCACAGAACACAAAATGAAATCCTTTAGCTTGTTGAAGCTGAATCAACTGGAACAAGAATAAATCTGTTCTATTGCTGAATTATAAAAGCCCTGAAAATTAGTTTCTTAATAAGTTTTTTTTTTAAATGTAAAGATAATTAACCTAATTCAACTCTGAAAGCATATTTTCAGATACATATATATATATATATATGTGTGTATCTATTTGTCTATCTATATACACATAGATATATGATTTGCCTCCTAGAGACCAGATTGTCTTTTAAACTGTAATGACAGTCTTTATTTCGTGATAACACCCTACTGGCTAACTCATTTTAAAAAAAAAAACTTTCTATTGGAACTGTTATAATTCTCTTCTGTAGTCATGCATGAAAAATACTCTCTAAGGAATCAATGAAGAGACCTTAAAGTCTTGCTATCCCCATTTTTCTTGTTACATTTCTACTGCTTTTGAACTGCACTGTGATTGCCATTAAAGTTGAGTGCCACCTTAATCCAGGATATGCAGATACTAGCTTTCAAAATTTTCAAATGCTAAAGCCCACTACATGATAGAAACATTGCACAATAGAAGTCTGCCAGTAATTCCCATGTAAGACACAATTCCTCGGAAAATGCTGAACTTAAAAAGAGAAAACAAAAATGAAAATACGGCTGAACATGCATCCCTTAGCAAAATCTTGCTTTCAGATACTCTTATACAGTAAGCTTTATAAACAATATTCTGTACATAGACTCCTGACAAAAATCTATAGAAGGGTTTTAGAACATTTTCAGGCTAGCAGCTTGCTGTCACGATTTCAAAGCAAAACTGTTTGTCTCAAAAATTGTATTTATTCTAAATGCAAATAAAATATCCCAGAAGTTTTCAACACACTCTGGATTGAGTTTTAAATCATATGCAATACTTACATTTATTCCCTGCCACTGCCGTGTGCCGGTGATGAACAGACAAGAGAAAGAGCAGCTTCAAGAAGATTTCAGTGGCAGAATCCATGTTCACATTCATTGAGGCACCCAAAAGGACCAGAGTATTCGGAAACAGCTGCTCTGTACTTCAGTTCTGCTCCTGCCTCTTGCCACTGCCTCTCTCTGCCTCTTCTCGCAGTGCTTCCCAGGGGCCAGACACCTCAGCCAAATGCGCTCCGCATCTCCTGGCACACGCACACACACCTCCGGATCTGCTTCTCCCTCTCGCAGCAGCAATCCCTGAAGAGCAGGAGCGAGAATCTCCCCCCCGCTGCCACAGAAGCACTCAAGGCTGCGCTGCCCGGCTCCCTCCGCACCCGCTCTCCGGCAGCGCGCCCGGCGCGGCGCTGGACACCCCTGGCGGCGGCAGGTGGGAACCGCGGGCCCCGCCGGGGACAGACAATGGGCGGCGCGGCCAGAGCGTGAGCGAGCGCCGCCGGCCGCGCTCTGCTCTGCCCTGCCCTGCCCTGCCCTGCGCTGCGCTGCCCGCGCCTCCTGCGCCTGCCGCGGCTTGGGCACCGCCGCCTCTGCGTGCTGCCCAGCCTTTCACAGCGTGGTAATTCTTCTTCCTTTTTTAATTTTTTTTTTTTTTTTTACACTTTCAGCTGCAAAAGCGTTACAAGTTCTGCTCTCTTAAAGGAAAGCGTTTTGCCTGTAGTACAGAACCTAAGCCTGCGAGTAAAATGAGCAGCCTTCCCTTACTCGAGAAGTGAGGGCTGAACTGAATGATTGACTGCCCCTCAGAAAAAGGCACCACCACTGTCCCTGGAGGGCTTTATCGCTGTTAATACTGGCATTAAAGAATTACATTCTCTACTCCTAAGAGTAAACACCTAAACATAATGTAAACATATGACTGCAAATGGCTTTCCCAAAATACTTTAGCCTCCAAATACCACATAGAGCATTTTGCTTTCTATACTTTCACAAAGGGCAAGCTCCGTTTAAACTGTCCTATTGCTTGTGCTTGGTAAACAGCTTCATTTGGGAAAGAGCTTCCGAGCAATTTTAAGCCATTATATTTAAACTATATCCTAAAAGTGTGGGTTTTGAGTTTGGGGTTTTGTTTGGGTTGTCTATTTGCTTGTTTGTTTGTAGGTTTTTTTGCAAAACAGGCTAAATTACTGTTTATGCTAACTCTAGAGACATTCTTTCTCAAGTATGAGAAATTTAACTGCCTATCAGCAAACTCATGACATTAGTGAGGATAAAAACTGCATTAAAGGGCCACATCGACAGACTCATCACTGCTACTTCTGCAGTGTTTACACTGCATGAACTTTCTTTATGCTTTGGCAGAAATTACTATGACAGTACATAAAAAACCAATGTGCCTTGTGACTGTGGGGTGTATAAAAAGCAGACTTAGAATTTGTATATTCAGCCCAGTGGTCCAAACTTTGTCTTCCTGTTTCATGTGAGCGATCTAGCAGCTCCTACATACCAAAGGGATCTTCCATCCAAAGTGATACTGGTGTCCATGGGTTAGACAGTAGGTAGAATGTTGCTGAGTGTCCCTCTTGAATGCTGCAGAGACTATAGAATTTTCTGCAAATTGCCATGTAGAACTCTTTTGTGTCAAGAATAACTTTGGGATAGAGATGAAATGTGAATTAAGCTCCCGAAGCATCTGAACTTTTGTTGCTTATTTAAATCAATGTCCTCAGCCCTCGAAGGATGCTCTTGTTCATCTACAGAAGTAAAAGGTGTTCTGGCTTCATGCTACCTGAGCCAGACTATGTTAGGTGCTACAAATACGTATTTTGGCTCAGCCAAACAACTAAAAAAAAAAAAAAAAAAAGGAAGGCAATTAATGCAGGTTTTTGTTACATTCTTTTAAAAATAGCAAATCAGCATGATTAAGAAAAGAAGGCCTATTTCTAAATTGTTATGTTGGGTAGAAAGTTTCAAGTGAAGCTAGTAACCTGTTATGCAGCTGGTCTTCCACTTCTGCATGTCAACTTTTATTTGAATGAAAATGCACGGAGAAACTGTATTAAAGATTATGTGAATCATAACCTGCCTTCTGGCTCTCCTAAATCATCCTTTAAGTTTTAAATTCTGTTTCTCGAGTTTAGTACAACTATAGCGTCACTTGTCCAGAAGCTGGATTTCTTTGCTATATAGTTCCTTGAGTTAATATTGACCTTCTAACTAAATTAATATGAGCATAAAAATGTTCCATGTGCTGCATCCCATCTCTAAAGAATATCCCATGAGATGGTCCTTGACTCTGCAGCTAGACAAAATTTCATGCTTAAAAATAGGACAAATATCACATAAAATCTTGGCAAGGACTTTCAATGTAATGATGTTCTTTAGGATTAGCTCTAAGATCCCCAGGGCTTTGAATCAGGAAGAATTATTATTCTGGTAATGTAATGCAAATTCAGTAAAAAGGCCAGTGCCATTGTGGGTAAATATTTGTCCTATAAAATAGCTTAGAGTCACCAAAAAGGAACATCTAACAGACAAAGGTCATAGGATTTTGTGCCTTTTTTTTTTTTTTTACTGAATTGCGTGCCAATATACACATGGATATAATGTACTTTTATAATTATGGAAAAGCCAGTCTTAGAATAAAATCGTATGCCAAAATATGTAGATATATTTCTGTTTGGACAGACAGAATTACAGAAGTCTATACAGTATGTATCTGGAATATCAAGATAATAACCTATTTTTCCAGGGATGAATCTGTGGTGTCTATAAAGTGCATAAAATAGCATAACTTGACTCACCCAGAATATTGCAACCTCCTCTCTGCTTCTGCATCATATCTCACTCCTGCATCCATGAAATATTTCTGCTCACATAATCTTATCTCTGTATGCCAGCATCTCGTTTGCCATTTCTCTTCCATACAGTGTCCAGATTTTCCACTAACTTCTGAGCCCCTCTTTGTGGAACCCAGACAAGTCTTTCTGTTTCTTAAACACTTCTTTTCCTATTGTTATTCTTTGATTGGGCCCCCACTCTTCCAGTGTTTTGTTTTTCTTCTCATATCTTGCTTTTGAAATTTCTGCCAAATGCAAAAAATTTGCCTTTGAAATGTAACATTATGACCACTTGATTTGATAGATGATCCTTCCCAGTTGATCTTCATATATGTATTCTTTAGAAAGACAGCAAGTTCCCCAGAACAACTGTGTCTTGTTACAGATTAATCCTTAGAGCTACAATATCTGCAAAATTTGATTGTTCAAAACTTGAATTAGTTGATCTGGGTATTGCCAGCCTTCATTTACAAATGAAGGACCTTGTAACTGAGTCCTTTTTCTTAGCAGACAAAAACTAATAGAATTTATTTTTCTTTAAAATTATTTACACTGTGACTTTTTGTCTATAAAGAAGAAACACTTTTAAATTCATGCTAATTATATTCCTGATACTATTATGATCTGCTTATTAATTTTAAACCAATTTAAAAAGGACAAGTTATAAGCACTTTCTTCTGCCTCTGGTGCAAAGTCAACTTTACAACAGGACAGTTGTTTTCCATGTATCACAGTTATTCACTACACATTATTTAATGACAGCAAAGTAATAATTTTCTTGTGAAGCACAAAAATAGAAGTATGAAAAGTCAACAGCATCCATACTGGCTGACTGAGAATATTTGCTTTATTCCTTCCCAATGAATTCCTCATTCAAAGACATCAACCAAATTAGAAATCAGCTATTCGCTTACTACCTTCTTCACCTCACCTTTCTCTAATTCAGCTCCATCAAGCCCACATTTACTATCCAACCAGCAGTGAAACTGCAACGTTATTTCGGGAGACTAGAAAGAAAGATAAAATTTTTAAACCTTTCTGTTCGTCTTTTTCTACTTACCTTTCTTGGTCCCCTCGTCTGCCTCAAGGCCTTGGTTAACCCTCCTTCTAGTGCCACCTGCTGCAGTTGTATTGGTATTACAGGTTTCTCTTTACAGCATCGAGTCATGTAAGTCTCGCAGCTGGAGAATGTATCTTTTTAATGCAATTGAATTCTTTCATGATCATGTAAAATCTGCTTCCCAGTACTATTCCCAACCCTGCAGAAAAACAGTGCTGTAATTGTCTGCAGAGGCTGCAGAGAGCAGAAATGCTCAAAGACAAATATAAATCAAAAATAAATGAACAGAGCCACATAATGCTAGGTACACTAATAATGATATTTGTAATGTTTTTAAGACATCTTTTAAAGAAAAAATAAAATTCATATTTGCCTAATACTGCTACATACATTTTTTTAATCATAGATCTCTACGGTAGATATGCCATAGAGTAAAAAATGATTTTCAGAAATAAGGGTAGCATAACTACTAGTCTTAACAATGTTTTTGTTTTTTGGTTTTTGCTTTGGTTTGTTATTTTCCAGTAGGGTCAGGATAGCACAGTTTGTCTTATTGCAAAGCTGCAAATTGCCTTTCAGGCTATGTTTGTTAAAAGGGGAGGGGATAGAAACCATCTGTGTATGGCTCATTTTACCACTTATTCCACCTACACGTGACTTCATTAAGGATTTAAAACCTTTTTTTTTCTCAGATGAGACATAGAACGCAAACCAGAGCAGACATGGCTCCATGTACCTACAGAAGAATTCATGCCTTTAACAGTGTTGTAAATCTGTGTTTGAAGATTGTAACAAGATGTGTGGCTGCACAGACAGTTCATTTGCTGCTGCTGTCCGAGCATTCAGGTTTTTCATGTGAAAGGATGCTGTGAAAATCCTAGGGACAATTTTTTTTCAGGATTTGTGAAAATACCTCTTCTTAGCCCTTGTGAATCTTCTCATTTCACAGTCAAGGGTTTTATTGTTTCCATCATAATCACTCTGTGTACTGTGGCTCCCAACACAGGAAATAAATACAGGGCACTGGAAAATGAATTTATACATAGAGTCATAGAATCTTTAAGGTTGGAAAAGATGTCTAAGATGATTGTGTCCAACCATTACCTAAGGACTTACATCTGTGTCATTAAATCATGTCCACAAGCACCACATCCACATGCCTCCTAAATTCTTTGAGGTATGGTCACTCCATCATTTCTCTAGAAAGCCTGTTCCAACGCCTGAACACCTTTTCAGGGAAGAAATTATTTTTAATACCTATTCTGAGACCATTTCCTCCTGTCCTGTCACTGGTTACCTGGGAGAAGAGGCCAACCCCCACCTGGCTGCACCCTCCTTTCAGGCAGTTGCAGAGAGTGATAAGGTCAGTCCTGAGCCTCCCTTTCTCCAGGCTAAGCAACCCCAGCTCCCTCAGCTGCTCCTCGCAGGGCTTGTGCTCCAGACCCTTCACCAGCTCCATTGCCCTTCTCTGGACGTGCTCCAGCACCTCAGTGTCTTGTTGAATCAAGGGGCCCAGAATTGGACACAAGATTCAAGGTGTGGCCTCACCAGTGCCCAATACAGGGGGACAATCCCTGCCCTGGTCCTGCTGGCCACACTATTGCTGATACAGGCCAGGATGCCTTTGGCCTTCCTGGCCCCCTGGGCACAGCTGACTGGTTCAGCCAGTGTCTACCAGCATCCCCAGGACCTTTTCTGCCAGGCAGCTTTCCAGCCTCTCTGTCCTCAGCCTGTAGCACGGCATGGGGTTGGTGAGATCCAAATGCAAGACGCATCACTCCACCTTGTTGAACCTCATGCTGTTTTCTTCATTCCATTGATCCAGCCTGCCCACATCTTCTGCAGGGCATTCCCACACTCCAGCAGAACTGCATTCCTGCCCAACTTGATATCATCTGTGAACTTACAAAGGATGCATTTCTTTCCCCGGTCCAGGTCATTGATAAAGGTATTAAACACAACTGGACTCAAATATTTTTCTAAATATTAAATATTTAATAGTGAAAATACTAAGAATTTTAATAAGAAAAGTAATAGTAATAATAAAAACAGCAACAGTGTTTAGTAAGTATTTTTAACATGTCTCACATTTGACATGGGTATTTTTTAAAAGGATATTGTATGAAGTAATTTGTAGAAACAAATGTGTGAATAATAAAAGGAAGCAAGAAAACAGTATTGAAGGACTTGATGCTAAGGTGCTTTGGTGATTTTGTCCCTAATTAGACCATGTCTTGAAGGATAGAATATCTAAAGACATGGAGATTAGAAAGGCACAGTGAAGGCATAAAATATAATATGGGTTTATCAAAGGCAGATCATAGTACAAAAAGCTCATAGTTCTCTTTGATATCTGAGTCCTTCCTAAAGGAAGAATATAAATTCTTGACATTGGATGCATATGAATATGATACTTTCATGATGTTTCTTTGATAATGTAAAAAAGATGGAGGATAGCAAAGCATATGTGCAATGGATCAGAAGAAAAAGCAGTCATGGAAGGGGAAAAAAGGGTCATTTATGTATAAGCCTTGCTTAATGTATTCATTCATGGCTACAGTGCAAATAGCAGGAAAAGGCTTGTGGGGCTTATGTTTTTGGAGATTTTTAGAAAAATAAAAAGTCAATGTAGGAACGGTATCACACAGATGATCTTCGCAAAGAATAAAAGTTCAAGGATAGGCAATAGTAAAATATGCAAGAATGTGCGTTATCTGAGGCTGATATTGATGACATCAGCTGTAAGTTAGTTCTTTAGTTGGAAGCATGTTATCCTAGCTGAATCAGCCAGCTCTGAGCTGAATATAAGCTTAGCTTGAGCCACAAAAAAAGAATTTAAAAAATGAATTGTAACCTGCACCAGGAAGGTAACTGAGCTGGGAATGGAGTGAGAGCCAAAGAGTCAGAGCAGAAATGAGCAAGGGATCCAGAGACTCCCTGTCCCATACTACCAGAGTACCAGTGTTTAGAAACATGGATTTCAAAATCTTCAAGAGTGATAAAAAGCCAAGAGCCCAAGACCAATGCCCTGGATTTTGACACCAAACCCCAGATGTTCTGCAAATCTTTTCAAATATTGGAATAACTCTTGCTTCCTTTGCCAAAGGAGTCAAGTAAATCTTGAAGAAGACTCTGGGCTGTGACTTCTATTTTATATCAATTCCTTCAATAGATACCGAGCATTAAATTATTCTCTTACTTTGGAGCTTTATGAAGACTAACTTAGATCATTGCTCACTGAGTGTTTGGGTTGGTATAATTATCATTCAGAACTAGCATTCTCTGGGCATCAGATAGGGAGCTTAGTTGCCTATCTGAAATTTGGAGATTTCAGGCACCTAAAAGTCAGGTGAAGCTGCTTGCTGTAAAGTTGTTTGCTGTGATCATGCCCAAGGATATGGCTACAAACACAGGCGCAAATAAGACAACAAAGCATCTGGCCTGGAGCTTTCTTATGTCTGTCTACCTGATGTATGGATAATGAAGCTCAGCTCCATATTTCTCTATTTAGGAAAATATTGCCTCTATTTCCTTATATATCAAGCCTAGATTCCATTGCCAAGAAAACAAGAGTCATGAAACTATGATTCCATCATGAGCCTCGGTTTATTTCTCTATGCAAATGACAAGTCTCCTTTAAGTAGGAATGTACTCTTCTGGAAGAAGGAATATTAGGAAGGTAAACATGAATAAGTTGTTTATGTATCGTTTTTTAGACCGTATAAAAAAATCTGCACTACAAGACTTAGTTATATGTAATTATTTCATGTTCAAAATCTACCAGTTCTGTGGAAAGCAGTCAAGTGTTCTGTTGTTATACAACAGAAAATATAACTTATGCAAGCCTTATTTCCACCATGTTAGGAGAAAAAGGCATGTAATATGTCTTCTCTATCTTAATTTGTGTGAAATTGTTCATTTGACAACAGAATTAGGATACAAATCTGGTGCTTTGTTGAAGCAATGTGTAACAGAGAGATAATATGAAAGAAGAAAGGTAGTAAACAGGATTCTGCAAGTTGAACAAGATCAAAAATATGGGACTCAGCTTTTTAAAAAATGTGACTATCTCTGAATTGGATGGGCAGGTCTCACCTGCATTGTCAGCACTGCAAAGGGTAAGCTGCAAATAGCCAATGTTTCATTGATCTGGACTGCATTTTACAAACCAGGGTCAGACTCTACATACTGTAGGTTAACTGCTGTTGACGTTGTTCAATGCATTGAAACATACACACAATTCTCTGAAGGGAAGTTATTTCATTCCTTTTTTGTCCCCCTGTTTAGATATTGTTTTGCAGGCATCAGAAAAGGGAAAATCGCTTTACTCTATATGTTCTTATTTCCCTTTCCTTTGTTATATATCTATGGGGATGATGTGCAAAGTATCCAGCCTGAATATTTTTCATATGTATAGACATTTATATATTTTAGTAATGTAAACATCACATGATACAATGAGCAGCTCTTAATATACTAGTGCCTATCTGGTAAATATGATCATTATCTCTTCGAGGTGTAAGACTGCTTTGGAAGTGTGTTTCAGATAGGTAGTCTTTATTTAATTGTGAAACAGACACTGAGAGGGAGAGACATTTGGGATATGAACAGTGACAGAAAGATTAGCAACCACATGAGTAGTTCTCCCCATCCATATCAGGGAACAATCAGGCTCTAGCAAAGGCAGTTTCATTCTGAATGTAAAATGAGCAATTGTCTTGTCTGATGCTCTTTTATATAAAACCAAAAAGAAAAAATTTATTCTTGTGCTTTTTTTATTGTTACAGACTTGACTGGACAAATTCACTCACTCATTTAGACTGTCTTTTTTGCTGAATAATGCATTAAGAACCCAGACCAGCTCTTGTCTGAGAATGAGAAATCCTTGGGAATTATGTTTTTCCGTGTTTGATCTCTAGGGAAATCTCATGAGATACAACATCTCAAAGTCCTGGGATGACAAACAAGATGCAAATGAATCAGAGGTGCCTAGCTTTTCCCAGATTTTGCTCCATCCTTACTGCCAGAAGACTTTTCACACAGGATTACAAAAAAAACCTAAGAAAGGTTAGTAACAAGTAGTTTTAATACACAGTGTCATGTAGTATTGCCCTGTTTGCTCTTGTGCGCATTACTTACCCTCTGCACACTCATCTTTCTCCTCACTGCAGGTAGCACCTGCCTTTATATACAAATTGCTCATGCCATGCTGCCACTACAGTTTGCTTAAAACAACACTAACTTCTGGGTCCAGACTGGTGTGTTTTGAAGCAAGAACTAATACTCAACCAGAAAGCAGCCGAGCATCCACTAAACCTTATGCATTGCAAAGCAGAGAAATGTCTTGAAAGGAGTACTGCAGAGGCTAAGCACCTGTATCTTTGCGTTAGGAATCAAGATTCCCTTCAGATCCTCACACTTGATGCAATTACAGAGAAGCTTATGTTCTTTAGGCCTTCCATTCTGCCATTTATCCCTCCTGAAACAGTAGATAATGCCCTGAGTTTTCCACAAATCAAGGTTTAATATTGATCTTTCTCTGTGCTTTTCCCATAGAAGGGAACGATTTGTCTCTAATATAACCTTGATTGAGCTTTTTGTGCCCCTGTTGATATCAGCAATACTGCTAGTTCAGTGAAAAACTAAACAGAGTTAGGAAATATACAGATTTTATGGAAATGTGAAGAAAGTAAGCAAATACCAGACAGACCGACAAGCATAAACATTAATTATGTCATGCTAGACAGAAATGCAAGGGGGCTACAAAATTGACTGAAGTCAGCCAAAACAATCAGGTACAATTTTGTTCCCATTTATCATAATCTCAGAAGTACACATTGGTGAAGACTGGACATATATTTCTGAGATTAACAAACCAAGAAGAAATACAGAAAAAGATGAGAGCACTTCTAGGTTTTCTCCTATTTGCTCCTAACTTTACACCACTAGAGGCTCTACAGAACTCTACTTTAACGAAAATTAATAGAAAGGTGTTCTACACTCTATTTAATCCCCTGTGCTGTTTTCTTATATACAGTAGAAGCAACACAATGAAAGTCATCTAGACTGCTGATATGAACTTTCTTCACCTCAAAATTACTTTCCTTTCTTCTGAAACCTCTTTAAAAACTTTAAACACATAGACAGTGTAATACAAGTCACTATATCTTGAATATCTGTCAGAGAGTATAAAAGGATAAGGTTTTTTACTTTTATAAAGTCCTTGGTTATAAAGTCCCAATTTTGTACACTGACAAATCTGCTTATTCATTTGTATGTTGTACATGATCAGACATTAATCTCATATGTGTCATGTTCAATATGTTTTATAGTTGTTCTCTTCTTTTGTTATTTCATGCTTTAATAATAGGGAAGAAACAAATTAAATATTCAACTGGCTTTGCTGTCTTTTAGAATGCAACTTCATCATGCACATTCTGAATGCAAATGATAATAAGCTGTTTATTTCTTATATAACCTATATGGGAAACAGGAATGTTTATAACCTGGGACTTTATATTGAGGACAGAGTTATGAGATTTAACTGATTTATAACTTCATCTGAATAACACTTACTCTTTGCATTTAATATGTAGATAGAAAAGAGCTAGTTGATAACTAATGACACCTTTATATGGATCTGGTTTCAAAATTTCCAATGAAGTCATATTTCAAGAATGTATTCATTTTTACCTCCCATAATTTACTTGTCAGAACTTTAGAATATTTGCAAACAACAAAAACAATACAAAACTCTCTCTTCTGCCTGTATACAGGACTGTATTTCCTGTGTTCCAGTCTCAATCACAAAGCTATCAATGGGAGTTTTATTGAAGCAGAAAACAGACTGAAAGCAGAGTAATAATAAAAAGCATAACTTTTTAAACCTAGATTAACATCTTTAGAACAGGTGCCTATGATTTTATTTCTGTTACCACATGAGACATTTAAGTATTATTAGTCTTGGGTATGAAGGAATTGATAGGTTCTTGGTATTTTGACTAATTGAAATAACTAACTTCATCTTAATATTGGCTTTATAGGTGATTTCTCAGCCTTTGGAATTTAGTTAACTTGAAAATTTCAGTCATCTTTAATAAGAGAGGAAGCATAAGCCAATAATTTTGGTACTAGTCTAATTCAGGCTATTGAATATTCTTTGTTGGCATAGCTTTTCTGAAAAATTCTGAGCCATTTAGGGCAAGATCAAAAGAAAGCCAGCAAAGACTTATACGTTAGGTGTTCCATCCCAAATTGCAGAGCCACCTACTAGTCCTGAAATAACCTTTAATCACCAAACTGCATCTGTCTTCCTGTGCTGAGCAGCAAAGCATTTTTTCTCAAACCTGGCTGACCTCCAGATGCAGCACTGACCCTGCTGCATCTTTCACAGGGCAGTTACACCCACTGTCTGGTGAATATGTAAGGAATTTAATTATTTAATATATTACTGGCAAAAACACCCAGCTGTCATGGCATTCTATCTTTCCTCTTTCACAGTGGACTAAATATTGTACCATGAGTGGCAAACACCACACAACCTCAACAGAAATTGAAGCCATGTCTCTCAGCTTCTTAAAGGATAGATTTTCAATGGTAGAAGGCAGTCTTTCCCATTTTCCCTAGCCCATTAAAAATGAGGAAAAAAAGCAAGCTAGCAAACATGACGTTACAGCCCAGGAGTCAGGAGAATGCATCCAAACTCCCCTCAGCATTGTGGATTTGGTCTGTCTTCTGGGAAGGGCCTACTGTATGCAGAATTCAGACGCAATCCCCAGGTTAAGGCTCCAGGTTTGTTAAATACCTTTCATATTATGTCAGCTGTGGAATTGGGCCTTATGCCTTGCCTAGTTCCCCCATGCCTTTTAAAATATATATATAACTGGTATTTTCTCATATCTGCAGCATGTATAAAAAGAAAATGTTAATTATGAAGTGCATAAACAATGCAATAGTGAAACCCTTTAAATGTCAAATATAGTTAAATTTAATAATGTGGTTTTCAGACAAAATGTTTCTTATATTTTTTGTGGTAAAATAGATTTGGATTGTCTGGTTTTTGTTTTATGGTTGTTGTATTTTAGGCATAGTTATAAAAAATTAGAGAAGCTGATAGGAGGATTAACTAATCAGAAATATATATGTATGAGAAGTTGCCTCATATTTATGGGACACAGTACTTGTGATAAAAATTCATGTCTCTTGAAGCAATGTCTTTGAAAACTTACAACTTAAGATGCCCCAAGCTATATTTATGTTGGGTTTTCTTAATCTGTTCACTTTTCTCTTCCCTCTTTTACAGGTTCCTTCTATTTGTTTATTTCAATGAACAATAGGAGAAGTTGCTAATTTTTCTTTATTACTTTTGTCATTTTCTCCTGTTTCAGAATTACCTTCAAGGGAATGAAGCTCAGTAAATAGTGTAGTAATGCATGTAATAGTACTATCGCATAGAAAAGCAACAGGGGAGCCATAAAAAAACCCCCAAAAACCAAAAAACAAAATAAACAACAAAAAAACCCCAACAAAACAAAAAACCCACCAAAAGAGAGCAAAGCTCTGCAAACAAGACTGCAAAAACCTGGAAAATGTAAATTTCCTCTCATTTATTTAAAAAAAACCCCACCTTTACCATATATACTATCTTGTTCTGCTTTTCCAATAGAGTTTTTAGACCAAAATGTTATAAAAGTAAAATATTTATATTTTGAGGATACCGTAGAAAGCCCTACTTGGTTTTACATGTCAAAAATACACATAATTATTCCACTTCCAGAAGCAGACTTAGATGTTCCAGACTTAGATGATTTGACCGAAAATCCTTGTATCATTTTCAAAACAGTTTTTGGCGAGACCTCAACAGGGTTAATAATGCAACAAGTTGATAGCGGTTAGAACCAATAAACTGTGTTTCTGTTTGAAGAATGAAACAATTAGATCTGTTAAAGCACTACTAAAATCAAAATCTAAGTACAGAAAAGTTTATGTAAGATCTTAGGTAAAATCATTATTCAAACAATTGAAGTTTGAGAAGTAAAGGAAGTATCAAGTAGTATTCATGGCCTCTCATTTTAATTTAAGTCTCCTTCTAGAATACTTCCATGTAATTTAAACACACCATCTTGAACCATCTAGTGTAGGTGAATTTTCAGGGCTGGTAGCTCATATTCACGGGTGGCCTCAATTCGTCAAAGAAAGTCTGGCTGACAACACAGAAAAATCAGGGTTGTAAAATGTCACTCTTACATTCTACTGTAGGAGCAGAGTCCAGGCTTCTTGGGGTAGGAAGTCTGGTAAATTAGTGAGATTGAAAAGGAGTCTGGATAGAATACAGCTGAATTATAGATAACAAGAATATTGGGTTGGGAGGGGAGCTTGAGGATCATCTGCTCCAGCCTTTCTTGGCAAAAGCATAATCAAGACTATGTGGCCCAGCACCCTGTCCAGCTGAATCTTAAAAGTGTCCAATATTGGGAATGGTTCACTGTTCTCATTGTAAAATATTTTTCTTTCTAACCAGAATCTTCCCAGTGTTTACTTGTACCTATTACCCTTTGGTTTTTCCTTGTGATTCCTTGTAAAAAAAAGATTTCCGGTCTTCTTTGTAGCCAACCTTTTAAATACTGGAACATGGTCATAAGGTTTCCCCTGAATCTTCTTTTCTTAAGGCTGAACAAAGCCAGTCCTCTCAGTCTTTCCTCACGTGGCAAGTTTCCCAGTCTTTTAGTCATTTTTGCGACTTTTGTCTGGAACCTCTCCAGCCTGTTCATATCTCTTTCGCATAGCAGAGATCAAAATTGAACACAATATTCCAGGTATAGCCTGACAAGCACTGAGTAGAGCATGGTAATATCTTCTTTATCTCTGCTGCTGATCAGTATCCCATTGGCTTTCTTTGCCACAGCAGCACACTCTTCACTTATGTTGAGCTTGTTGCCTACCAGGTCACTCAGGTCCTTTTCCACAGAGCTGCTGCTCAGCTGGATAGATCCCAGCCTGTGCTGAGACTCCTGGATTATGTTTTTCCAGGTGCAAGACCCTATACTTGTCCTTGTTGAACTTCATGAGGTTCTTGTTAGCCCACTCTTTCAGCCTATCCAGGTGTCCCTGCAGGCACTAAAATATCCACTTCCCCACTCAATTTTGTAGCAGCACCAAACTTCATCAACGTACACTTAATCCCGTGATCCAGATCTCTTATTAAGATATCAAAAAGTTTTGGTCTCAGTTTTGATCTTTGGGAGATTCACTCAGGACAGGTTGCCAGTGTGAAAAAGAGCTGCTTAACCTTTGTTGAGGGATTACTGAGCAACAACACTAGCACCATTTTCAAAAAACTGTCTCCACTGTCACATGGTCTGCTCTACTTATTTACTGGCATTTTTTGCATGTGCAATCTGTATAGAAAGCACAATTACGCTTAGTATCTTGAAATAAAACATACAAGAAACTATTATGTGGGATATGAATAAAAAAATGGAAAATGAAAAAAAAGCGTGAAATGTCACAAATTAAATATTAACCAAATTGATACTTGTATCATGATGCCTAATTGTAACCAACATATCTTCTTCTAGAAACAACCATTGCCATAATGTCAGAAGAATCATGTTACAAACATGCACAAAACAGAAATGTCTGAAGGGACTGTATAGCACCATTTCCCTCTCTTTCTTGAATTTAAATCTGTCAGGATAACTCCTCTAATTTGAGAATATAAAATTTGTAAAGATGGGGTTTGTATTATCCATTTCATAAAACAGTTCCTTTCATCTTCAGTTTCTATCATCCACAGACATCCATAGCCAAAAATACTTCTCTTGTTCTAGCTGATTCTCTGTATCAAATTTGAGTCTCCAGAAGCTTTAAGAAATTTTAATTCTCCGAAAGCTGCAAGAGACCTGACCTATGAGATTACTTAGGAAGTCACAGGGCCAGCAAGTGCTGTGCAATGAGTTCAGAGCTAGCAGTGGCTGAGATTAGTAGATGCAAAGCCTGTTCTCCAACACAGGCTGGATATAATGAGAAGTGGGGAAGGGATAAATGTCCACGATAAACTGCAGAAGGTTAAAGAGGTATATGAGAAAGACGTATATTATAAAGGCATCTGTAACAAACAGAACCTGAAGCAGATCGCATAGAAGTCATCCAAAAGAAACTGAAAAACTTTGTACCTGGTAGGAAAACTCTAAGCTTGGAAACACGTTTTCCATGCGTCAGTGCTCCTCTGTGAGAGTTTGTGAAGCTCATAGCTGAAATTTTCTCTTTGTTTCAGCAGTACTAGTGCCAATAGCTGCTGCACTCATTTGTACAGCACAGTGGATTTAAAGACGGCCCCAGCTCTTGAGATTTCATCAGTTTTTGATGATTATGGTTCAATAGTAGCAATGTTAACCTAACTGCTGCTAAGATGTATGCATGAATATAATAATGTGAAGGTGAGAATGTCCCAATTAACCAAAGAAACATTTCACAGAAGTTTAATTTCTTATTCCAGAGCAGTTATTTTGTTTGTGGAGCAAAAAACCCATTTTACAAGAGCAGCACAATGTATAAAGTGTGATTATCCCTTCCACAGAAGAGTGACGTTATTGTGACAGTAATCTTTAGGTGACAAAATACATTGTTTCCCCAGTTTAACACTTTCAGAATGACTAATCTTATAATAAATTAAACAAATTACCACTATTAGTGAAGAATTCTAGCTATGCCTCCTTACCCTTAAATTAAAACAAAACAAAACAAAACAAAAAAGACCTTATTTGTTTTTTAAGAACCTGTTTTCTCTATGACATCTTTATTATTTCCTGACTGACTTTGTTTAATCTCGAGTAATTATCCAAACTACATTATCCCTCAGCACTAAATGAGGGGCAGAAAAAAGTAACTAAAACAGAGTTTTGGGGAGATGAAAATTTATGGAGCAAAAGTGTAACCAGGCATTCAGATGTATTGTTTCCAGAAACAAGGAAAGGTTTGCACAGCCTCTTATATTTCTGAATAATCCTGTCATCATTAATTCAAATGTGCTTATCCCTCTGTAGAAAAATATTCCCAAACTGAAGGCAGCAAATTATGCCCAGAAAATAACGCACTGAATTAATGTAAGCATATCCTGACTTTATAGAGAAATTGTGAGTATAAATTCATAAAGCAGTGGTTACTCACTGCTGCAAGTGGCCATTCAAATGCTGCAAGATGAAGATCCTTGTGCAAGAGCCATCCACCCTTGGCAGTGCCTGGTCTGTTCTGTACAGTTTTTATGCCCTCTACTCCAGCTTGGGTGTGGACTTTTCTAGTTTCTGTATACAACCTGCAGTGATTCAGAAAACAGATGCTGTAAAAGTGATGTATCTGTTTTTATATGACTGCCCAGCAATGAGAGAATAGTCTGGCCAGTGATGTGTGTTTAACTCTTTCCTTAAACTGTGAAAATGCTTCCCACATATTCTTCATCTTCCCAGAGATTTCTGCTTTTAAGTTTACAAAGAATACTTAATATGATATTCAGGCTCCACAACAAGCATCAGATATCTCATTTTGGAAAGTCCTAAGCAGTGTTTGTGTTCTTCCAGTTTATCCTCTTTTTCACACTGTGAAACTTTTATTTTTGCTGGAGTTAACCAAATTGCACTGAAGGAGTGCTCAGTTTTCTGCCTTTGAGATAGCATTACAGTTAAGGCATAATCCTATGCAGTTAGAAGACAGTAACCTGCAGTTAGAAGTGGTACTCTGTCAGGTGACAAATGACAGAGAACAATAGTTTTTTTTATCCCCTAGGACAACAGTTCTATGAAAAATTAGTGGTCATGGCATCATACCACATCAGAAGAAATACCAGAGGTGGGATTTTTAAACTTTTTTAAAATAAAGATAAAGATCTCTGGAGGAAAAAGATAACATTAAATAGGTCTTTTATGATCTAGTTAGGTTTGGTAAACAGATTGTCTTTCTTGAACATTTTGGTTTGTGCCCTTGCAGCATATAAATACAGATTTTCAAATTAAAACAAACAAGCAAGCAAAACCACCTTCATGTTTAGCATTTTTTATTTTGCATATTTTAGGTTTTTTCAGACTTGATGTTCTGGGTGGCCATTTGGAAGACAAATGCTTAAAATTAGGCACAGAATGTGCTTCTTTGTTGAAACCTACATCGTTAATTGACCTAGTTTCTAAGGCTTGTTTCTGAGACTTGGAACTGAAGTTGGAATTTTTAGGAAAAAAAACACGAAACAAAATAAAAACACCACTGAATTGATATCCTTTCATTTAATAGCAAGAGTAAAGCTCTGCTTTCTTATTAGTAGATATCAAAATCCACTATCCAGCATGATTCAATAGAAAGAAATTCATTCTAGCTACATTTATAATGTTTTCTGCATTTCTTGTACCAGTGACTGGTGTACACATATTTCATTGAAAGACTGAACATAGAATATAGACATAGAATATTCAACTCAGAATAGTTTGAGTTGAAAGGGAACTTTTGAACGTCCTCTAGTCCAACCCCAAATTCATGATGAAAATTACTTCATGCTGTTTGACATCAAAATTCATATTATGATATTTATGATAAAAAAATATAAAAGAACGCTGTGAAAGCAACCTACTCTGCTTCTAATTACAGACCTGCCTTACTGGAAATGTCACCATAAAAAAGAGCCAAACACTGCATAAATATATCCATTTGACTATGGCAGAAATTAGACATTAATTCGAGGAAGGAAAGAAGAAATTGGTTTCTGGGCCTTAAATACTTCCTGATACAACACTATGTATCACATACATTGATTTTCTTTGTTTTTATCTTGAAGGAGCTCCAGACACTTGATATGATCTAGAGTCTAACCCTTGAGTCTCAGCCATCGCCTTCATTTCCCATACAACTTTGTGCCATAGGGTGATAATCTGCTGAATAGGTGCTTATTGGGAAGATAGGCAGAGATACAGGCAATATTCCTGTAGTTCCTATGTCTCCTGCAAGTATGCTTTCATAAATGAAATAGTAAGGGGCACTTACTTAAAGCCCCTTCACTTGTATTCTCATTTTTCTCATATTGGCAGTCAAAACTGACACTTGGTTTCTTTAAAGAAGGTGTTCTTTTGATAAATTGTTCCTTAGTGAAAATGGGAAGAGCAGCAGAAAAGGAGGGATTGTAAAATACATTAACCAGGTATTTTGATTGAAGTTCTGAAGCAATCAAAACCTGCAGGGGGCAAAGCCATAACTTGCTTTGTTTCCTTTTCCGACTTTGCAGTCTCTTACAGACTGCTAGTTTGTGACTCTGAATCTGGCAAAGAGAGGTTTAGCAACAGAATGCAGAAGGCAAACAAAAAACCAAAAAGAGAAGAAAACCCCATCAACCAAAACCACAAAACAAAATATGTGTAAGGTAGCAATGTTAGCCTTATGCTGATTGCAAAGAATAAAACAATTTATTGTACAGAAATATCCTAACCCCTTTCAATGGTCAAAATGCAGATGTTGCAGTCTGGAGCACTCCTTGTCATTTTTCCTTTATTCATATTCTCTACCTTTTGCCTTTCTTTTTGTTTAAATTCTTGCTTCACCACTAGCTTTCTTTCTGTCTCTTCCACCTCCTTGTCCTTTATCCCGCCCCTGGTGGATTTGGCAATGAATTCACCATTATAAGATACAGTCTCTGCTCCACTTCAGAAATATATGCAATATAGAATACAGAACATAAAGCTAACTAACCATGAAATACAGGGGTAAGCGGCAAATATGGTGGCAAGAGATACACAGTGTTAAAGTAATACTGAAAAAGACATCTGAGGTGATTTTAAGAAAGCAAAAACCCTGCTGAGGTAAAGAGATGTCTCAGACCCAGACATTCATCACCATGAAAGTAATGAAGGTCCTTTAAAGGATAATTACAGATCCTTTTGAATACTTAAAGCCCTGTTAAGAGTCTGAGAAACATTTAAATGGCTTAGTAGAATCATTACAAGACAAAGTATATGAATAGAAAAACACACCACAAAGATGATGTGAAGTAAAGCTAATAACACAACACTTTTTCATAGAATATGTATCAAAATTATCTATATATTAAGATATGTATTGATAAAGTTTGGCCATGAAGGAAATGCCACCTAACCTGATTACTCCAAAAGTGAATTCTGTGGAACTTGGAAGCAAAATTACTATATATTCTTCGTAGCCCTGTGTAAAACAGTTTTAATATATTTGGTAGGCTGAATGTGGATGCTTACAGTCCTTGTTCTGTCCTGTTGTGCATGCTTAAGAGAGGTCCCAGAGTATTAGGATGCTCTAATTCCTCTGTTCAGAAGAGAAGCACCAATCATGTAAACAGGGTTTGCTTTTTTTTCCGCCCCCAAAACACAAAAGAAAAGAGCTTCATTATGACTATACGTATACCATTGGTAAACCTGTCTACACCTAGCAGTAGTTTGTCCAAAACCTATACTCAGGCATAATCACTTGAAATTTGTGATGCAAAATACTATGTGTGCAGTTTCTGTAAATCTGTATATGTATCATTTTGCTGCTCAAGAACTGAAAGAGAAATAGAGGTATGCTACAGATTTTAATTTATCTGAGTAACTTTGCACTCTAAATATGTGGTCAAATTCTTTATTTTGTAGAATCTCATCTTTGTAAGAGGAAAGAGACCAATTCAGCCAGCTGGATCTGATCACTGATCACATGGTGATACCCTTATTCATATTTGTGAACCTACAGAATGGCTCTACTGTACAGTTTCATGAAGCCACATCCTCTGAGATCGGTGATAATCAGGATTTGAAGATTGGTGTTGGAGTAGATATTTGTATTACATACAGAAAGGTTGTAATTTTGTTTTTCAAGAAGCAGTATATTCAAGGACCTCTTTTTTTGTCCTGATTTGCTCAGCAGCGATTACCTCTAGCATTAATATAGCAAACAGAAAATTGTCCAGTAAAGTAACTTGTGAATTAGTACAACAAAAGGAAATGTCTAAAAAAATTATTCCTCATTATATTACTTTAGAAACCCACATATTGATCCATTCTTTCACATCAGAATATTCTAAAACTTACATTTTGAATCATAAAAACACAAAAATGTGGTTTTTCTGTTGTAGAATGCTAGTGGATTTCTACTCTTCGTTTCATTTCTGTTGGTTGTTTCATGGAACAAGGTAAGTAACATTCAAAAAACTCAAGTAGCGTGCCTGAATTTGTTTTTGAAATTAGGAAATAAACATCTGAATATATAGATAATAGCTTGTATGGACACAGATTTGCAGCTAGCCCCACAATATTTTTCGCAGTAAATAACCAAATGAATAAGTAAGGTCATCAAAGATTTTCTCTATTTGAAAATAACTGTATGTACACTGGACACAGTAATATGATAGGCTTTCTTGTGTATAAAAGTTTGTTTGAACTGTCTTTGCAACAGAGGTAGAGCTTCTATAAGGAGCATAATAAAGAACGAAGCAGAAATAACCCCTGGAGGGTGCAGACATGTAACCAATCTTGGCTGCGTTAGTAGCCTGGGGAGTCACGGGCTAAACACAGCACACTTGTGCCAGAAGCCTCGATGCGGTACAGCTTCACAATAACAGAAGTACAAAGATGTCTTTATAGTCCTCTCTCCTCGGCTACAGCCAGGGATTTCTTCCACCCTGCTCAATACGCTCCAGATCCATAATAAAGGTGAAGGGCAAAACAATTCTGAAACCCCAACTGCTGTATTTATTTTGAAGATATGCATGCTCAAAAATGCTTTATAGTCACAAAAACAAATCAATACTTGACAGATTCACAGCATTTCTGGAAGGTGTACAGGAAGAAAAGCAGAAATGTCTCCTGGTAGGGGTAGCTATGCATAAGTAAGTATATAGAAACAACTGATAAATGTGCAATGTAACCTATAGCTGGGCGTGAGTCGAAGAGCAGCACAGACATGGTTGCCTTGCAACAGTCACTATTAAAAAGCACATAGCACAGCTGAAACTAACCTAACTAAGTAAAAAGATGGTGTAAAATGAATGATCTTTAATTCATGTATGTATTTTACAAGGATTTTAGGGTGAGCTTTTGATTATTTCTGCAACATTGGTTTTCCAGATCAGATCTTGATCAAGTAAAGGAGAAATTGGGGTTTTTTAAAGGTATTGGTGATTGCAACATGAATTTACATCACAGAAAAGAACTGTGTACAAAAAATAGGACCACGCAGTTTTCTTAAAACATTAATTACATCTTCTAGTTATGTGCTATGTAGCCTGTGAAAATGGAGACGTTATTCTTCTCTAAGAGAAAAAAAAAGGCTGATAACCTTCAGTTGTTTCATACATGATAAATCATGTATGAAGATTCATGCCACAAAAATTAAGTGAAAATGCTCTAGAAAACAGCAAGTAAAAAGCCCTACACATCCTCAGGATTCTCAGAAAAGATGTCTAGAAAGCAAGTCACACTCTTAAATATTTGAACATTGCATTACAAACTGGGGATTTTTAAAGGAAAAGTAGCTGTCACGTACAAAAATTCAGCGTGGGTGTTTACTCCCCTAACACCCTGTCAAGGTGAAGATAAGCTGATGTGTATTTCACCTTAATGACTGTATGTAGCTCCTATTAACTTTAACTGCCTAATGTATTTGTCAAGAAGAACGAGGCCCTGGAGTCAATTTGCAAAGTTTTCATGAATTTCACTAGTTGGTTGAAGGTAAAATACAAAAATAACATATTTACTTTGCTTAGAGAAAAATTAAATAATGCTAGGTGCTACAAGAAAACAGGAAAAACTTAATCCTTTTATATTGTTCCATGTTTTACCAGGCCATATTTATATTTAAAATCAATTCACAGACTGCTGAAATAAGTAGTATTCATTTAAACAGGAACAATTAGTCAAATGGAGCTTCAAGCTATAGATGTGCTAAGCTATCTGCTGGTAATTTCATCTAAAGATGCATCAGGATGGAAGACTGACTTGTGAGCTTTATTTTTTGAGTCAGTTAAAATTTGTTCTCAGAAGATCATGGCAACATATATATCTACAGCTGTGCACAACAACACATATTTCTGTTCCTATGTTTTGTGAATGCAAGTTCCTACTGTGATTAGTTCAGAAGATGTAAAGGTGTCTTCCATCATCTTCATGCTTATTTCAGTTATGAAGTTCTTAACCTGGTTAAGCAGGGAGGTCCCAGAACACTGAGACCTATAGTTAATCACTGATTTCCCAATGTGAGGGCCCATCTATGAGGGCAGGAAGGAGGATCTGGTAAATTATAGGACTGTCAGCCTGGTCTTGCTGCCAGGGAAGGTCTTGGAACAGATTGTCCTGAGTGCAATCCTGTGGCAAGTAGAGGGCATCAGGTCAGCCATAATGCATCTGTGAAGGGCAGGTCCAGCCTGACTAACCTGCTCTCCTTCTATCACATGCTGACCTTAAGCAGGTGGGATGTGGACGAGCAAAAGGATATGGATGTTGTCTATGGACTTCAGTAAAGCCTTTAACACCATATAAAAATTTTAACACCATAATACAGTGGGTACACTGTATTCTTCTGGAGAAACTGACTTTCCATGGTGTGATGGGTGCACTCTTCACTGAGTGGAAAGCTGGCTGAATGGCCAGGCAAAGAAAGTGGTGGTGAATAAAGTTAAATCCTGTTGGTGGCTGGTGCCCAGGGCTCATTTTTGGAGCCAGTCCTGCTTAATATATTTATCAATGATCTGGATGAGGAGATCAAGTGCATCCTCAGTAAGTTTACAGGTGGCACCAAGCTGAGTGGGAGTGTTGATCTGCTGGAGTGTGGGGAGGTTCTACAGAGAGGGATCTGGACAGGCTGGGTTGATGGGCAGAAGCCAGTGGTATGAGGTTCAACAAGGCCAACTGCTGGGTTCTGCCCTTGGATCACAACAACCCCAGGCAGTGCTACAGGCTTGGGACCGGCTTTCTGGGTGGAAAGCTTCCCGGTGGAAAAGGATGTGGGGGTGCTGGTTGATAATGGCTGAACACAAGCCAGTACGTGCCCAAGTGGCCAAGAAAGCCAATGGCATCCTGGCCTGTATCAGCAATAGTGTGGCCAGCAGGACCAGGGCAGTGATTGTCCTACTGTACTGGGTACTGGTGAGGCCACACCTAGAATCTTGTGCTCAGTTCTGGGCCCCTCACTACAGGAAAGACATTGAGGTGCTGGAGTGTGTCTGTGTGTGCAGAGAAGGGCAATGGAGTTGGTGAAGGGTCTGAAGCACAAGTCCTGTAAGGAGCAGCTGAGGAAGCTGGGGTTGTTTAACCTGGAGTAAAGGAAGCTGAGTGCAGACCTTATCACTCTCTACAACTGCCTGAAAGGAGGCTGTAGAGAGATGGGCACCAGCCTCTTCTCCAAGATGACAAGTGATAGGGCAAGAAGAAACAGTCTAAAGTTGTGCCAGGGGAGGGTTAGATTGGATATTAGGAAAAATTTCTTCACTAAAAGAGTGGTCAGGCATTGGAACTGGTTGCCCAGGCAAGTGATGGAATCACCATCCCTGGAAGTGTTCAAAAAAACATGACTGTGGCATTGACTGCCATTTAGTGATGAACATAGTAGTGCTGGGCTAATGGTTGGACTTCATGATCTTAGAGGGCTTTTCCAACCAAAATGATTCTATCATTCTAAGTTCCTGAAAAAGGAGGAATTGTCCTGCTCTATTCTGCACTGATGCAGCTTCATCTTGAGTGCTGTGTGCAGTTTTGGGCACCTCAATATATGAAGGATATAAAGCTATTAGAGAGTGTCAAAAGGAGGGCAACAGAAATGGTGAGGGAGCAGCTGAGGTCACTTGGTCTGTTCAGCCTGGAGAAGACTGAGGACAGACCTCATTGCAGTTACAACTTCCTCATGAGGGCACGACAGGGGCAGACACTGATCTCTTCTCTCTGGTGACAGTGACAGGACCCGAGGGAATGGCCTGAAGCTGTGTCAGGGGAGGTTTAGGCTATATATTAGAAAAAGGTTCTTCACCCAGAGGGTGGTTGGGTACCGGAACAAGATCCCCAGGGAAGTGCTTGCAGCATCAAGCCTGAGAGAGTTAAAAAGTGTTTAGACAAGGCACTCAGGCACATGCTGTGATTCTTGGGGCTGTCCTGTGCAGGGACATTATGATCCTTGCGGATCCCTTCCAACTCAGGATATTCTCTCATTCTATGATTCTATGCACTGATGATGTCTAACTTCAGTCTCTTGTGCTGTGAAGGTTCAATCAGAGCTTATTTAGGCTACCCTGACAGTCTTCACATCCCAACCATTACCTTAAACTTACAAAGCTAAAATTAAGATCTTAACCTTTTTCTTCAAACTCTTTGAAAACTCTCTTTGCTATTTCTTTTTTTTTTTCCTTTTTTTTTTTTTCCTATGGACTATCCTATTGCTTTTTCTGTCATCTTTAACTAACATCTGAATACAATATTTAACTCAGATCTTTCTCTAGATCCTCACCCCCTTATGTTCTAATACCTTTCTGCAGAAGAATATCACATGAAAAGATCTCCTCTTATCTAGCCGCATAAATAAAAGTGTTGTGCCAATTCATTTCTCACAACTGCATTTCTGAGATATGTTTTTAAAGGCCTTGCTAAATTTGTCTTGCCACCCCACAAAAAATTCATCTTAGCGACCATTTATTAGCCCTTTGGTTTTAATAATGTTTCCTTATGAAAGTGGTCACTTTCCATCCCACCACTTGATGTCACATTCCTGCACTGAAACAGTACTATAGTTACTGTTTAAATTAAACTCCTTGACAAAAATATTAATATCATAATGTACTTTTTGGCTAAAGGAAGTAGTGTCTGAACACACATGACTTCAAACCTAGATGAATATACAAACCAATTCACATAGACAAAGACCAACAAGGATTTTTAGTCATTGGTAAAATTTATCCCAGCAATCTAGAGAAAAAAAAATACAGAATCAGTCTTTTTAATATCAAAACAACCTAAATATAGTATTTTTAGTACTTTACATAATATTAATTGATTTCCAAAAGCTTTATTGGTGTTTATTTTTGCATAGCTGTAGACAATAGTGTTTATTAAGCATCAACATTTTCTATATGTATAACGTCAACAAGTATCTATGCAATTACACTACTGTGTTACACATTTTGTTTGACTTTATAAATATAGTGCTGTTCCTTGCACAGAACATACTTGTAACACAAATTCTGTAGCTTCAAAAT
This sequence comes from Falcunculus frontatus, assembly GCA_013398115.1. NCBI lineage: Eukaryota > Metazoa > Chordata > Aves > Passeriformes > Falcunculus > Falcunculus frontatus. The sequence continues at coordinate 405,143 of VZRV01023443.1, read as the reverse complement.
AGAAAGGAGATGTATGATAAGTTCAGAAAAAACAGATTTTTCAGTCTGTGAGGTGCAAGACATAGGCCTTAACTTTTTTGTTCTTCCTGACAGCACTGAGGACAGCACAAGAGTTTTTTAAATGACAGATGGGATAATGGGTAATCAGTTATGAAGTTGATGTGTCTTCATAGATACCATTCTGGCAGATGTTATATTAAAAGTGTTATAATTTTAACTTACAGCCTGCTAAGAAATAAATTCTCTTGTACAGCCAGGTCACAATATACAGCCCCTTAAAACTCACTTGGAAATAGAATGGAACAGAGTGGATCTTCAAATTTATGGATTCATTTGATAGTTGACAGTCCCCATGAAAGCTAAGACAGCAAACTTGCAGTTAATTATGGATATGAACTGTCCACATACAGGGCAAAGAAGACACCTTCTACTTTCTTATACATTTACATGCTTATTAGTCAATCACTTCAAATATAAGTATGTTTGGGGGTTTTTCCTCCAAACTCTTATTCTTTTTTCCATCTGTCGTCTTGATTTCCATAGTTACCAGTTGTGTAGGTGATGTGTGAATGTGTGAGTGCACAGTATGTTACATACATGCTCTCACAGGAGGGATGGAATAAGATCACTTTACTACATTTAATACACTGCCAATGAAGATTCTTTTGTTGTTGCAGTTGTTGGGTTTTGGGGGCTTTATCTTTTAATAGTGTGTGTCTCCAAGTATAAGAAAATTCTGACTGGCTTATGCTTTGCAAAATATGAAATAAAACATTGCAATTATTCTAATAGAGAGGTATTAGAGTTCTCTTAATTCTTGGATTTTCTTTTTATTAAAAAAGAAACTTTGTAACTAAGAAAATGCTATAAATAGCTAAAGAAATCCATTTCACTGAAGTTACAACATTAAAAATTAGAAAATTCATTCTCTTCTGAGGAACACTTATTGGAATTAATAAGGGGTTTGGTGTTTGGGGCTTTTTAAAATAATTAAACATTAAAAAAATTGTTAATAAGCACATTTAATTTCATTACAAAGCACTTGATAGATTCTCTCACAGTCTGTTTGAATACATAGTATTTAATTAGAAATGAACAGTGAGACAAATGGTGTTCTAAAAAAGTGACAAACTACCAGACAGCAACATGAGTCCTTTTTTTTGGAAGGTGAAGTTATACTTACTGTCACCCACAAGGTATTTTTGCTTGTATGTAAATTCTGTGTACTGAAGAAGTTATCCAAACTTATCCATTATGTTGAAATATGCTGTACGTTGTCTGGAGATGCAGATACTTTTCCACATGGAACCAGCAAATTTTGCACATCTAAAAGAACAAAATAATATTTAACTGGATATGATGTCAAATCTTCATCCAATCCAGCCACAGCTTTTAACTGGACCAGGATATTCACTTTTAAAACATGGAATAATTTTCCTGTTAAATTACAGTGTTTAGCTGATTGTTCATATAGATTTAATTTCACAGATAAAGGGAGAGGGGAACATCCAAAATCATTCAGGATGATTTACTCAACAATTTACTGCATAGATATATCATGGTACCAGTTTACAGAATGCCCTCCCTCAGCTGCAAATACAACCAAATTATCCCATTTTAAAGGCCTGAAGAAAACAGCTACAGAATTCAGACAGCTATGAGAAAGAGAGCAGTGACTTCCCCAAATTCCTTAAATCAAAGCATTTCCATATCTTCTGCAGACTATCTAAACCTTTTACCTTACAAAGGGCCTTTATCCAGGACTATCAGGTGCACCTGCTACTTTTATGCAGTAATCTTGCTCCAGGGTCCCCCAGTGTGGAAAGCCAAATTGGAGACAGCTGCTTAGGTCAACCTACCTCTGATTCAGTGACTGCCAGCACAGGTGGCAGAGGCAAAGACCGCACCCACACATTCCTTTCTCATACCTCCTAACAGCAGCAGGACAGCCTGCCGTAAAATGTAATTCAAAGTGTTAATTTTAAACCTTTAGACATTCAATCTATCATCCCTTCAGACCTGTGCTATAATACTTGCTCCAATTATTGAATGTTCCTGCTCTATCTCAGCCTCGCAAGAAGCTTAGAGCCAAAACTGAAAGTTTAAATTAAACTATACTATTTTCTCACTACCACACACACATGGAAGAAAAGAACATGCAAAAAATCTCCGCATGTCAAAAATTATGGATTTATTTTCAAAGATTAAAAAAATCACAAAATCTAACTTCTATGGAATAGTGTGACAAGCAGCATCCTCAGTCATTACTATTCCAGGCATATGCAACCCTCATCAGAAATAGATAAAGCTCATCACTGTTAACAAAGTTTTCAGACAAAAGAAAATAAAGTTACCAGGCAAAGTTGATTCATGGCATAAATCCAGTAGGTGTGTTAGTGTAAGGAATCACTGAATTTAAGCCAGTGTTGTCAATCAAAGAGGGAGTAGAAATCAAAGGGAAGGTTGCAAGTCAAGTAAGATTTTATTGCCATCTGTTGCCAAAAGAAAAATTTCTTCCTGATTCACACTACTCATTTGGTCTTCAGAACAGTCTAAGCCAACTGAGAAGGCAGACACAGAAGAATTTTACAAATTTATTGGCTTCTCATGCTTACCCTGCAAAATAAAGGGAGAGAATGAGAGTAAAATAATGAATAGCAATCTGTCAAAGATTAGAAAAGTAGGCCAGGCGAGAGTGGGGTAGGAAATCATCCTTTTATGCCATAACAGGCTGGAATTTCAGTATAGGAAACTTGTACATGAATTCAAGAAAAAGGGAAGTGTGGATAATCACAGCACCTCTGGAATGTGGGAGAACTGGGCTGAAATCCAGCTACTACAGTGTCCAGAGTTGTCACTGATTTAAGCCTCTATTTCAGCAGAAAAATTTTGGGTAAACTCTAGGCACCCTGCTAAACACAGGAAGGTATAGAGACCCATGTGATGGGTGATGGAAAGCCATGGTTCTTCTTGAAATCTTTCATGTACAGGAAATGCATACTTTCTTCCAGTTTCTTTCAGGGTTATCATAAGTCTCCATACATTGAACTTTAAATCCTTGGAGCAGACAGAAATGCCATTATAATTTCCATATAAAAGCAAGATCCAAGAAGGAAGCTTTTTGCATCTGGAAAGCAAAAGTTTACATATTGCTATGTGACTTAGAAACTCTAAATAATGTGTATTAAACACTAACAAAAACGTATTTCTTTCTAAGAAATCTAAAGAGAGTAGATGAAAGGAGTAATTGTAGACTATTTGCCTACAGTCATATGATATTTGAAAATTTATATCAAAAACTGGAAAAAATGCATTTAATTTTTGTCATGACAACCAGGGGGATCACCTAAATGCAGTAGTATATGCAGTAAATAAAGACCTTCTTTGAGAAGGTCTTGATGAAATAATTTTGGAAAAAACAATTTGGGTGTAGCTAGTACAGGGTGAAGGATGAAGGGATTTGTATTGTGCCTTTTAATGATATTATTATGAGTTAAGTACAAGAATACTTACTTTTCAGAAGTTACCAGTAACTTGAATCTTACAAATCTTATTATTAGTGATGGAATTGTGAAGCTCTAGTATTCAGTTTTATTATCATTTTTGCCATGGTTTAAATGATTATCTATTAACTCTGATGAATTAAGGGTATGGAAACTGTGCTCTTGCTGCAGCTATGGAAAAAAGTATTCATGTTAAACTAAAGCTCTGTTCTCTTTAGACAGTAAATTTACTCACTCACTCTCAAATTTAATTTTTGTATATTCCTATTTTATATACATGTATCATGATGTTTTTAATCTTGGCTGAGAATGAATGTATAGAGAGATAGGAATGTGATGTGAAAGAAGTACAATTTCCCTTTTTTTAATGGACAATTAACAGACCAGATTATAAAGTTTTGACACCTACTGGGAGGAGAAGCCTTATCTGTCCTTTATCCCTGTCTCCTAGATCTAAAATCCATAGTATTCCAAATTACAGGAAGAGTCCCTTGGCCATGTGTACTCATTTTATCACTACCCTACCAGTAAAGGAGAATGGAGAACAGACTTAGTCCTAAACTACAACTGCACATATTGCTCAAGGACACTTATCAGGATCCTGGACACTGCAAGGACTCAGCCTTCATGTTCACGTTATGATCTGACAGATCTCAGGATTTTACTGCAGACTGAGGAAATCTGCAAAGGTTCCTGTTGGAATCCTAGATGTTGGTAACATTTCACTACCCTAATACATAATAAATTCACTTTCCACCAAGGGATAAAATTAAACTTAATTTTTTATTGTGCCAGTAGAACTAGGATGAGGTGGGGAACCACGACTGATTTGATTTGAAACATTGTGAATTTTTCACAAATCTTATGATTCATGTCATCCGCTGTTTCATCAGGTCAACCCAGGTACCTGAGGCTAACAAGACTGAATTATGTTTACTTTATAACTCTGCCTTTATGGTAGAACGCTTATTACTGGAGAAACAACAGTGAGACTGTAGTGAAGAGAGAGCCAGTACAGAACATTACATAGCTATTCTACTGTGCTTTTTAATTTTGTTCCAGAAAAGTTTAATAACTTGGTGCAGGTGTGCAAAGAACTATTTGTACCAAAAAGTAGTTTGCTTCTAGAAAGGCTTTAATTGAAATTTATGCAATAATCTTCTTTAATGGGCAGTCGGAAAACACAATTTCAGTTGTTCCTGACCCATATATGATTTTAAGATAAATTTTATAGAAGTTTTAACTGCAGTTTCCATCACTACATTAACAAAATTTTGGTTCCTGTTTTGTTCTGTGCAATCATCCTTTGGCTAATGCATTTCTCTAATAAATATGTGACTTTTTTCTTTCTTTTCCTATAGGTTTTGTTCCTCTCATTTAGTCATGCCAAAAGACTACTGTATCTGTCAGGCCACCTGGTATTCTCTGATGACTTTTACTCTAATTTTTCACATAAAGAAAATGAATGTGGATTGCTTAAAAAATAATAAAAACAGGGAATTATGATGGTTTCTTGCCTGATAATTGAATTATCACGTGAGATTATTTTTTTATTATGATCCTAAATTTCAGTTTGACGAACACCTTGAAAAATGTGTTTTTCACAGAGCCCTACTTTTAGACCACATGTCCTTCCTTATGATAAGCTATACCTAGCAGACACAAATTACTTTTAAGAGCCAAATCAGACATTGTCACCCAGTGTTGCTATTTTTTCTGCTCTACTAATTTTTAAGATATGCTTTCCTATGGATAGAAGATTTCATAGCTCTACAGAAATGGCAAATCTTTACTAGCTTTATGGATCCTAAATGACAGTCAGACCATCACACAGTGGAAAGGCCAACCAGGGTGCAGAACACTGAAAAGATCACAGTTCTGCCACTGTAATCCATAAACTATATTAGTCCAATTAGCATTCAAAGACAACTCATTCTCCTGACAAACCAGAAGGAAAAAAAGGGGAGAGATTAACAAGTTATACACTAAACATCATAATGAGCTTGGGAAACTGTAAAATGATTAATTCCCATCAAATATAAAATTAACCCATTTTTAATGTTTACAGGTTCCATAGACTAGAATATGTCTTCTACCTCATAAAAATCACGGAACACATGTGATTTGCTAGACCAGAATGTAATTCTCATCACACCAGTGAGAAATCCAGACAAAAGAGCATAAAATTTTTTACCTTCTTTCTGTTGCCTACTAGAGTCTTTGAAACTAAGCCATACTTTATAGATTTAACATCTTAGTATGGCCTCACATTTCAAAAAACAAAACCTGAAAGATTTGAAGTCAGCAAATTCAAGCAATTTCACGTGTACATATTTCTTCAGTTTCAAGATCATTTTATGGCAGAAATAAAATAACATAATCATTCATTCTTAAAGAACAGGAGGAAAAGACGCCTTCACCACATTTTGATTAATAAACTTACATTGCACAATTTTAAAATCCTGGCTTTAAATATCAAAATGTTGACACTGATCACCTTGAACAAGTTTGATAGAAGCATTTTTACTGTCAGCATGCCTATCTTAATTATATCAATCTTCATAAATTTAGAATCATAAATTTGTACCATTAGCATAATTCCTAATTTTAATAGACCATGATTGTCAGATGAATACTTAGTTCAGAATATACATAGCATTGCTAAAAGAGGATCTTGCTAATGAAATATATGCTTTGATTAATAAAAATGACATTTTTCTATCACAATTGTGAACTTCAAATAATAAATGCCTTTCTTTTATTCAACATATTTTAATGGTAGGCTTTGAGAAAATTAAAATGTCAGCTTCAGGGTTAGTTATGATCCTACACAAATATATTTTTATTATTAATTGTTTTATTAAAAAATTCTATTTTTACTTTAAAATACTGAATATCCTTCTACAAATGAACATCTTTAACTCTTATTACTTTACTAGTCAAATAAAATTCACTGAAAGAAGAGATCTTATTTTTACAGAGCCACTTTTAAAGTGGTCACAATTCAAAACTAGTAAGAAGGCAAAAGTCGAAACTTTTGTGCTTTATTTTCAGATGCTTGGAAGAGTTGGTGTTGAATATATAACTTCACCAAGACATACCCAGCCAAGAAATATATCTCTTTTTACAGATTCTTCTGTGCTAAAGGGTGGTGAGCAGACTCACACAAACAATCAAGTAACTAACAACATTTTCTTAGTACCATATGCATTAGTATCTCTCACAATAAGAGATAGCATACATAAAAATTCACTTCATGGGATTCAGATGTCTCAGAAGCTCCCTCATACAAAAAGCTTAGATACTGGCATAAATACATTTGCATATTTATTAGTGCTACTGCTTGGCTTTTAGGTGTAATCAGTTGAGAAAGATACAGGTCAAAGTAAAATCTATGACATCAAACTTACACAACCAAAAAAATACATTTACATTTGAGAGTGTTCAAGGCCAAAAGTAGCTGAGCTGTTTGTGCATAAAGCGATTTTGCTCAGTCAACCATTATTATGAAATAGAATCTCTCAGAGCATTATGTTTTTTCAACCACTGCTACAAAAAAATCCATGAGACCATTGCTCAAACTTTTCCCCTCACTGCCCCCCAGCATTTATTTCCATGTTTTTGGGTAGAAAAGGTTATAAAAGTAAAAGAAAGCCATCAGTAATGAAGGAATAAAAGGGGATTTAACACAGGTTTCCTGTGGATGTACAGAAGTCTGTCTCAAGATCTGTGGATTCAGAGAAATACTGCAGTTCTTGGAGACTGGTAGTATGCGGTTTGAAATGCCATTCTGTGATATGTCAAATTGTCCAGGAATGCTTAGGAGTATTAATGGTGGTGAATCTGAAATAGCCTACAAGCATTACTGATCCAGGAGATTTAGTTTTTAAGAATTTAACACTAAATTAAATATCCCAAATGCTGCTAGAGTTTATAAGTATCAGAACAACCCCACATTTGCCTGCTCACACCAATGCCTTCATTTGTCTCAAAAGGAGTATGAGACAATTTTGGACAGAAACGGAAAGATTCCCTAAGTAATGTACTCAAATATGCACACTGTTCTCATTTATTTAAAAATGTTGTCTAATTCCACACCAAAGATGTCTAGGACAGCCAGAGAATTATCATCATTTGGATATTTGGCAAAAATGAATGGTAGATACAAAGGCAAAAAAGTCTTTCTTGTTTCTCAAAAGAACCTCTTAAATTTTCCTTAGCCTTTTTTGACAATGAGGAAAGTACAACACTGAACCAGGACTCAAAGAAATTGACAGTATAGCACAAGCTAAGGCAGACCTTAAAAATTACTTTCTTAAATTGCCTGTGGGCTTAAGAAAAATAAAGTAATTCAGTTTGGAGATTTTCTATACGGAAATGAATGTGAGCGTTGCTATTCAGATATGTCATAGCTATTTCATGTCAGCATGGCATTTTAATGTATATTGTTTCTTTTCTGTTGTTCATTTATCATAGAGAGGTATTGATATTTTACTCAAATTGTACAGACTCTGGATGTGAATTCATTCTGCTAATATCTTAAAATACTCCATATTTGAGCAGATTCTAAGAAAAAAAAAGGAAAAATCCTTTTATTACCTACTTATTTGAAATTGGGTAAATGTCCTTAACTTTCAATGATTTATCTACTTTTGAAGCTGATTGTACTGCAAGTACATTAGACCAAGTGGTGATTTTTAACTTTTTTGCATATCTCAGTGCCTAGAAAAGGGATCTTTTAAAGGGAAACTTCACAAAGATATCTAACCTATTTCTTAGATCTTACTTGCTTAGTAATTGCATTCCTATTCCCATCATCAAATACTCATAATTTTCCCTGCTTGCTTTGGAATACCAAGCCAGTCTAACTAATGTATTTATATGTTGGTTTTCTATATTTCACCCTTACTTTCAGGGGTTTTTTTTCTTGATTTAATCTAAAAATCTACCAGGCCTTTATGCAAGAAAGTCTCAATGGAAAGAGCAGCCATACCTCATGACTGTACAAGGTGTATGAAACTGCATTTACCCTGTAATGTATATGAAACTTGTCTTAGTGGACAGGGCCACCAAATAGCTCCTGAATTTTTTTCCCCCTTTTTCTTGTAAACATATTTCATTACATGAAATTTTATTTAAATGTGTTTGTCCACCAACCTTTTAATTACTGATGCTCCATTGATTTCTTTACCCAACAAACACCCAAAAATTAAATAGACAAAAAAGACAAAAGTGATGAGTTTCTACTTTTTAGAATACTTTTATTTTAATTTCTGTGATACCTTTAAAAAATATAGAATCATTACATAATCTTTAATATTTCCTAATATTTATTTGATATATTAAGAAATAATTTTCTGCATTTAAAAACCCCCACTAAATGCAGTACAAATACTGTTTTAGTCAGCAGCCATCCTATCCTAAATTCTTACTAAGCAGTAAGCTCTACTCTTTTTTTAGAAACTGACTAAAATGCATGAATGTAAAACGAGACAAAAATAAATTATTTAAGTGCAAACATCTTTCTTGCTGATTTAAATCATAATTAAATTTGATCATTTAAATTACTACATATAAATAAACTCGTGGAGTACGAAACGCATGATGGTATCAGTAGTGACATCTTCAACTAAAATTTGAAAATGCAGTCGCATTCTGAGACCATACTGTGACACAGGAGAGGAAGGTTAACTAGCAGATTAATTGGTACATGGAGTACATGAGAAAAATTGAAAGAATTGTGCAGGAAAGGTAACGTTAATCTCAAATAAGTTCATATTTCATTGACTTTTAAAATGCTAACAAAAATTTTGTACATTTTATTTCATTTCATGGTTATGTTACTACATTTCTTTTCCTTCTGTTAAACTACATTTTCCATATTTATTGGAGGAATAATAGGATACTTTGAAATATATATACTGAAATACACTACTTACATTTAAAAAAACACCAAAGACCAATAACTTGTTCAAACAAGCCAGATATTATCAGCAATTATTAAAAGCAAGCATAAGCTAGAGTTACATAATAATAGCTTAGATAAAATCAAGCCATATAAATTTTCCCAGGTATTAATCTGATTTCATACAATCAGTTTCTCTCCACTGCCAGCTATGTCAGTTGATGCATATCTTGTCCCAGTTTTCCTGGTTAATGATGGTTAGCCAAAGACATTTTTTTTCCTTATGGACCACAGCATTAACAGTTTCCAAGTTAATCCAGCAAATCAAGTGGAAAGAAAGTTTATTTTGCCATGGATGTGCATTTGTGAAATGCACAGTGGAGGTGAAATAGATCATGCTATAGGTGTCCTCAGGATAAATTTCTGAGGCGAGATGTCTAAAGACAACAGAGAAAGTCAGTTCCTTGAAACTACTCTTGCCACATATTAGTTTAGACTAAGATTTGCAAAAAGTAAATATTATAAACAAAATGCAAAATATGCATATGTAGTGGTCTAGTTCACATTTCTTACTTTCTGTGAGGTAAGAGGTTTGAAGAAAGGCAAAGCAGGCTCAAACTTAAAGAATATGAAAGAAAAGTTTATTACTAACAGAGTTAAGAGTAAAATGAAATAAGAGATTAAGATAAAAACCCCTTTTTTCCTCCAACACCCCCCCTCCTACTTCCTCCAGCACAAATAATAACAAAACATGGGATTTTGGTCAGCATTCACAATTCTTAAATCTCTCTCTCTGTTAATTTGAGGAAATAGAGGTCTCTTTTACGTCGCATGGTTTTTCCCAAACTGCACCAGCTAACAGCCTTTATTTCTCTCGCAGGCTGCACACTGAATTCTCATCCCCCCCTTATCTTTAAATGGACTAAAGAGGGAGAAAACAGTTTGATATTACAGTCTCTATCATGGTCTGTAAAAAGCAGGTTTAAGCTACGCGCGGGAAAGCACGACTCCGCCCTCTCTTCCCCGCCGCCATCTTTCAGCTTCACTCACTTTCCCCTTCTCTCCGACCCCGAGGACACCATGATGAGGAACAATTCTCTTTTTCTTGGGCTTTGCGATGGAGAAAAGCTCACACTTGATGTTATTTTACAGTTCAGTATAGGCTGAGTTGGTTGTAGGAAAGCTCCGTCAGCTCCCGCCGCCTCCTCACGGTCATGTGTGGGGGTTCCTCAGCAGTCGCTTCAGACGGTCTCAGCTCTGCAGCAGCAGCTGCTGCCCACGGCTCCGAGGGGACTCTCCCGGAGCCGGGGCCCGTGCCCGCCGGGGCCGGGGGAGGGGAGGCCCGGGGCTGCTCCAAAGAGCCCCGGCCAAATTCCCCTCCACACACACACTCTCCCCACCAGGAGGTTCAAGCAGAAAGAAAAAAGGGTCACTTCCTGTGTCTCCACTGGCTTAAATATGTAAATTTCGAGAAGCGTGACTGGTCGAGAGATCCGTCCATCAAATTTAGGGTCAACCCATGACAGTTTTAGACTAGGTGTCCTCAGGACAAATTTCTGAGGAGGGATGTCTAAAGACAACAGGGAAAGTCAGTTGCCTGAAACTACTCTTGCCACATATTAGTTTAGACTAAGTTTTGCAAAAAGTAAATATTTATAAACAAAATGCAAAATATGCATATAAATTACACCAATCATTTTGCATTGGCACACAAGAAAATAAAAGAGAAAAAGAATAATTATAATTCATTTCCTCCCATCCTTATTACCAGCAGGCAGACTGCCCTTTTAAATGCAGAGGACTGAACGTTCTGCCACGATGGTAGCTACTAACAGTCAGGAGGATTTCCAACAGTGATGCCAGCTATTGATCTACTGTATTATTTACAATGGCTGTAGGCACAGTTTAAAACACAGTATGTTGCAGGGACTTAATTTCTTAATTTACTTCATTAGTGACATTGATGTTACTGCACTGAAAGAGCTTACTTCACTTTTTGTAAAATTTACGTGTCAGTTGAACACAAATAAAGTATTTCCATGTTGTAAATAAGGTGCATATGTAACAGTCAGCTAGGCTTGGGTTTACACAAGAAAAAATCTAAGTGTAATCAGGCTGTAAAATTGAGTCAATATTTTTAAGAATAAATAGAATCGATAAAAGTACATAAAACAGTTAAACTACAAAAATATTTGTCTTAGTAACTGCTGGATGACTTTGCTGTTCCTCACACATCAAATTCAGTGAAAGAAGCAGTGAATGTTTTAACTTCAAAGCTTAAAGAGCTGCCTGATGGAATAAACTCTTGGCTATTTAAATTAAGAAGCACATTCAATGACCTTCAGAGTTTTTATGAGACCATGTCCTGACAAAATAGCTGTACTCAAAATAACAAATATGTACAATACTTTAGACCAATATTTAGGGACACTTCTGTACATTATGAAAATAAGTTTCTGAATATAAAGGCAAAATTCACAAAGAACTTAGGAGAAACTCAAGAAAGTATCTGTAATAGGAGACATTAAGAGATCTAAACTCTTTTCAAAGTATACCATAAGCATTCAACAAATATCTCCATTATTTCATACAACTTTTTTTTTTTGAAGTCCCTTGACTTCCATTGTGCAGACTGAAAAACATTTGTCCCACTTTACAGACCTGTTGACTTTGTAGAGAAGGCTGTTCTTCATGGTCTCCTCAATCTCATATTGTTCTGTGCAAGAAATTTAGGAATGTCTGACAACTGCGATAAGGACCATCTTCTTTGAACTTGAAAAGTGAAATATTACCATTTCGACTCTGCCTTCAATGAAGCAGGATGAGTATTTAACTCATTTTGCATGAAAGAACTTCTAAAAAAAATAACTATTGTCTTGGGTTTTGGTTATTACCTAATATAACTTTTAAACAGATAGATAGGATTTTTGTTGAAAAAGCCACATAGCACTACAGGTGGCACAGAAGTGATCTATCTTAGTCTAGCTGGTGCTGCTTCACATATTATGGTTATTTAATAGTTAGAGAACTACTTAATTTTCAGTAATCTTTTTTGGGGGGCTTTATTTCCACTATACATATTAACTCTCTCCTCTCCTTTTAACTGAAAACAGAAAACTACACAATATTTTTTTTTTTTCAGATTACCTTTACCAAGATACGACTTTACAGCTGTGTGATGGTCAATCTTGCCTTACCCTAAAGTCCCACTTTAGCACAATCAACCTTAAAAAATGTGATCTTCTGAATAAAGAAGACTTAACTTGCTCTAAGGAGGAGGAAAGAGGAGTTGGCAATGCAAAATAAGGTAATAAAATATTTCATTCTTTAGCTTTCTACTAGGCATGGCTATCAATGACATTTCTGTTCAGACATATATGATGTTACATTTATATCATTTTGCCACGACAAAAGCATTTTTCATCTTGGTTAAACTCAATTGCCTACTTTTACTGTAACAAAAAAAATTATTTCTCTTTGACAATCTTCAATGCAGAATGACTATGCAGAGACAGTCTACATAATTTTAATCGTTGGAGGTTGGTTGTACCAAATTCATGGACAGGTTGCCACCCTTTATGCATTCACCTCCCACTAAATGTTGTTCTTAGGAATTACTTTGAATCCATTTTTTTCTAATGTATGTCACCTGTAACCCCTAAACACCATGATTTTCAAGTTTTCTGTAATATTTATTTTCTTCAAAGTGCTAGCAGATATGCATTCTCTTCATTGCATGCTTAGGTGCGCATTATCTCATCGCTCATATTGCTGAATCTCCACCATGTGTAAACTACATATGTGGTAACTTAAGAAATGGTACTGCAGTGCAAAAAAATGCTGATTCACCGGCAGCAAAATGACATTTAAAAAAATATCACATTCTCAAAGGCATAAACTAGTGTTCTTTCTTTTCCTTCTCTTACTATACATACTCTACATGGAGGGTAGGTGCTATGCAGCAAGAAGCAGCATAAAGGTAACTATGAGGTTATCAAACAAGTTTTAAAAAGTCAATTTGAAAAAGGAAAACAATAAAGCAATCAAAGCAAAATAAGAACAAAAAACCAATTCATTAATATTAATCAAATTATTCCATTAATGTACCATTTATCCAGTGATCCGATAGGATTGTGCATTTTTATATATGCTGCCTAATTTGACAATGGTTTCAACTTTAACAGTCAGAACCAATTGGTAAAAGGTGGATTTACAGAGAAGTATAATAATTTTCAGCTAATCAAGAACAGTGATAATGTATTTTATAACATTTAAAATTATTTCATAGAATCACAGATCATAAAATCATAGAATATCCTGAATTTAAAGGAACACCCAAGGATCATTGAGTCCAACTCTTGGCCCTGCACAGGACAACCCCAAAAATTACACTGTGTTCCTGAGAGCCTAATCCAAACACTTGTTGAAGTCTGGCAGGCTTGATGGATTTTAAAACGCCATAATTTAGAAAACAGGGGTCACCTATTTCTATGCATTTGCACTGTAATCTGATACAATGAAAAAAATGCACCATTTCTCAGCTAAAATAATTCTCTGCAGCTTTAGCAATACCTCAGTTCAAAAAAAAAGTTCAGCCTGAGAAAAAATGTCTGATTTTGCAACAATTTAGTACAATTTTTATGAAACGTAAGTATATTTTTTCTACATAATTCTCTTTTCTTTTTTTTTGTTTTGTTTTGTTGTTGTTTTTTTTTTTTCCAAGAAGAGGCTGTGCTCCTTCTGAAATAAATGCAAAAACATCCTGCCATCCACTTTGCAGCCAAAGTTAAGTCTTTGTCTTAGGGATTCTACATTGGAAAGGAAGATGATGTAAAGGAAGAAAGTTAATTCCATCTAGTCCTGGTTCACAAATTATGAATTAATTTCTCTGACTAAATTTTCTATTTTCAGGGTCACTGTTCTGCTATTTGGCCACTGTCAGGCTGCATGTGGTGCCTCATTCTGGGGTCTTTGCAATTTCACAACCCATGAAATCTATTGAACTTAGTCTAATTACTCCCATGGCACAAGAAGCGTGTTAAAGGCTAGAGTTGAATTCACCCCAAGTTACAGTTCACAGAATTTTAAACTTATGACTAACATAGATACCAAATTTTCTGAAGTATAAGCCTTTATTTAGAAGAAAAATAATTAAATTGTATTTTTCCTGATTAGGATTTTAGCTTAAGTGTCTTATCAGATATTATCATATTTTATTATGCGATGGTTTCTTGGAACATTAAACTATGCCATTATCTAGAAGCTCAAATATTCTCTTCTGTCTACCAAACATGCATACTAAACTGTCATTTGTTCCCAAAATACAAAGCAAATCTTTAATAATAGAAAAGTCAGGCACTTTACTTCTTTAGCAATAGGGTAAATCTGGCACCATCCAAGCTTTGTTCGATATTATAGTGCACAATTTACAGTAGTAATACATTTCTAATGCATACACTGTGCACTGTAGCACCTTAGAAATTCATTGTCCTTCATTCACTATGGTAAGTTTCCATGCTATACATAAGTATTAATCAATCTCATTCATGAACCATTTGAACCAAATCTTCTATTTTTACATTTTGACACATTTGTACATTTTTATCAAATGGGCAGTACAGAATAGGCAGCTAGAATTCATTACTTCTTGTACAAAGAGTACAATTACTCTGAAATAAAATGTGTCTTCAATTTCTGGTTTTAAGAGTGTTGCTGAGAGTAACAGAAAACCCGGCAAGTGAAGAAATATTTCTACATTTATTAATTTCTTAACATTTCTTTGGAGTCTGTTGTAGAACCTTTTCTTAATGTTCAGTTAAATGATTCATTGGCAGCTGTATCTAGTTGTAGCTGTGCTAAAACTGACCATCATCTTATACAGAACTTGTATTGATTTTTATCATTGCTGCTTTCTATACCCTGATATATCCATAGTTCAACAGACTCATCACTTCATGACTTTTGTTTTGTCAAGCAGTGGTAAACTCACCTAAACACTGGAAAAAATTTAACTGAAAGAACCAGAAACGCAAACTCTATCTCAGTCTCTATTGGCCTGAGAGAGTTCCTATAAATGGGGACAACTAAGAATATCCTCATCATTATTCATATTTTTGAAATTAGGTTATAATTTTCAGTTAATTGCTTTTATTGAGATAGTTTAGGTAGTTAGCTAAAGAGTCACAAAGGCCTAGTATTTAAAAGACAAACTATAAGACATACTGTCCTACCAATAAGTCATTGAAAATTCTTTCCTGGAGCAGCGCTGTACTGTGCTATTGTGTTAAACACCACTTAAAGGCAGGCAGCTTCCCTTCTGTCACTTATTAACCATTCTTAACATGTGGAGAATAATCTTGGACAGTTGTGGGTAGCTATATCCAAAAGGAAAAGCTACAAATTTATCAGTGAGTAGATACAAAATTACAAATTAAGAAATATTTTGGTATTTTGATTGCTACAAATCTTAGTTGGAAGCACAGGAAAGAAAAATCTGGAGGAAAAAAAAAGACATGAAAAGTCATTTACTTTATGTAAAATCACTTCTGTTGAAAATCTGATGTATTTTCAAGGCAGTTTCAGTAATTCCATCTGTATCTCTAGCTCTCAGGAGCTACTTCCTAAAAACATTATATCTTTCACTATATATACATAGAAATTAGGCTGTTGGTTGAATACAAAGAAAACATAGTCTTACTTACCATTTTTGAGTTTCATAGGAAAATCATTAATTTGTAATCTGTACCTATATTTGAAATATAACAAAATTATTACTTATAAATTTTACAACTGCTTGTTTTTATTTGCTTCCTGAAACATTTGTTTACACCCTGTACCTAAGGGAAGAAAAAAAAAAAAAAAACCAAACATCTGACTGATCTGTGTATCTTAAACAAACAACAGCAGATTTACATGTCTTAATATTTTAGCACTTAAGAACTTAGGAAAAAGCATCCAAGAAAGTTACAAAAAACCCCTTCTATTTCCTCACTCAGTTTTGAAGCACCTGAGTGAAAAACATATAAAATGAAACCTGTTCCTTTCTGCCAAAAGTTCTTAAAAATTAAGATTCACATGAATATCATGGGTAACAGGAGACTCATTCCCTCAGCAAGAGAAGCAGTGCCAAAATTCTTTATAGTCAAGATTTATTTTTTTTATTATTTTATATTTGTATGTTTTGGATAAAGCATATTAATTAATATCTGGTCTGGCTGGTGTTTCTCTGCAGTAATGCACCACTTTATCAAATAACTATGGCCAGATTCAGCCTGGCACTATAAGTTTTGAAGCTCTATGCAAAACGCTGCATACAGAACACTTCCATTTTTTGACAAGCGCAGAATACATACAGAAAGATCTCTTCAGGCCATTCAGTGAGAACAACCCCTAATAAGAAATTTTTCACATATGCTTTGTTTCATTTTGCTTCATGGAAGGGGAAGTGTCCTCGGGTGAAAGAGTAGAAAGGGAATAATTTTCTTGGCATCCCCCTGCCATAAATCTCTGTAAGGTGATGCCTCTCCTGTAGGGATAATGAGGGTGCAATAGACAGAAAAGGCAATTACTTAGTTTGAAATAAATCAACAATACAGAATATGAATACTGCACTTAAGTCGTCTTATTTCAGAAGAGAAGGAGTACGATTTTGTTACCCTAACTCATAGTGATAAAATTACTACAGATTTCTTGCTTCCAGTTTACTGGGGCATTATTGTAATATTTCTCACAAATACATAGCAGTGTTTGCACTTAATTCCAACAGGCTCAGAAGTTCGCAGCTATACTAATTGGATCACAGGCTTCTTTCCCTGCTAGTACCTTGCTAACACTCACCCTCTTCAAAGGATTCATTCAGATTCAGGGAAGGCTCTGCATTAGAGACTGCAGTCATCTCTATGCAACAGCAAAACTTTAGTCTGACTTTCTGCTTACATGGGTATCCAGAGTATTTACATTTTTATCCTTCTACTTTTCATTTTCTATTCATATTCATTGGATATTTATGCCCGTGTTTGGAGGAGTAGGAATTTCTCTTACAAGTTTAATTTTCCCTCTAGGCTACTGATTTGTTTTTCATTACTGGAGACTTGCTGATGCAACTTGTATCAGCTGCAACTGCAGCCTATCTTTCCTCCAAAGACACTGCAGCTTGCAGTTTATCAGCTTTGAGCAGCATCTTAACATCTGTTTTGCACCAGAATCTGCTGGTTTGTTATGATTACAGTAAGAAAAGCACTCAGACCCTGCAAAGTATCAATTCAAATACCACTTATTAAAAATAACACTACACAGAAAGAGTAATCTTAAGTCTCTCAGATGCTGGGAATCTCAAGCTGTGCAACATCAAATGTGTCTTCGATCTTTGATCAGGACACAGCACACAGTGCAGCTTCCGTCTGTGGTAGAATACCCAATTTTAATCATTCACAAAAAAAAGAATTTTTTCCCATGGCCAAACACTAATAATTTTCACACAAAACCTCTTTCTGAACTTTTAGATGATCTAAAAAACAAGACCACACACATGTGTGATAATTGCTGGTATCAAGTGGACATTGCAGTTCAGTGTCGACAAGACTGCAGCCTCAACCTCTGCCTTCCCAGTCATGTGGAGAGAGCCATCACTGGAAACCCAGACGTCACTAGACATCCCCATCATCCGTCTGTGCTGGTGACACAGAGCCCTGCAGCTGCACTAGAATTGGTGCCATGAAGTGCTCCAACATCCCCACCATGGCTGAGCTGATTGCATTCCTGATGCACATGCTGGAGATCCACTGGCTCAATGCACAGTTGCAGGCCAAGTGTTTACGGGTCAGTGGCCGCTGCACGGCATTGCAGCACGGGGTTGGGTGGTTTGGGGCTCGCGTGGTATGGTATTGCATGGTGTGGAGCAGTATGAGGGGCTGCAGGGTGAGGCCAGAAGCTCCTCCCCTCTTACCCACATACTGTGGATTTTGCAGAACACTGGAAGTGCTGCAGGGGCATGGCAAAAGCTCATAAACAGGACCAGAGTGGTGAGTGGCCCTGGCACCCAGCACCCCACAAACAACCAACGTCTCATGGCAGCAATAACCCAGGACTGTGCCAGGGACTCATCCTTCCTTGACAGCTTCTCTCCGGGCAGGTGCAGCAGTGCAGGAGCCCACACTGACCTCAGACATGCAGCAAATGCTGAGAGAGAACACCAGATCCTGCCCCAGTGTCTCACCCTATGCCCTGCCTCTGTCCATGCAGGGCAGTGCTGTCCAATAGCCATGGAGGGCTGCTGTCCATAGGTCCTGCCACAGGGGCCAGGGTCTCTTCCCTCTTCTCTGCATGGTGAATGTGGAGGTTTCAGGAAAGGAAAGCCTGTCCCCACCGGGCTGCCTGTCATCCCTTGGAGCCATGAGGACCTACATGTCATGGTGCAGCTCCATTTCCACAGACTCCTTCTTCTGGCCCCATGCGATCATTGACCTGACCATTCTGAGCCACTTGGAACAATGCCAGTTCTGCAAGGTTGTCCTGAGGGCAGTAATGAAGCTGGGGATGGTCTTTCATCAGGATCCCCATGGGAGCTCCTGTCAGGAACAGACTCAAAGCAGGGACGCTTGCTGGAAGCAGCAAGGACAGGGCACAGAGTCCTGTGATGTGGAGGTGCACCCCAGCAGCCTCCCAGACATGGCTGTAGACAATGATGTGCTACTCCTGGAGACTATCCACACCCTCCCATAGACCCAGGTGCTGTCCATGTGGAACTGAGAGCCACTGCAGGAGGAGTTGGTCCAGTGGAGAGAAATACTGTGGGCCTGCAGAAGTGGCCGTACCAACGTACAGTTGAGCTGTGGATCCTGAGGGACAGTGTCCCCTCAGACCTGCTGCGGGTGGATGTGGACTAGGCTGCAGATGGGGGCATGACCCCACTGTGTCCCCTTCTGTAAGCCCATGTGCTGGCAAAGCTGGACCCAGAAGAAGATTGATAGAACCTGAATTTCATTAATCCTGAGCATCCAGTGAATGTGCAGTCAGGAACCCCCTGGGCTACTCCAATCTGATCCAAAATGTTAAAAAATATTTATTTTCTCTATCTCTGGTCTTATGATTCTTCCATCCATCCCATAGATGGGGGTGTAACACCTTCTGTGCCCCAGTGGGGACTGAGCACTGGTCAAACCCACCAAACTGGGGGGGGGGCTGGGGTATCTGGCACTCCAATGGGTGTGCTGGCACCTGGAGAGTTAGATGGGCTGGAGAACTGGGTGGTGGGTACCACCATGAGCAGTGACATTGGTTCAGGGCAGTGCTGGTTTCATGGTTGGATTTGGTGAGGCATGAGACTCCTTGAAGGGGTAATTCCAAATCATAAGTGCTCAGCAGTGGTAACTGGAGCTGAGGACATGGAAGTGTGAGTGGATGAGAAGCTCAATATGACCCAAAAATGTGCACTCACAGCCCAGAAAGCCAATAACATCCTGAGCTGCATCCAAAGCAGCATGGGCAGCAGGTCAATGGAGGCAGTACTTTCCCTCTGCACTGCCCTCCTGAGACGCTCAACTTGAGCACTGCATTCAGACTGGACTGTTAGAAATAAAAATCCTGAATTCACAAAATATGATACCCTATCCTGTGCAGATGCTTGGAGTTCTGTTCCTTTACACTGTGAGTTAGTTTAGCTAATCTCGGGTAGAGTGAAAGTGAAAAACATTTTTCCGTTTGTTTCCACCAGCCACGCAGCTTGCCTTTGCAATTATATATAAATGCAACAAGACTACTACATATTTGGGAGATGAAAAAACATCATGGCATGAGAGTTTGGAAGGGTGTGCTTCTGAAAAATTAAGGAAACTCAGAATATGTGAGTGAGAGACATAGAGAGAGGAGAAATCATTGACTAATGGGATGAGTTCATCTTCATTGTTGCTGATGAAAACCTAGCAGAGAGTGACTAAGTCTGTTTTTTACTAAGATGATTCATAACTCCTTTTATCATTTGCATAGAAATAAGTGGTGATTAGGATCTTGTTCAAGATCTATATTAGGAAATTAACAGCCTTGACAATTATCCTGTTACAAATTTCTTACTTTTCTATAAGCACTCTCATGAGATGGCAACAGATTCCTTTCAATGTGAGAGTCTTTACCAACGGCATGTCAGTCTGGAGGCGTCAGCAATGTCTTCTCCTGTTTAATGGTGTATCAATGTTTCCTTCTTAAAGAATAGTGTTGTATCAGTCAAAGAAGAGTTATGCTACTTAGCTGCTGAGGCAATTTTCTTACATGATACCTGTTAAAATCACACTCTAAATGTTCCCTTCTCCTGAAAGTGTACAAAGAAATAGTTCAATTCCCTGTCCATAAAAAGTCTCTTCTGTTGAAAGAAGGCTAGGTAAGCTATGAGTAATGTTCAGTGCAAAGTGAATTGTCTGATAAATACAGACTACTAAATCTACTGAGTGCCAAATAGAAAACACCTTAATTTGTCAAAATATCAACTATTGGTTTAATTCAATGCACAGAGTTGTGTAGCGACAGCAGCCTCTATTAGCTGTTTCTGACAGACTTCATAACACTCATTGTAGGGAATATTTAACATATATAATGTAACAACTAAAACCAAGTCCCACAACCATTGTCTGTAAAGTAGAGGAAGTAAGTAGCATATATCATAAAAGAGAGCAGAATATAACAGGTAATTGCAGCATTCCTGAAAGGATCAAGTTTTATGAATTATTGTACTCAGTCACTAAACAAATATCTGTAGTGAGTTGACCTTGGCTGGCTTCCAGACCTCCATCCAGCTGCTTTCTCACTCCCACTCCTATATAGGACAGTCAGACATAATAAGATGGAAAAGCTTTGTAAAGACAGGGAGATCGCTCACCTGCTACTGTCACAGGCAAACCATGGCTGCAGCATGGGGCTGTCACAGGCTGAAGTGTGGATAACTGCTCTGGCTTAATCCTCTCCACTGGCTGCAGGGATTACTTCTTTGTCTGGAGCCCCTCCAGGGGGGAGACAGACAACTCTTTGATTTTGGTCTTCTCCATGAACTGTAAAAGAATCTATGGGTTTTTGCCCAGAGCATCTCCTTTCCCTCCTATGATGCTGGTGTTTACAGGGTTGTTTTACTCAAATTTTTCTAATTTCTCTGTGTCACAACTCCTTCAAAATACTTTTTACCTGTTCATAAATATGTTTTCCTGGAGGCACTGTCAGCTTTGCAATAAGCTCAGATGTTTCTTGTGGCAATTCCTTTCCTAACTGAGCTGGTTTGGGCCAAATTCAGGAAAACGTCCAAAAGGAACATCTCCTCAAAGGAAGGCAGGTTATAGCCGCTCCTCCCCCACCCAGGTTCGGGAAAGAAATATTCCTCGGAGGAATGTGAAATAGAGAATAAAACTATTTATTTAACAAACACACAGGAAAAGAATAATAATGCTAAATAATGAAATCTCTCGCTGTGGAGAGAAAACCTGAAAGATTTGAGAGTCCTTCTGTGAGTGTGGTCTCTGTCCTCCTCGGAGCTGGGTCGGCGTGGGGCTCACCTCCAGGCCGGGGGAAGGTCCCCTGGTGAGGTTCTGATGTTCTGATGTTCTGAACCAGTCCAGAAGAGAAGAAAAAAAGAATCCGAAGTCCCAGAAAAACAAGGTTTAACTCTCCATCTCTCCCTGAAGAAACGGAGCCGAAAAAGCTGGCTGGAAAGCAGGAAGGGTGCTTCCTCCCCACTTCTTCCCACAGCAGAGAGACGCAGAGGAGTGGTGACCTTGGAGCACAGACTGCTTTGAAAAAGTTCGTCTGGCCTTTTTTTTCTTTCTCTTCCCTCTCTTGGGCTCAGTTTAAAGGCACAGAAAGGCACAGGAATCATATCCGGGCATAGAGCGATGATGGGGGATACACATCATAAAGTCACCCCAAGACACTAACCAAGCTGGAATTGGCTCTGTCAGCATGAGGCAACCCCTGGTTTCTTCTCACAGAGACTGACTGCAGCTTTCCCTACCAAAATTTTGACTTATAAGTCCAGTATAATTTTATTAATAGAAGGCTTTCTTTATTTTCTATTCTTTTTAATGGATATCACTTGCTTTTAAATATACCAACATGGTCCGTGGCCGAAATGACTGTTTCATCAACTTTAGCAGAAAATCCTTATTTATTTATTTCTTGTGATGAAACTATTTCATTCATTTTCAAACCTTACTTTTAGAATGGTATTTTTCATCTCCATACTCAAAACAGTATACATCTCATTGCATTTTTTACATATTTTAATGGAAAAAACCCTAATCTTTTGAGTAACTAGCTTTCTTGCTGGTGTGCATACATAAACAAGAAGAAGTAACCAGGGTTGCAACATACATATAACAAAAACAGAATCCATCACAGATAACATCTCATTGCAATAAAAAACCCACTTCTTTTCAAGACAGAATCATACAGTTGTTGATGTTAAAAGGGACCTCTGGAAGTCTTCTCATCCAATGTCCCTGCTTAAAGAGGTTGAGCTATACACTTTGCTCAGGGCCATGGCCAGATGACTTTTGGAGCTCTCCAAGGATGGAGACTTCACAATCTCTCTGGACAACTTGTTCCAGTGCTCAGTCATTATCACAAAAAAAAATTTTTTTCATGATGCTCAGAAGAAACTCCACATATTTAAGTTTGGGCACACTCTCAGGTCATGTCACTAGGCAGCCCTGAAGTAAGTCTCTCTTTTTTTTTTTTACAGCTTCCCTTCAGGTATTTGTACACATGAATTATATCTCTTCTCAGACCTCTTCTCTGTCTTGAGCATCTCAGTTCTCTCAGGCTTTCTTTCCGTGAGAGATGCACGAGTTCTTTAGTGGAAAGCTTAGTGGCTCTTGTCAGAATTCCTTCTGGTAGCTCCTTTTCTCTCGTGCACTGGGACCTTCAGAACTTCATACAATACTCCAGAGATCGTTTCCTTGACCTGCTAGCAACACTCCTCTTAACGCAGCCCAGGATATCTTTTGCCCTCTTTGATACACAGGGCACTAAGTTGGCCAACTTGGTATTTACCTGGACCTCCAGGTAATTTTCTGCAAAGCTGCTTTCTGCCTAGGCAGGCCCCATGTTTAGCAGAGCATGGGGTTATTCTTCCACAGATGTGAGACTCTGTACATCCCTGTATTGAATTCCATGACGTTCCTGTCACCTCATTTTCCCAGCCTCTTGAGATCCCTCTGGTTGGTTGAACAACTTTGTGCCCTACCACCCACATCATTCATCACAGGATCATAGAATGGCTTGGGCTAGAAGGGACCTTTAAGATCATCTAGTTCCATCCCTTGTCATGGACAGGGATGCCACCTACTAGACCAGGTTGCTCAGGGCCCCATTCAACCTGGCCCTTAATACTTCCTAGGATGGGGCATCCACTTCTCTGAGCAACCCATTTCAGTGCCTCACCACCCTCTGAGTACAGAACTTCTTCTTAACAACTAACCTAATCTATCCTCTTTCAGTTTAAAACTGTCTCCCCCTGTCCTATCAGTATCTATCCATGCAAAAAGTTACTGTTTCTGTTTTTTATAAGCCAGTTTAGGTACCGGAAGGTCTCAGTAAAGTCCACCCAGAGCCTTCTCTTTTCCAGGCTGAACCACCCCAACTCTCTCATCCTGTCTTCATAGGAGAGGTCCATCTCACTGTGTACTTATCCAGCCCATACTTCAACAGCTTTTCTATGAAGATTGGAGACTGATGGGTTTTTTTTAAGAGAAGGCTAATACACTGTTTTACTTGTAGCCCATTAGTGGCCTTGAACATTTGAGGGGACAGAGGCAATCAACTTGCACAGACTTTACCCTGTGTTCTTGTTAATCTAGTGTATGCTATGTAAATCATCTCCTATACTGTAAATGGCTTAGCAGTTTGTATTTTCCATAATCATTTTTGAATTTTTTGACTGCTGTAGTACACCAGACAGTCACAAGCCAGAAAGTGAATCGTGATACAAAGGGATGCCAACTGTGATTAATCTATTGTTGTACATGCTTTTCAAAAAAACAGATGCATTTGTTTGTACTTTTAACTTCTAGGAGCAAAAACAGACACTGGAATTAATATTACCAGCTTAAACAAGAAAATATTCCAATATTGTTCACTCCTCATATTAGTTCTATTATCAAATGAAATTCTCAAATGAAGCCATAATGCTTCATTAAAGAACAATAAAAGAGTTAAAGGAAAAGTTCTTCTCTCTTTCTCTGTCATGTTGCTGTACCTTTCCCCTTTTAAAGTGAATCAACTTGTCTAATGACCTAAAATGATTCAATAATCCAACCTTTTTCTTCACCAAAATTTCTCTTTTCCATATACTCTATAAATAGATCTTGAAAAATATACCAATTATCTTAAGACCTGCTTCTGCTCTTCTCAGCTCCTCTGGGATTGGATTTAATGTCTTGCACATAATGGAAGAGGAAAGAACTGCTGTCATGAAAGAAGTTTATTGGGGAGTACTCCTGCATCTCCCATTTCTGTAGGCTAGAAGATGCTACTGTCTCTACTGCTACAAATTAAATTGCAGAAGGTAAGTGTGCCAGCACTTTAAAGAAAAAAAAAATAAAGTAGAAGTAACTGGAGAAAATGTATCTTCAATACAAACAATATATAATAGGTCACCTAAGCCTCTCCTTTTGCCTTTTATAAGTACCTTAAATCCTTTGGGACCCCTTTTCACTTTGCTTAGATTCTTTACTGACGGTGTT
Organism: Falcunculus frontatus; assembly: GCA_013398115.1. Taxonomy (NCBI): domain Eukaryota; kingdom Metazoa; phylum Chordata; class Aves; order Passeriformes; genus Falcunculus; species Falcunculus frontatus. The sequence goes on along the minus strand of VZRV01023443.1, from coordinate 380,019 downwards.
AGTTTTGGTAGTGGTATATTTGCTGACAGTCAGCTTCAGACATACAGCATTAGATCTAATATCTATGAATTTTTAGAGATCTATCAAAGTAATAAGTGCCATGTGCACTTTTCTGAACTCTTCTTTTAGCTCAGCTGAAGTTCTTCCCTCTATCAATTCTTTTCCGCTACTCACATTTGCATAGAAATTTTATTTTGGCATCATTCCATATTTGGAGGAAAAGGACAGAGCAAAGAGGAGGGTTAATGTTACCCAAAAAACCTTAGGTTTGGTATGCTGAGAAAGAAGAGAAAATCAGGTTTGTGCTCCTTCTCACCTCCTATTCAAATGACAGAAGCTCTAAAACTGAAGGGCTTATTAGATTAAAACTTAAGCTCCCTAACTCCATGTGTGCACTGCAGAATCACATAAAATACTATCCAATAACATTTTAAGAAGAAATTTATAACAAAAGCTTTCTTTAACCAAGCAATTTATCACTAACTAGAGTTTCATGTGTACTCTATTGGAAATCAGTGTGGTAGAGGGGGGATTTAGTTCCCTTAAGGTTCTCTTTTAAAGCAGAAATGGATAATAATTAAAGCAGGAAGCCATAAGCAGTAAGACACAGGCACAAATCTGACCAATATTATAAGGAAAGTAGTAATGAACTCATTGATAAGGGCACCCTGGAACATGGGAATGTTAATTTCAGTAGGATTATGTGATCAAGTACCTTGTGACAGGGGATGGCAAGGAAAAAGGAGAAGCCATTAACAAAATATACAGGGACGCAAAAGTGACAAGTAAACATAACGGAAGCAGAGTCAAGAAACAAACCTGGTGAACACACTGACTGATGGGCTACCAAGAAACTGCAGCAAAGAGGGGCTTTGCAGCTGACAGGGATGAAAACCTGAGGATCCAAGAGGCTGGGAGGGTAGTGGGACTACGCAAACTGATGGAGAACCGTGCAGATGAAGGGGACTGGGAAGAAACAAAGGGAAGGTAGGCAAAACCACTATAAAATGGGCTAGTCAAATGTAAAATGGGACAGTCAATAAGATTTTCTAAGACCTGCATGTGATCACTGCAGACCATCTTATCTTCTTCTTAAATTATTTAACTACACCTCTGCACAATCTCATTTATCCTGTGTCTGTTAGTGCTGCAACAGCTAACTAACAGCTTCTTGTCAGACTGTGTGAATGAGGAGCTCGGCGTCAGCACCTGGAGCAGGACCACAGTGCACAGTGCATGTGCTTGGTGCTGGCTGCTGGAAGGGCCTGCGCGTCTGGTACAGCTCCCCAAGCGGTGTGTGTCTGCATCCTCTGTCTGTATCATTTGAGTGCAAACCATAAACAAGATGGCCCTTAACACTATGTCTGCTGTGAAACAGTCTATTCCTTCTCCCCAGGATGTCAGAACCTCAGTATTTAGTTACTATTGGAGAGGTTCACGCTAATAAAATCTTCTTCCAGGTAAGCATGAATTATTGAGTTCTCCCTCGCTTACCACCATATTTATAATTCTCTAAGCATGCCTGTCTTTGTATGAAGAACACCATTTGATTGTATTTGAGGTGAGAGAAGTTATTTTACAAATTTGTTTTAGTGATATTTTAATATAACATGGGAAAAAATTTCAGGTGGATTGAGTGAGGACAGACATGACCTTTTTTATTATGCTTCACCTTTATGAGCTACAAGTCGAGGCAAATATAATTTCCTTCATGGACGACTGTACTGAGTTTTCTGTGTATTAAAGTCTTTTATTATGCTATGTTTGCCAACCATAATTCACACTTGACTTCTTAATTTCTGGTAGCTACACAAATAGCTGATTTTTGGTCTGTAAAAGACTTCTTCTGAGCTCAACAGCATGGTTCAAAAATAATATGGTAATAATACATTTACATATTATGTGAAATTAATTTCTAGGAGTATCATTAGGATAACAGATGCTTCACAGGACCAAATTTTAAACCTAAGACAGTAGCCTGAAATCAAGGAAACTTCTTTTTTAAACCTGACTTAATGCTTTACTCCAAATTCTAAAAATAGATATGTCATGAACAATATAATTCTTTAGGTTTATGTAGAAAAACCGTCCATCTTAATGGTTTTCCATAGCAACATTTGGATTTGAAAAGTAGGTAAGTAAATGGGAAGGATTACTTCACCCTCATCTAAGAGGTATATCTAAGAGCATATTGTTCCTTCTCCTTGACCCTTTCTTAATCTGCAGTTCTTCCTGAATCCACAGTACAGAATGTATTTACTTGGGCTTTGCTGGAAGTGAAAAGTACTGGACCCTGTTGATCCTAATCCTAACTTCACTTAACCCATGAATGGGATACTTATCTTAGGTTCTTATCTCAGACATAAATCCTGGTGGTGCTTTTAACTTAAAATGTAGACGGTGATGGGAGATTAGCTGAATTAGCACTTATGCTGTTCTTTAGAGGAGCAAAAGTTTTAATTTTCAAATAATTTTTTTTTGTTGGAGTTCTGGCTGAAGCCAATGAATTAGTTCCTTTTCAATTTTTGGCTTGTTTTGCAGGTGGGAACAGGTCTCTAAAGCTTTTACACCAACAGAGTTAATTTTCAGTGTGGGAATTTTGTATGGATTATTGAAAATATTATTCTATCTATGAGTACATTTTTTCCTACTGTAGTAAGTTGTCTAGAAGGAGACTGTATTATGAACTGAATTGGGTAGTGAAACCAATCTATTTTGTGTATATCCATATACATATATATCCTCAGATACAGATGTAAAAATGTATACATTTAAAAATTAGAACTATATCTTTTATATGCATATATGTAATATATACATATATATTTACATATATTTTTATATAACCATTGTGAATACTCCTGAGTTAGAAATACTGATAAACATGCCACACTGTTTTAGGGTGTGCTTGTTGTTAATTTAGTAGACATTTTATTTTAAGACTCACAAAGTGAATTTGTTTCTGCCCACTTCATGTTATTGCCAAAACTGCCTTCAAACAGGAGACAGGGATACCCCTTAATTTTCTATACTGTCAACAGCAGTGTAACACATACACGCTTCCTATCACAAATGAACACCATTTGTATCAAAATATGAAACTCACCTAAAGTCATTTCAGACTAGGTAAAAATACTATCTTATCCAAGGAAACAGCCTATCTATTCAGAAAACAAAATACAATGTTTAGTATCAGTCTGTATTTTTGATGGGCTTGCATATTTCACTTCTCGTTCAGACTGTAAAACAATATGCAGTGACCGGAGCTGGAATGCAAATGTTTTGTTTATCCCTTCATATATAAGCTTTTTTAATAGGGAGCTTCATATTTTATGGCTCTTTTAGGCTTGCAGCTTTATGCTGAGTCATGGAGTCTTTGTTGTTATTTATGTTCAGCTGGAGATTAAATTTCCTGTTTGTAATGATTAAAAAGTAAACTCCTAAAAAGCATTTGAAATCTTTCACAGGCAGTTCCAGTTGCCAATCTGTACTCTTTTCCCTAGTTTCTAAACAGAATGTGTTCATTTCCACCCAAGTCTGAATATGGATTTTAAAAATAATAGTAACTAAAATTTTTTTGGAATGTAAATTAAATCCATCTTTATAGATTTATAATAAGCAAATCCATGCATGTCTTAAAGATCATGTAAAAACACATATCCTCAAAATACAAAGCACCATGGAAAGGTATTTTTCATACCTCCCTCACTGAACTTTGTATGGTAAAAACCTAGGGTTATATATGCTTATTGTAATTAATAACTATAATTTAGATTAATTTTAATTATTTTAAATATATCTTCAGAACCAATTCAGTGAATTTCAGGCTAAAAAAATTCTAATTTTATTTTATACCCTTGCCTCTGCATTTTTATAATACTGCTAAAAGAGAGAAAACAAGTACTACTTTCAGGTGTGAAGAGGTTCTGACCCCAAACTAGTATGCTATTCTGACAGAGAACCTCTGCTCTTTTATGCTAGTTTTCATTCCAAAAGAGAAAAAAAATGCCAAAAAAATTAAAGCTATCTTTAGTCAAAAACTTTGAAAAATGGAATTGTCATTTAAGACTGCATCTAAAAAAACTCCATTATAAATAACAGAGAAGAAAACCTAGATTTAGGAGTAATTGGCAGACTAAAAATGCTCAACTGCTCCTGGGAAAATGAGACTCAGGTTACTTCAAAGTCAGTTTAGATAACCTGAATTGTTATCCTAGAAAAAATAAAGCAGAGCTTGCCTTCTCTGAAGATTTCTATCCTGAGTCCAGTTCCATATTAGATAATTTGAATCAGCTTTACATACATTTGCACTGTTGTCAGGCATGGAACAAGACCTGTGGGGCTTCTGAACCAGCTGTGCCACCACATGAACACAGAGGGAAGGAGTCAAGTGTTCGTTCTGTACTGCTGAAGCCACCAGACCATCAGTGTTCAGGGAAGACCAATCAACAAACCCAAAGTACAATCCTACATGAGATCCTGTCACACCTTTAAACTGCAATGTAAAAACAACCTTAGCCTCTTAGTGCCCCAGTTACAGACACAGTAGCTTTTCTGTATAGGTAAGTAGCATAGTACAGAGTAGCTGACTTTAACACAAACGGTCGCTGCAAAAGCAAACTGCATCCATCACTCCTGGAAGAACTTTTAACCTCTGTTAGCACACAGTTTAATCATTGACTTTTCCAGTTTCAGATTTAATTTGGAAGCATGCCATATCAGGGAGCACAGCTAAACTTACAAGGAAAAGTTGTTTTTTAAAAAAATAACATGGAAATCACATTTGAGTTAACTGTGAAAGTAAGTTACCAAAACTAAGAGTAAAGTTCATTAGATCACAGCTATGGAGGGGATACAATTTAAAAAAAAAAAAAAAAAAGTAATATTAACTAGGAACTACACAGAAAATAATTCTGATCATTTCCTAAATTCTTCTATCATGATGTGCCTTTATAAATAGTAACTTGGCATAATACTTGCATTTTGTGTTTGAAGAGGGAGGTGAGTTCATTAACAGTGCTCATGTAAGCAACTATGCAGAACACAGAAGTAGAAAAAAAAGTCATAACATTGACAGGACAGTTTATAAAGAAGTAATAAATCTTCATCAGAACATTGTAAAGTTGAAACTTCTAAAGTTGAAAGTCTCTGTAACAGATTTAGTATAGATGCATCACAAATTAAGAGTAGTTTTGTCAATATAATTTAATTGTTATGTAAATTTCTTATCCTGAATTTTTAAATTAACATTTCATTCTTGTTTTCAGTCAACCAAACCCTTATTTCAAGATATAAAATTTATTATTTTCATTAAAAGACATAATAAAATAAATAAAATAATTTACTTCCATGTGATCACTGGGTGAAAATATTCAATACATTTTTTCTGAAAAAAACCCCAAGCCTCAAATAGAAGACTGCAAATTTAGGGAAAAAAAAAAAGACTGTAAGAAGGCAAGTGAGATATAATCATTAGAAATAACTTAAACCTCAAATAAAAACTGCAAAATCAGTATTCACACAAAGAGCCAAGTAACTTGCTTTATAGGCAATATGTTCATGAAAGCCTGAAAAATGTATTGTCACTGACAAAATCAAGATGAGATATTGTTTTGCCAGTTTGAGGACGTCATACAGCTCTGCAGCTACACTGTCACAATTCACTTACTTTATATGCAAGAGATTAAAGAAGCAGCAAAAGTGTTGCAAATCAGCATTCCCACTAGTAAGATAATAATATGCAATCTTTTAGCAATAATTTTGCAAAGAATATGTACAGCATACCAGAAATTCTTGTCTAATGCATGCTTTATATGCATGCATAGAAATGTATATGGTTGTGTTTCACAAAAAAATTCACAAATATCTCTAATAATCACAAAACTCTCTAATAATCCTATCCTATAAATAAATGCAAATTTGGAACTGGGCCGCTGCTTTTTACGAGGACTATTGATATATTTTTCTATCATTTCAAATGTCAATCAAAAAGAATATTTATCCTCAATTACATATGAAAACTAATGTTTCAGTTGGTAGATGGATCAAAGAACTAGTCTTTTAAGACTGCTTGCATTTCAGTAAAACAGATGTCAAAGGCATAATGCATCATATATTTCATAAATGAAACTTTGAAAGTAACGTCTCAATTTTACCATGACTAATTTGATATTTTCTCTAAGGAAAGAAATATATTTCACCCTGAAATTTGGGCACGTGATTTTAGCACCTAATCCCTTCTTTGCTTGAATGAAGGTGTTTCAGTAGGGTACTTCTGCAATAATTCTTTCCCAGGAAAAAAAAAGGAAAATGCTTTAGGAAAACCAATATAAAACATACCACAGGGAAAGTATTTCCCTGCGATTGCAGTCAGTAGTTATCAAGCTGATTAACAATCACAACTCCCAGCTGTTTGTAGGCATGAATGAAGGCATCACATATGCTGGAAGGCAAACAAGGTGCCTCTATGTGAACCATTAATTATAAGTAAATGCAGATGGTATGAATGTCCTTGTTTGTATGAGTCAGATCCTAGACCTTTAGTACAAAGGAAGGTTTGAGTGTAAGGCTAGTAATGAACATAGCCTGCAACGATGCCAGGCTGAATTTCAGGAAAGTTGATCTTTCATCTATCTGGTCACTAGTTTTTAGTCTCCACATCTTTAAAGCCACTTTGACTATCTCAGCACTATAGTGAACCCTTAGCTGGGGCATGGCAAGGATATGTTCACATCTGTGCCAAAGGATAATTGCTAAAGGAGAAAGAAAAAAAAGAAAACCCAAATGAAGCTTACAAGCAGACGCAGAAGGATGATGACTAATGGGAGACCATGATGAAAAATTTTCAAAGAGCTGGATTTCAAGAATGACATTGAACCAGGAAACAGAACAACTATTGTGAGTACAAGTGTTCAGTATGAGTTGGGTAAAGGCAAATAAGGGAAGAATCATCACAATGAACAGTGATTCTTACTTCAGCAAAACACACTCAAAGATTTTTGAACTACAAAGCAATGCATCATCCATTCAGTGAGAAACAAAATCCAGTGACATAATCTTACACAGATGTCTCCTCTTCCTCTAGTGGAGAAAGTAATCTAGCAGCTGATGCTGATGGATGAAGTAGGATACATTATAATATCCCTACATGGAGTTTGCCACAACTTCTGAATATCTTGGCTTAGAAATTAGGTGAAGTATATTGAGCTTTGTTGTTGAGGCCAAAGACACATACAGCAAAAACTGCTTTAGGGATTGTGTTTCATTTTGTTTCCAGTACAAACCGCCACATCTGCCCTATCAGCTAGGAAAGGAAAGGAATCTGACAACAATTCATTCTACATGGGAAGGTATGGGACTGATACACAAGTGTAATAAAATATTATAGCCAAGGTTGCTAGGTTGCTCATCAGATTAGTTGTTAATATACTCTATAATATTACTTACATCGATGTTTCTGAATAAGGTGAAATTCATATTTTAGATGAATTTGTGAGTGGCTTCAGGATGCCCTTTATACTTAGGTTATTAGTGTGCAATTTCTGTGTCACCTTCCACCGTGGGGAACTGCAAGGAGGTTTTTTTTTTAAAAAACGGATGGTCAGCAATGAAATGAAGCCAAACGGGGCAAACCTTGTATCTGAGAAACATTTATTGGTAACAAAAATGAGAAGGAAAAAGAGTTGCCTGAGTGAAAGAAGGCTAGAGACAGAAAAGAAAGGAAAATGGAAAATGACTGGGGCAGAGGAGAGAGAGGGGACAGAGAGAAAAAGAGGGCGTTACCACCAGCGAGTCAGGGCAGTGCTGTCGAGGTCCGGGTGGTGGGGATGTGCACGATGCTGGCCTGCGGATGGGCTGGGCCTTAGCAAGCTTCTGCTGCTTTCGGAAGGGCACAGCTCCACAGGCGTGACTCCTATGGCAACAGCACTGGACACACAGTGAGTGGGCACTTGGACGGGAGGACCAGGACGCTGGACAGGGTTGCAGCAATCAGCTGGATTGGGGCGGCAGAGCTGGCAGTGATGGCTGGATGGAGGCAGCAGGGTTGGAATCAGGTAGTCCAGGCAAGGACGCAGGGTGAAGTGGTGAGGTGGCGGTCAGGGGCACAGGAAGGCAGGACAGGTGTGAGGGCGAACCAGCGAGGGCAGGAGAGCCAGAAGGCAGGCAGGCTGGGCCAGGGCAAAAGAGGGAGTGGGTGGGCTAGCAAATGAACAATAACGAGCCCCCACGAACAGTAGCAAATCCCCAGCAACCAAGCAATAGCAACATTAGTCAGCCACCAGCAAACAGTAACGCAGGTGGTTTTTATACCCCCCGGCCCCTCCCAAAGCCTGCTCACTAACAGGGATTCCATTGGTCCACTCCAAACTTTCTTTGCCATCCATTGGTGGAGACCTTTTCGCCACCTGATTGGAGAAGCCCCTCCATAGTGTCTCTCACTGCCTGCCTCATGGGGGGTGTTGCCAGGCAAAGTCCTCCTGAGACAAGGCTTCTTCTAGTTGTGTCCTGCATGTGGCACATGTGCATCCCTCCTCCACAACAACCAGACAACCAGAGTTGAGGCAAACTAAAATGGCTGCATTAGCTCCTCACAGTCTGTTACTCTATGTCCCCTGCACCTGTAATATATGTCACATTATAGGAAATGTTCACCTGCACTGTATCTCAGTAATTAATTTGTGCCAACAACATTGTTTATTGAACATGAAGTACCAGCCCTTGCTTTTGAAAAATTGTATATTACATAATTACTTAAAAACTGATGATTTTCTTCCTTGTATCTGAGTTTTTGGCACTTAATCTTCTATTGATAAGTTGTTTTATCCCTGCATTTCTTTAGTCTTCAAGAACATGTACTGACCACCCTAGCAACGTGCTGCAGTTTAAATTGCCATTTTCCATATGTTTTATCATTTGACTCTAATTTATCTTCAGGAGTTTTTCTGCACTGACCTGTTATACCAAGTCCCTGCGCTGTTGTTTTTGGGGCTTTCATTTCCATTTATCTATGCTAGCCTCATCACTGTTGATGCTTGTTTTGTATGTTAGTCAGACCAGACGGTGCACCATCTTGAAGGATCCACCCTGTATGCCATCTACCTAATTAGAGAGGCTCAATTTCTAAGGCAACAGCTTGCAGTGTCTGAGGGATCTTCTGTTACAGATACCACCACAAATCATTATTCAGAGTGACATTAATTAATTGGTCTCTTCCCAGGATTTACTCTGCTTTGGCAAAGATATCACAACATTTTATTTATATTAGCTCCCTCTCCTCTCCTGTCTATTATCAGCTTGACTTAGAGATCCTAAACTTTTATTATTCATATTAAAGATAAATAATTTTGTTGCTTGCTTCTGAAATGTCAATCAATGCTTTGTCATGGGCTCATGGCCCTTTAGTTGTTTAGTGGACTGGCTGCTTCCCCAAATCCACTCATCACTGTTCATAACATATCTGGAAAGCTTTGGGATTTCCCCAGTGGAGCATTTACTCATTTTACGGTTGAATTATTTCTTTATTGGAAGAGAGACAAAGAACTTGTAACATAAACAAGTTTCCTCCTTACTTTACAATGGAAGTGGTGGTGAATGTCAGCCTAATCACTAAATCTTTTCAGTACACTTCTTTTCAAGTGTTCATTTTCAAAACTGCTCCAGCAATCACTATTTGTTTCTTAATATTAAAAGTGCCATGCAAAAGTGGAATATGTAACTCCTACTTTACAACAGTAGCAGACAACATTCTGTGATTTAATGTTAACAGTTTCTGCATCGAGGAAGCATGCATGAGCCTTCTCCACACCCAAGTCCTCCTCTTCTTTCCCCCACCCCAAAAAGGAAAAAAAAAATTACATTAGCAATAAGAAATGTACCAAGAGGAAAAAAATAGGGGGAAAAAGTGCCAAAACATGTTGCAACATAGAAATGTATGCCAATTAAAGGGGAAGTATGATACTGAAGCATCTCAGTTTGCAATGGTCAAACCTAATTTGTCAATTTTATTGCATAAATTTAATGTTAGATTTAATCTGTTCACTAGAAATTATTGCAACTTGATGGTTAATTTTTAAAGCAACCTTTGGAAGACCATGCCTTTTGTCATGTTTCAGCTGCAAGGTTACTGTGAGAGACACAGAAATACACTGTTTCAGTAGGAAGTAGAAAAATATTATAGGATATACCAGTGGTCACAGGTGTCTATAACCAGAGTTCTGCTTCTGATGCATTGCTTAGGGTGTGGGTTTTTTCACCCTCATCATTGATAGTGTAGATACTGTTTGCAACCCTGGTAGCTGCACATACAAATATCACAACATAATTTTAAGACTTTATCCTGAGTGCAATTACTGACTGACTAGGCAATGATGCAAGTGTAGTTTAGAAAGTAATCTTATTTCTAAAATGCAAAAATTATTATTTAATTGGATTTATTTTAACCTGGCAACTTAATTTACGCTATATGAATAGTTAACAATGATAGTGAGGTCGATAGCATTTATTTACATCCACGTGGTTCATACAGTTTCACAGTAAGATAAATTTTGTTGTACAGCAGCAAAAAAAATTTCTCAAATTGGCTTTTATGCATTAAATTCTCTTACAAACAAATTTTGCTTAAACATTTTAACATATATTTATTTTCAATTCATGCTTAAAATGTTGAAAGCTTTATTTTTTTTTTTCTGATTTAATCAATTGGCAAAAAGTAAGAACTTTAAAGTGACAATTCCCCTCACCCTGTCCTTTCTCCAGAATTATTTGTGACTTTGAAAAGGCCATCACTATTAATAACATCAAAACCCAAATAATTACTACTATTTTTAATATTAATATCAAGGTAATAATAAGTATTGTTTATTATTATTAACAATAGCATTTAACCTACACCTTTTAAATAAAGTGCCTATGAAGTACTTTGATGTGCAGCATAGGCTGAAAAAACCAGTCATGGTATTTTGATTTACATAATTTAAACTGGGAAATAGGAAGTTCAGATTTAAACGTGAATCTGAAGATACCCATTTTCTGAAGGGTTGTTTCATGGTATAGATGTTCAATATATAATAAACCTGACCAACAGGAAACTTTGAGGGCACAGCTGAACGAGAGTTTACTTGATGACCTTTAAAATGCATGGAGACTATTTAAATGCATGTCTCCTGTATGTTGATACACATAACAGAGATTCTCCTCAGTGTCCATGGTACTTGATCAGACCTCTAAATGCAGTTCGTTTTCCAAGGGGCAGAAATAAGGAATTTTTTTTTCACACAGACAGATTTCTCAAAAGGTGAGAAACAAAGTTCTCCCGTTTCCCGAGTGGCTCAAGCACCAGGCTACAGGCTCCTCTGGCTGAAAACACACATCTTTTCCTTCTTGAAATGCATCACTATGCAGAACATACTGTGAGAAAGAGTAAAAAGAGCAAGACTACTCCAGTAGGAGATTGAATCTTTGGTATCAAGTCCTGCATATGCTTTGGTCATCATCCGTAATGATTAGTTTTTACCTGTGCTGTTCTGTTACTTACAATCTTTTACCTAATTTATTTACTGCATACTTACATTCAAATTAAATAACAAACTACTCCAAAATCTAGCAGATTATAGTGAAATTCATTTAAGGCATACAGGTCATAAATATCTAAATTTCATGCAAGTGGATAAGCAAGACATTTTTTCTAAGTACTGAATTATCAATGTAGGAGTATAGAGGAGTATGAGAGCATATTAATAATCTGGTAAATGATCAAATACAATAATTAAATAAGATGTAGTAAAAACATAATGGTCTGTTTCAAAATACTAACCTCTGAAATTGATCCAGATATGAAAAATAATAACAAAATTCTCAAGGAAAGCATTAGAATAAAATGCTATTAAATACTGAATAGCAAAATTAAGAAATCTGCACGTATTTTAAAAATCCTTTAAAGGTTGGGTGGGCTTTTTTTTCATTTTAGTACTTTAATTCACAGTTGTTTCTCCACGTGGTACCCCACTAATTGACTTCTCTTGTAGCAACTCATAGTTTTATGACTGATAAAAGTAATTTGAGAAGAGGAATTTCTGGACAACTTTTGAAGGATCCCTTCAAACTCAAACTCTTCTAGGACAGTGTCTTTCAATCAATTACATACAAGTAAGACCTGCCAAAACAAAGCATAAATAGAAATTATGAAGTGAGGGGGAAGTACTTATAAACCTCTGATCATTATGATGTGTCTCAGTAGGCTTTAAAATGGCAATATAAACACTTTTAATTATTTTATTTTATTTTGAAATATAAACGCTATACTAATCATGCAAAATGTGGTGATCTGCCCCTAACACTCTGGCTATGGGCTTTTTTCAGAGAAATTTTCTAATATCAATATATGCAACTTCAGGTTTTTAAATTAAAATTATTTATTTTTTATAAATCATAATTCCTGTATTTAATTTTTTTAAATTTTGAGATTATTCTATTTGCAATCTTAAAAATCAAATAATTCTTTTCTGAAACAAAGTTATCTGGAATCTACCAAATATTGGCAGATAAGAATTGGTGAGTTTTTATATAATCTAAAAAAAAAAAAAAAACAAAAACCCCAAAGAAATTTTTAAAATAAACATTAGGGGGGAAAAAAATCATAGAGCTTTCTCCTTTCCTGGTATTTACTGGGTTATTTTTTGTTCTTCCACTACTTAAAGATGTACTTTAGTTGATATCTTTTCTGGCTAATTTTCTGTGGCTGCTAAAAGCTGTACAGAATATACAGTACCATTACCAGTCTCTGAATTCAAATTACACTGTGTGAATATATGTCTTGGTTTAAAAGACAGATGTCTGCCAAGGAATGCGGGAACCTTCCTGGAATGGAAAGATGACCCCCACCTCCAAATACCTCCTTATAAATTTGAAATTATTTCCAGGCAAAGATAGGGGAAAAGGAATAACAGTTCTTTACTAGAATATATATACATATATATGTAAAAGTAGACAGCCAAACAACAACAGCAACAACAAAAAGTAGAAAACCTTGTAACAGCCTTTTCTCACCTGTCAAGCAATTTCCCCTTTGGTGTAGTTACAACCAAAACTGGCAGGGGGCACTGTTGGCTCGTGTTGGGGCAGAGAGGCTGTAGTACCTCCCCTGCAACATCAAGGGGCGCTCTGATGCAAGATCGGGGCCTCCCTGGGGGTGATGGAGGCTGAGATGAGAGAGGAAGAAAGGGTCGACTCCCCCAGGCAGCCATGAGAATAGTGATTGGTCTTTGGCACCACTGATGGCAGCCAGTACATGGTGGGAAGGGAGGCAGGGCTTTAATGCAATGCTGCACGACCGTACAGAGAAGAGATCCAGTGTGCCAAGACAGTTGGCCACGTCTTTTGTCTCTTGATCCGTGTCCATTCACTATCTCCCTGACAACAAATGGGAAGAAAATTCTCAGAGAAAAAAGAAAAAAATAAACCTAATCCCCATCATTATACTACAGCACAAGCAAACAAACTTGATATTCAACAGATGATTTGTTCTGCAGAATAATTTTTTCATCAGATCTTCAGAAACATAAGAAAGATAAGAAGTAAAATTGCTCATTTGTCAAATATTTACAATGATAAGTAAGGAATAAAAAGTGATCTTCATTCTACTTGTAAATGTTCAAAAGTAGTTGGAAAATACAGAAGTTTTCTACCCCACCCCTAATTCCTTATTTAAAAATCAAAATACAAACCTAACAAATATGTGCTTTGAAGTACATAAATTTGAAATGTTTACGAACTTACTCATATTCTTCTTTATTAAAAACATCTAAATTCCCTGCTTCCTACACTTTCAGAGCACAAAAAATCAGAGATTGCAACTGTTGTGGTTTAGAAATTATCTTCAGTTTAGTACTCCTTCTAAAAACCCCATGCTATTCTTCCTACCCCTTCAATTGGTGGCACAAAAGGCAAAGATAAAGGGTTGAGAGAAGAACAATTTACTGGAAACAGCAATGAGATAAGAAAAGAAACAGTAACAGCAACAGTAATAATAACAAAATATATAAGAAAATAAATTATTCACATGTAAAAACTCCTTGATAATAGACAATATTGGACATATCCCTTGGTCACATATTTTTGACCAAAAGTATCCCCTTCCCCTCGGAAAAGAGTCCCTTTCCCCCATTCCCAGAAAATGATGTGAGGTGATACAAAATAACCTCTGGATCCTGGCCCTGCCTCCTCCTGGCTACTGCAAAAATTAACCCTCTCCTGGCCAGAAACAGAATATTATCTACCCCATGTTCTATACCATGCCCACATCCTACACCTTCCAATTATATACATATATCTGTATCTATGTATCTACACACAAGCACAGGTATCATTTCCATAGTCAAGGGCCATCCCTCCAAGTTGCCTGTTGAGTTCATTTAGTCCATAACTGTGGGTTCTACCCATCCTAGATATTTTCTAGGGCAGGAAGGCTGATGTGCTGTCAGGGTTGCAGTCTGCATCAGGAGCTCGTGACTGCTGGAGCAGTCCATACTCACTGTGCACGGTAGTTCTGGCATACAGCGGCAGTGTCATTCAGCAACCAATATTATACAATTCAACATTACAGACTCTTCTCACCCAAAAATCAAATCCCCTTGAGGTACACATCATGTTTCCTGGTCCCTCTGCATTACCCACCAAGCACACTGAGGTCCTTGAGCAAAAATAATCCCAAGGATGTGTTTGCCTTTGCTTGAGGCAGGACTAAGCCAACCTGTATTCCCTAACACTTTTCTCATATGCATCACAGGGACTTTATCCCCTCCTATGGTACATGGAGGTTTTGACTGGGAAGGGACAGCCCAATTGGTAGAGCCTCAAGCATTAACTAAACCAGGTGACCTTAGATAAATGTAGAGCCCAACGTTGGAAGGTCCCACCACCCATTGCTTTCAGTGTGGTTTTTAACAGTCCATTGTTCCGTTCAATCTTCCCAGAGTCTGGTGCGTGATAGGGAATATGATATAGCCACTCCATACTGTGTTCCCGGACCTGGTTGTCCAGAAGGTTATTTTGGAAATTAGTCTTGTTGTCTGACTCAGTTCTCTCAGGGAGTCATGTCACCACAGGACACACCACATGTCACCAAGGCCCAGGATGGTGTTCCAGTCAGTGGTGTGAGGCACAGGGTACATCTCCAGCCATCCAGTGTTTGTTTACAATAGCACGTAGCACTTGCCTTGGCAGGCCTGCCGGAGTATGATGTAATCCATCTGCCAGGCTGCCCCATATTTGTATATTTACCATCATCCATCATACCAGAGAGGCTTTATTTAGTCTGCTTGATTCCAGCACATGTTTCACAGTTATAGATAACCTGGGATATAGAGTCCATGGGTAAGCCCATTCCTCGATCACGAGCCCATCTGGGTGTTGCATCTCTTCCCTGATGACCAGGTGTCATGGGCCCACTGAGCCAGAAATAATTCACCCTTTATGTTTCCAGTCCAGATCCTCCTGAGACATTTTAATCTTGGCAGCTCGATCCACCCATCTTTTGTTGTGATGTTCTTCAGTAGCCCAACTCTTGGGCACACGTTCATCTCATGATCTACTTTTGCAGCCAACTTCTCTACCCAGACAGTGACGTCTTGCCACAGTTCAGCAGCTCAGATGGATTTGCCTCTGCACTGCCAATTGGTCCTTCTCCATCATTCCAGCCACTCCCATGGAGCATTTGCTGCCGTTCACAAGTCAGTGTAGAGATAGAGCACTGGCCACTTCTCTCATTCAGCAATATCTAAAGCCAGCTGGACAGCTTTCAGCTCTTGATACACCTTGTCTCTCAGTAGCTTCTGTGACTCACCGCATAAGGCTCCATATGACTGCTTTCCATTTTCAATTTATCCTTACAATATGGCAAAAAATGTCAGTAAAGTGAGTATATCACTTTTCATTCTCAGGTAGCTGTTTATATGGTGGGGCCTCCTCATCACGTGTCACTGTTCCCTCCTCCTCCTCTGATGATAGCCCAAAATTTTTCCCTTCAGGCCAGTTTGTGATTACTTCCAAGATTCCTGGGTGATTGGGCTTTCCCATTTGAGCTTGCTGTGTGACCAGCATGACCCACTTACTCCATGTAGCATCAGTGTCATGATATGTGGAGGGGACTTTCTCTCCAAACATCCAGCCCAGCACTGGCAGTCGGGCTGCCAGAAGGAGCTGTGCTTCGGTGCCAATCACTTCTGGAGGAGCTCAAACTCAGGTACTTTTTGCCAGAGTCTCCAGGAGGGACCATTCTCTGCAGCTGCAGTGTAGAGCACATTTTTTATATCTTGTCCTGTCCTGACTGGCCCAATGGCTGCTGCCTGAACAATGCCCTGTTTAATCAGTCTGAAAGCTTGTTGTTGTCCAGGACTCCACCTAAAATCCTTCCTGTGTGTCACAAGATAGAGAGTATTTACAATCGGACTGTAATTGGGAATATACATGCACCAGAAACCCACAGCACCCAGGAAAGCCCGTGTTTTTGTCTTGCTGGTTGGTGGGAACACGGCTGCTATTTGTTGACCACATCCATTGAAATCTGACAATGTCCATCTTGCCATTTTACTCCAAAAATCTGAATTTCCTGTTGAGGCTCCTTTACCTTGCTTTGCTTTACTGCAGAAGTGTCCTTCAGAAGGATTTTGATTGTCTTTGATTTTGATTTTCCTTTCTCTAAAACTTCCTCTGCTGTGTTGCCCCAAATAGTGGTGTCATCAATGCACTGCAAGTGTTCTGGAGCCTCACCCTTTTCCAGTGCAGTCTGGATCAGTCCATGGCAAATAGTGGGGCTGTGTTTCCATCCATGGAGCAGTCAATTCCAAGTGCATGCCCCTTCAGCTTAAAACAAACTGTGGCCTGACTAAGCCTCTGCTGCTAAAGGAATGGAGAAAAGCACATTAGCAAAGTCGATGGTGGCATCACTTTGCTGTCTTGGGCTCAGTCCATACTGAAATTCCAACATGTCCAGCACAACAGCATTCAGAGGTGGTGTGACTAGTCAGTGCACATTAGATAATGCACAGATAACCAATGTGCAGAGAAAAGCTTGGAATAATTTAACAAAATATGTGCACAGATATATAATTAGGAAAAAAACTTTAAAGGAATGTATTTTCAGCCAAATCAAACCACTTTGTCACAAAGCACAGAAATTATTCCCTTTTGCTAACCATCCAATTATTTTCATTCACTAAATACACAATTTTAAATTAAAAAAAAATAGAGAGGAACTTTTAGCTCTTCCCTTTTCAGTTAAGCAATTTATAGACAGATGTGTCCTTCTTCACATGTTCCTCATGATCTCTTTGGTTTTGTCCAAAATTGCCAATAGAGTTAATGATTAGATTTAAAAATGAAAACAAATACACCATAATACATGCAGGTTATGACTCACCCTTGAAGGTGGGTAAAAGGTTCTTGTTAATACATCCCTTGGACTTAATACATCCCTTAGATGTTAATACATCCCTTGGAGAACAGTGAAATGACACTGAATGATCAGTGTTTATATATATGTGGTAAGTTTATTTTAGAACAATTTGGTTGCAATGGAATGGAGGTAGGTAGCCGTTTTATTATCAAAGTTATATGCAATATAAAAGTATAAAGATATCCCTTAAGAAAATAGTGATAATAGGAAAAGAAAGAAAAAAAGAGAAAGAAAGTGTAACAGTAGGTAGTGGAGAAGAATGGTATCACCACCTGTGAATCCAGAAACAAGGCTCGATTGTGGAAATTTACATGTTGGTTGGTCAAAGTGATGATTCCAGTCTTGACCCGTTGGGGGTGGGGGAAGCATGCACAACGTAAAGGTCAATGGGTTAATATATCCTGAGGGTCAGGAGGTCCAGGTACCTCCTCTGTGGAGGGGAGTATTACACTGTCTGTTGCAACACTGTGGATTGTGCATGAGTCTGGGGGCCCTTTGGGGGTCTTTAATAGTCTATAACACCATCTAAGACATGACTGCTGTTTCTTCCACCAATGTAGTTGAGACAGTTAAGCCTAATTGGAAGGGAAAAACAATGGAATTGGACTGTAATAATAAAAGACAGAGTAAAACCAGGATTGAGAGCAAAGGAGCGAAAAACACAGAATAAGCTATTAGCCAGATGCTAAAACTATCTGTTGCTTTAAAAGTAATCTTTACTTTTTTTTTTCAGTGTAAGAGAACAGCTATCAGGAGGATACAGAAAATTATCCAAAAAAGGTTTCAAGAGAGCACTAATGCAACTAAAAGCAACACTGATAAATGAATATAAGAACAGACTCAAACTGCAGTTCAAAAGTGGCTATCAGTCTAATCATCTAGTGTTATCTTCTCTGTACTCCACCTGTATGCTCACACTTGAACACAATTAGCCAAATGCTCACTTTTGAACATTTGAGATCTCCAAGAAACTTGTTTAGCATTTAGACTGCAGAGAGCAGTTAAGTGTTTCATATATTCAGTACTGAAAACTTACAAAATTCTTGGGTTTGGTCACTGTTAAAACTTTCATTGTTTTTCACAGATACACAGCAAATATGCCGAATGGATCAGAGCACTCTAACTACCACATGCAGATTTTCTGCCACATGGTAAAGCATTATGATATGGTCAAAACAAGCATTCAAAATTTAACTAGATAATGCAAGGAAAAAAGAGTCCCTCTTTACTGTAGTACTGCATTATCCCTTGATATAGCTCTATAATTTGCAGCCATTTAGTAAGAGCACAAATGAAAGGTTGCTAATCAGAAACTGAGAAGAGAGCAATCTCTAAGTCTAAATTTAAATTTTTTTTCCTGCTGACAAATAAACAGTGAATCATACTCTCGGGACTAGAGAAGACATGACTGGAACATATGAGCAAGCAGTCAAGATAGCTTTGAAACAGCTTTGGAACTTCTATGAAGTCCAGAGAACTTCTCTGGACAATAGCAAGGTTTATAGTTACTCAAGTTTGCACCAGATTGATTGCATACATGACTACACAACTTATAATGCTATAGCACAGAATATGAGTTAGAGTCACTAAGTATATAGCCACATAACCTATGTTTACTCTCTAGTTCCAATTTAATTTATAGAAATTATTTTAAAAAACCCACAAATATAAAGAATTAATCTTCACACAGACTGTATAATTTGTTATTGCGCTAATGGTGCTTTAATGGTTTAGTATTAGTATAATTACATTGACAGAATTAAACAATATAAAAAGGCCTATATAGACCACCTAAACCGTTGCATTCCTCTTTTTCAGCTGGACAAAAGTTTGTATGTCGCTTCTACTCCTCAAGAAACTCACAAACAGCTAATTTTGAAAACAGTTACAATGTTTAAAAATAGCTGAGAGTGGCCACCTTCGTATCAAGAATTTCAGTCTGGTATTGAAAGCTCCTTTTCATGTCCAAACACAATTTATGTGAACTACCTTTCATCAACATCTTTTTAAATTAAACTCTAATTGCTTTGGTACTTCAAAGTTATATCCCTGACCTAAAATTAATTCATTGTTTATATTCATTAAGCTCATTGGAAGCCCGGGAGGCTTCATGATCTGTTCTCACAGTCTAAACAGAGCCACGGAATTATTCACATATGCAGAATTCTTACTAGTGTCTTACCTGATACATCATTTATTATTACTGAACACCTATGACACTACAATAAATAATGTTTGATTTATAGTGCAATAGGAGTAACCTCCTCTTCCTAAAATTATAAGTCCTCAATAAGACCTTTTAAAAAACCCAAACATTTTTGTAGGGAATGAAGTGTCCTTTTCATTTGTACCAATATTCCAGAGAAACAAGGAAAGTGGAAAAAACAAACAAACAAACAAAAATTTAAATGCCCCCCAAAAATACAAACCAAACCAACTAAACAAACAAATTTAAAAAACAAGCAAGCAAGCAAGCAAGCAAGCAAGCAACCAACCAACCAACAAACCAACAAAAAAACAAACCTCCACCAACCAACCAACCAACCAAACAAAAAAAACACCACAGTAGGAAAGGCAGTATGTCTGCTAGGGAGCAGTGCATGCAAAGCAGCTTACCTACATTTTCTTTTTTTCTAAGCATAAAACTAGAAATTCTCCTGTTCACTGAAGGAAATTGGATCCAAAAATTCCACAAAAAATGTCAGCCAGCAACCCAGAATGATCAAAAATGAAGGCAAATGGCAGAATTCAGGTAACTGCAAAAGCCTTGATGATCAAACCTTTTAGCTTAGTTAGAAATGGAGAACTCAGTATAAGGAATAACAAAATAACATTCAGAACACAGAAGTGCATAGATTCAAATAAAAGAAAGGAAGAAAACTTAAGAAGCTAGTAAGTGTATTTACTTACCCCTATTTTTAAGACAGTTAAGATACAAACTTCCATAATGAGGAGATAGCCATAAAAGTATGTGACTGAACAGCAGTCTATGCTAAAATCTTCAAAAACTAAAGCTTCTATTACATGGATTCATTTTCTTATTCTTATAAATTTCAGACATGATGTCACAGGCAGATCAATGAAAGATGCATAGAACTGACATATTCCAAAAATGTGATCTGAAGTATCCTTGTATTGCTCTGTCGCCATAAGGCTGCTATATTCATTGTGCAAATATGTCTGTACAAATATAAATTCAAAATACGTATTCAGAATATTTTTCATATTGGTTACATTTCCCATTTGCAAAGCTTTATGGTCAAACATTAACAAAGACTTTCAAAATCAGTGTGAATCACATCCCACCCTTTGTGACTCGAAAATACTGGCTGAGAGAATAATGTCTCAAGTTGTGTGTGAATATGCTTAGAATGGTAAGACTTCTTGATTTTCTAATACCAAAGTTTAATCAAATAAAGCTCATCAACTCTTAATAGTAACCAAAGAAACAAGACCGGTATTGTGTTAATACTCTTTAGAAAATGCAAAGAAAAATGTAACCACGTCCATATTCAGAAATACAGTTATTGCAGAAGCATTGTCCAGTCTCTGAGTCCTGTGTCCCTCCAGGAATATGTAGGGTTGGCATTCACATATTTGACAAACACAGTATGTAAAAATATCAAAGCAGTCTAGAGAGCCTGATAGAGGAGCAAGAAGGAAACCATCTTACCCTGCACAACTTTGCACAGGAGGAAGCTTCCTACAGTCTGAAAGAAAGAAAAGGTAGCAGGAAGAATTTGAGTACAATTATCTCCATTACAAGAAGACAACATTTTAAGTGCTTATTAACAACAGTAATGTTGCTAAGGAAAATAACTTATTATATCACTTTCTAAACACCGTGCCATTATCAAGTAAGGCTTAAGAGACAACACATTTCACGCCACGGTGAACATTTCTTTATGCAGAATATTTCACTCAGCATGATTCCAAGGCTAACTCAGATGATACAAAGAATGGAAAAGAAAAAAGGGAAAAAATGCAATCTCAAAAGAGGAATCATTCTGCAGTCTTGGGTAATGAACATAGGGGTTACTAGGTGCCCTGCTGATGACTTAGCCTCCAAGATCTTACTTCTCCATTGAGGCCCGAGCAGCCTTTGAGCTGCTTGTTAGGAAGGACACAGAGTGACAACAGTAGCAGAAAAAACACAGAAACAGTGCTTCCAAGACTGCTTGAAAAAGAATTTAACTTAAAGATCTGAGGTACTGGCTATTGTATTTTGTTTAAGGACGTATCTCACACATTTCTTAAATTGTAAGGTTTTTCCCAAAACTTTGTTTTCCAATAGGCTTTAAAAATGCTTCTAACACACCTAATCTAGTTGAATGGAGAATTGTATATTAGAAAAGTGAACTTTCAAGCTTAGTCTGGAAATATGTACCAAAGATCTGTACCCAACTCTCTTGCTGTGAGCAAGATTGGGCTGTAACACATAACCAACTTCTGCGAAATAACTGCAAGTGTGTAGTGGTAGTAATGTCTAAATCTCCATGTGGAGAGCTCAAGTCCAGATAAATATATGCATGGATGAACTACTCTGCTTACTGAACTTTTTATGAGATGTTGCCCATTTCTAAAATAGGTCAGTATAAAAGCAGGTGAAGGACTCCTCTAATTGTGCGCAAGCACGTCTATGTCTACTCTATAGTTGTATATAAGTAAAAAGGAAGGAATAATCCTAAAACCTAATATGTGAGATGATACCAAACACTTGGTACTGCTGGATTAAGGTCTTTAACCTCAGTCTACACAATAGCAGCAATTTTTCACTCCAACTGAGAAGAAAGAATAAAGAAAAGAAAGAGACATATAAGGAAGCGAGATGTCCTACATATGAGCAGACTCTTCGAACTTTTTCCTCCACTTTGGGTTATATCCAAATAAAGCGTAAAAAATCACAACTTAACCTAAAGTATCTTGTTTAACTCTTTGGAACACTTATATTTCTCTAAGACATAAGACAGGAGATAAAATTATAAAAATACAAACCCACTTCAGTTACACTACTGAAGACAAGCTAAAAAAGATATGTGTATTTATTTAGGCTCACAAACTACTCTGGAAGTACAAATGAAACACAGGCTGTAATCTAGTTATTTTAAAATAAATGGCAGTAATAGGAAATGGGCCTTATTTATTTATTATTAAATACACATGGTCCTGAAATCCTTGATAATAAAAGAACTGGTAAACAATGTTATACTTCTACTAAGTATATCACATATGCAAAAAAACACTCATGTTTAAGAGAAAATGATGAATTCTTCCTGGATTTGGGGATTTTTTTTGACTAAAGGGTTGGGTTTTTTTTCTGAAATAACTTTTATGAGAGGCTCACATGATCAAGATGGGCTGGTTGTTCAAAAACAAGCAGTATATTTTGCCAGAAAAATTACAAATTTGTGATGAGCAATACTCAAGTTAGAGAGAGATATAGAGAGACAAGTTATGAATACTCCATATCCCAGAAAAAGCCTGTGAGAACTTTATTTTTTGTTATCATCAGTCTTCTCTCTGAAGGAGACTGTTTCAAGGAAGATAAATGTCTCAGTCATCTCATTGCAGAACAGAAATTTTCAAAGCTTCTAAGTTTACATAGAAAACCAGAACCCTTGTTTTCCAGCCAACCTTATTAAGACGAAAACTGATAAAGAGAAAGCAGTAGATCTGAAACATTCTGACAACTCTATATGTAATAGTTCAGCATTTGAGTGCACTGTGATAAAACAGTTAGCAAAGAACTTTGATATTAATCTTTATCTATAATTTGAGTTTAAGCACTTATCTATGTTCTGTAAAACTTCATATCAGCAGATATTTCAAAGTGTTATATATATATGTTTTATGCTTTGGAAAGAGATTTTTTAAGAAAGTAGCCTACAGTTATGAATGCTTAGAAATTACTTCAAAAACTGGTAGTTAACAAAAGTTAACTTGATATAAAAGTTTGGGCTCAAGTGTGTACTTGTGGTCTTGAAGAGCAATTAAGCACAATTTCCTAAGTATGGGGAACCAGGCCTGAGCATATGATGAAATCAGCTTAGATTTCATCAGATTCAATTACAAAATAGAAGAAAGATGAGCTGAGGGAAAAAGACTACTCTAGTAAAGCCCAGTTGCTCTGTGTTTACTTTACAAACTGACTGCCTTGAAGGGGCTCTTGATCGGTCTCAAAGCTGCACAAATAAAAGATGTTAAGCTTTCAAAGCAACAGAATCTAATTGAAGGAAAGACTTGAAACCCATAATGTGAACTATTGCAGCAAGAAATGATCCATTCATGGCTGACCTAAGTGGCAGAACAAAACCTTATGTAAATTCAGTTCTGTTATTTTTAGAATGAGCCCTCCACCAATGTGCATAAGCCTTAAGGGCAGTATTAAGAAAAAGCCACCTAGTGCTTCAGAGATATCTTTTCATAGTCTTTACAAGTAGGACAACAAAGCTATGCACAGAAGGAGACTAACTTATTCATGTTTTTCAAAGACCTGTTTTTTCAAAGGAACAATTTGTGTTTCTCACATCTCCCACAGAAACAAACAATAAGAACAGTTTACAATCTCAGTAAATAATATTTATCCCCTGTAGGTACATTGGAAACTTCAAAAGAGCATGAGAAAATATGTGGCATAATCACAGTTGGAAGGGATTTTAGAAGATACAGAAGACACAGCATGCTACCTATCACGAGTCAACATCCAGTTACATTTTCAGAAACTAGCTGGTGTTTGCACCTAAGTAGAGACAAGTAGTATCCTAGAATATCCAAAAGACCTTTTTTCTTTGGTAACCCATTTGTAGATCAAATGTAAAATTATCTGTGCACCATTTTTTGACACTTTATATTTGAAAAAAGCTGAATAGACTTAAAAATTCCTCTTTTTCACTTCTAGAGCTGTAAAACTTAACTTAGATATAAGTAGATAGTCGCTTGTCTGTAGACATGTGTAGCATCCTGACCTATGCTCTCAGTGCCGACAAAATGTCACTATTTAAACAATCCTAAACTACAAAACTGAACGATTGACTTTTCAAATTATAATCAAAATCTAACTTCAAATACTAAATCAATCAAGCTACAAGTACTCTGAATCAAACTCACCAAGAAGTGTAGTTGCCAAAAGGGCAAATCCTCTTAAGGTTGATATAGTAAATTTTAGTTCTTTACACATGCTGGAATCATGAGACACACAATCCCACCTAGTTTTAAGGGATTGTCATTAAAGCAAGTCAATCAAACCTTGTGAAAAGTTTAAGATGCAAAGGAAATTAGCTGATTATCAGACTTCATAGAGAAGCTTTTTCCAAGGTTTCTCTGAGTAAAACAATACCTTACAACCTCCTTTTCAATTTGGACCTAAGAACACAAATCACAAGAGGAGTCTGCAACTTTCATTTGCTCTCATAATTTATATTTTCTGACAAAATTAGACGGAGACTCCAGTTAAAGGTCCTTAATATTTATGCCTTAAATTCCACAAGCAAAATTGAAAACTAAGCTTTAGGTTTTGAGGACGAAAATATAGAACATTTTAAAGGTCTGAACTCTTCAGCCTGAATGAGCTCTGTACCCATTTGTCACAGTACTGCAGTCAAAATGACTGTTTGCAGGTGGCAACACAGTTTCCAGCCTCCAGGATGGTGATCAGTTTAAATGGACTCCAGTTGCAATATCTGTTCTAGTTACACCATGTCTATGTGTCAAAGAATTTCTTTTAATTTCATTTAAAGAAAATCTTACAAAATTACCCATAAATTTTAGAGTGTTTCATCTTATATGAAGACTCCAAAGATCCTTGCTGGTCATATTCTTTTTTCCTATGGTCATTTATTTTAGTAAATTCTCACAATTTTTCCTTGGCTTTCCCCTGAAATTTTCTTCTTCAGCTTAGTGGGTTGGGTTGGGTTTTTTTGTATGAGAGGCAAGTTACATTTTCCTCCTAATTTGTCTTAAATTATTATGAACACATCATATGGCTGAAAACTTTTTGTTCCAAGTATATTATATGCATTTTCCCTACAACGGAAAAAGATACACGGACATACTATGTATGCCATGTATGTGCAGAACTTTATGTGGAATTGCAACAGATTTTTTCAAATGAACTAATGTCCACAATGGCCAGTGCATGTTAATGAAGTCATGAGTTTCTCAGAAAAATGTTTCTTATTTTCCAGAGAAATCACCAAGTTATTGATATGTAAGAATATCTGATAAAGGATAAACTGTGAAAAATATGCACAGATAATAGTGCAGAGATGCAATTTAGGCTTTAAGGGAACACTGTCCTATATCTCTTCTCTTAGATGTAATGATGCCCCAAACATCAGAGCTCTCCACTTGTAGACTTCATGGCAGTTCTGATGAATATTCTGTCTGAAAGAAAACTCTTCATGTAATGTATGTGGCAGTATATGTATAGTTATGTATAACTACATAACTAAAAAACTTATGAAACAATTAAAGAATGGACCAAACAGGTGTGGTTAACAATGACATGCAACTTTATGATGTGTGTGACCTAGCTTTCTAGACTAATAATTGAATTTGATTTTTTTTTAATTAGCAGTCCAAAGGAAATCAGAACTTAAATAGACCCCTTTCTCATATATATGAGAGAATATATATGTATATATATTATATATATACACAGTACAGATGGTAATTTTGTGATAATATCTTCTTTTCTTCCTTCTTCTTTATTCCTGTTGACTGGTTTTTTTGCATGAAATCCATGTTATGATAGTTATTAGGAGCAATACAGTAAGAGACATTGGTAGCTGCCGAGAATCTATGAATCACAGGCTGTGAATAGGCAGTATCATTCTACTGATGTAATCAAACGTCACTAGGAAATATTTATGTGCCTGTTGTACTCAGTTGTGTCAATCAGAGATTCTCATATAAAAGGAATCTGCTGTCTCAATTGCTCTTGAGAGATCACTAGCATTTACAACAGAAAGTTCTTGATTACTTTATTGATCTTTCTTCCTAGGTTTTCCAAAGGACATGTTATTAAAAGCTTAACTCTAATTTCACTGAAGTTAATGGAAGAGAGTTCCGAATTGAAAGGTAGTAGGCTGAATCCTAAACCAAATTTTCTTTATGGCTCTAAGGCCTGTTTCTGTAGCTAGGGGAAAATCATTCCATCACCTGTAAACATTGACACTGCTTTTATAAAAGATCTACTGTAACAGTTGGAATCTTCTGACCAGTTTCCAAATCACCATTCCATTGGTGCCCAACAGGTGGCCATCAGCTTGTGAAAATTCCTCTCCCTTCTTTAACACTAGCCCTGTTTAATATTTGTGGTTATGTTGTGATGCTTCTGATTGAATAAAAAGGTACAGATTCTTCACCAAATATGCTTGTCAGATCATGCACGACACGTTATTACTATACATATGAAGTATAAACTGAAGTGACCATCAGTTTATGCCTTAGTTCCTTCTGTTTTTGATACATGAAACTTAATCCCACCTAGTTTTTTTTCTCATTACTCTAGCTATATGTGAAATGTAGTAAATACTTGAAGCTTTCCTTGTTTTTTAAGCTCTCTTTCACTATTTCGCACAGTATATTACACACACATAAAAAAATACACACAGCCATCAGCATGTACGTAAAATAAACAAGAAGTATGAAAATTCTTTGACTGCTGCTATGCTAGATTGCTGTATGCCTCACTGTGTCTATTTCACTAATACAAATACTGTCCTATACTCAGGCAGTACAGGGTTATTAGAAATCACAACATAATAAATTGCCTGTTTGCTGAAAAAGAGCTACAGCATAAAGAATCATGTTTAAAAAAAAAAAAAATCCATGAAATGGGAAGTTATAAAAACAAGAACATCCCCAAAGAAAAGCCCCGAAGGGATGGTGTCTTAAAAAAGAAGTTAAGGACATTTGACTGAGATTGCACCTGTGGCAGGTAGCGTGCTCCATAATTGCTTCGTAAGTTTCCAATTCAGATAGAGGTTTCAGTTTGTAGCTGTTGAACAATAACACAGAAGGGTAAACGTTGTTGGCTTTTTTCTCTTCTAGTGACTGAATTGAAATGTTCCGTAATCACTAAGTTACAGATCCTTAGTTGTTGCAAACAGCAAAGCTACACTGACAAAATAATGACACCATATTATTAGCAAAAGATGTAGGTCATATTGAATCACAAAACGAAAAACACTTGCAAATTTATACCATGTAGCTTTATATAAGATTATACACAAATTCAGATTCTTATGAAGGCTCTTGACACACAAAGATTATGATAAAAGAAGACTGTCTGACAACACAGTGGAATCACATATATTCTGATGAGTTTCTAACTAGCCTGTAAACAAGAAACTTATGTAGAGTTAACAAGTTATGTTGTTCTTACTTGAACAAATCTTTAACCTTGTTCCTGGCATGACCTAACTTGGCATTTTGATAAAAGACAAAAAAAAATGCTTGCATTTCAACTCATAATCAAGACCAGTAAAACCGATGGTTATTAATGGTGTTTTTATCTCTAGCCCAGTATTTTTGTCTAGTAAACAATGCTGGGATAAAACATTCATTTTAAGAACTTCTAATACTTATATGCCACTTTCAAATGTATGAACAGACGTACTAGAACTGAAATGCTTGCACCCTCTATGGAGACATTTTCTCTGAAATGTGGAGTGGTTCAAATACTGGTGGTCAAGATATTGGAGCACACAAGGTGTCTAACATGAATAAACCTAATACAGGTTGAATAAACTCTAAAAAGAATTGTACATATCCATGCTTAGGTTTCTCTGTAAAGAACTGATCTTGTGACAATATTTTTAATTAATTAGAACAAATAATTGCTTTTATATAAGATAGTTAATAGTAGGGCGGGAATTCAATCCTTAAAATAGCAAGCATCTTCCTCTAAATATTTTCAAATCTGTATCTGTGATTTTGTGTGTTTTTCAAACAAATGTCTTCATCTGTCTCACTTTAACAAGACTAGCTTTTATGAAAAATACATTTACCTTCATGTGCTTTTTTTGTTGAAACACCTGTACTTTGGTATATTTATGTTAGTGATTGGTTTGGTTCCTATTATTAATTGTTGTAGACTACTAAATTTCTTGGAGCCACTACATCAGCAGTCTGGCAAGATATACAAGATATTCACTGTAACAGTAACATATCATTAGATGCAGAAAAAAAAAAATTATGATGCTAGCAGCTGGAAAATTAAATCAGTTACTTATTTTCATGTTTAATAAATAAAATTATAAACCGAAATTAAATGATTCATTTCTAGGGAGGCTGAATCTAGTCTATGTTTGGCCCAACATGTACAAGCGTTGACTTAAGATCATCACCCCCTAAAGGTCACTTTGGATCTTCCACCGTTTTAATGGGGTCTTATTCCTTCAGAAGAATTTGAAGAGAATGAGTGATCCACAGATATGGCTGTGATTTATTCTCAAAAAAAGACACTGCAAATTTAATTTCACTTCTCTGCAAAGAGTGTGTCAAGTGCAAATTTCAGGACAGAAGACGGATACTCTTCACAAATTAGTAGAGAGCATGTTCACAAAAATTTCTCAGGGTACAGCTGAGAATCAGATACGTCAAATAATTTTTTTTCTACAGAGCATTTATTTTCCAGCATGTCATACGCCATGCATTTGTTTAAATAGTTGTCAGTTTATGTGCTGGTACGACACACACCGTATAATAGACAGAAAGGCTTTTTTCATCATCCTTACTCATTGCCTTACTGAGGTGAAAATTTCTTCTTCTACACTTACTGAGAACTGAGTCGCAAACAAAAGATGACAGCTGACCTGATAAGTCACATACCCATTTCCAGTTATAAAAGACAATCATGGAGATGTCAAAGTTATCTCTTAGATAAGCTATGGGTCAGTAATCTCTGAATACATGCTACCTACTCTCCTACTTTTGCCTGCTGTATGATATTAATAAGATAGCTACTGCCCCAGGAATTTTACATCATCTAAAGGACTACAAAATACTAATAAAGTAAAAATAAAAAAAAGTAGAAAAGTAAAAAAAAGTGTGTTTAATACACAATCTGAAAGGGATGAAAATCCTCCACAATTCTCCTACTCTGACCTCCATGGGCTGGATCATGTTCTAGACCAGGTACTTGTATGAAGGGAGGGAATTTCAAGAAGCCTGTTATAACAGAAGAAATTACAAAATGCAAGAGCATTTGGATGGAGCAAAGATTGATTTCATTTAAGCTTCATAAGTCACATTTCATACATTTCATAACTCTGCTACAAAAAGAGATTAAGGGCAAGTAAGCGCTAGGGAATGATATAGAGATCCTCCCAATCTGCCTGCATTACTCTACAGGGTGTGTGACAGCTGCTAAGGGGTATGTGCAGAAGCATGCTTAGCAACCACTGCACAGCAATTCACTCCAAAATTCTACCTCTCAGGAAACATGAGTTTCCAGTTCAGATAGAGGCTTCACTTTCTAGCTGTTGAACACCAACACAGAACATGGCAGGACTAAAAAGATCAGACTGTGAGTAGATCATCACTCTGTCCATCAGGCAATTAATTTGAAATAAATTAGCAAAGTCAAAAATAAATTGCAAGATATGTGTTTAATCAGAAGGATTTTTTATCAAATCCCTTAGGAATCTTCTACCAAATCCTTTACGCTTAAGTGAGTACTCCTTCTACAGAATCGTAATTCCAATTCCCAGAAAAGGTTAACAGCCAAAGTTCAGTAGAAAAGGGAAAATATCTATTGAAGCTATCACAATCTGCCATCATATAGTTCTATGCCAAATTACAATCTAGCATATCAATCAAAACTTATTTTGACAATTTGCTTAGAACAGCAAACATGTTTAATTTTATTGCTGAAAGCCCCCTATAAAGAATAGGGAAGGGAGGGACAAAGCAGGTGTATGCGTAATAAAATAATAGTGAAAGGCAGCTGGCAACAATCCACACTAGTAAATGAGAGCATGTAAAGTCAGCTATTTTTACATGCATATGCAAAAATAATATTTTCTCAGAAAAGGAAATTTTTTTTTCCCCAGTCTATTCTGGTGTCTTAGCACAAAGCAAACCACAAAGAAATTTGTTACAGACACCTTCCACACAGTCCTATGGAAGGAGGACTTCCAGTGTAATAGTACTTTTATAGCAGTACTATTGTACATTGTAATGCTTCACACATAAGCTTCATAGCTTCACACAGCTGCTCACTTGAAAGATATCTAGATCTGGAGATATCTAGATTTGGAAATAGCTTATGAAAGTGCAGGAATATTCCTCCTTACATAGCTCGCATGCTGAAAAAATAACTACTGTGGATCCTTTGATCTTTGCAAAAGGGTTTATTGCTTTATTCAAAAGCCTTCTTTTTTTCTCCTCATTTTCTCTGTCCAAAAAAAAAAAATCATACTTTGAGGTGGCTATCATGAGTCTATATTTTCATGACTAACCTAGAAAATTAATCTTTATATGACAGTAAGGACCCAGAACAAGACAGGTGCTGAATTTGGAGAAAAGTTCTGTTTATTATTTATTAATCAGGCAGATTGGTCCATAAAAAGTATTTTCTGACAGAAAAATACTGTCTTACGAGCTTTATGGCTCCATTGTTTGAATGTTACAACATAACATGGACTAAAGATCCTAAAATGTGACTATTCTCACACACCTCCTGAGGCACAAAGGGACGATTAATGAAATACATCATGTAGAAGCCTAGTTAGAAACATTTATGAATCCATGATGGTGTACATTTTAAATCATATATGAGTCGAAAATTCTTTGACTTAGTAGGTTTGCTCTTTGGGGACCTGAGTATTGGCACACCAAAGAAGAGCTGGTGAGGAGAACAAAATTTTCAAAAAGTGAAAATAAGAGCTACAAAACAAAAGGAGAGTTGATATTTTATCAGTTACTACTATGTGGCAAAATGGTTAGATTTATGTCAGATTCCCAGAAAAAGACTTTTAGTATCAGGAAAAAAGGTATCTCGAGACAGTCACGTCATTCATCATGTAAACAACAAACTGTGTCTGTAATCTTCCTATTTCTGTCATTTTTTATAAGGTGACCTAAGGATTTTTCTGTTTTCCAAATTTATATAATATCTTTCAGCATTATCTTTGAAACATTATTCTTCTTCCCAAAAGCATGATTAAAAGGTACTATATCTATGTGGTTCTATTCAGATTCAACATGATAAAAATTTAACTTGCCTTTGTACTAGTGCTTGCACCAAGCCAGAGTTCACGCTTCTTCAGCCGATATGAATATACTTAAATTTCCACGGATAGTATTAAGTTTTCTGTGCTTCACCACTTATTAATATTTAAAAAAAAAATCAAACTAACCAACAGACAAATAATTTGAGAAGTTTTATTTCCTCACAGGGATCTTAGGAGAGTTTGAAGACCGCAATGTAACTCCACCACCCAGAAAGTGGTCAGGTGTTTGGAGTGAATTATTGTTGTAGGTTCCTTCCAACAGGACTATTCTATTCTATTCTATTCTATTCTATTCTATTCTATTCTATTCTATTCTATTCTATTCTATTCTATTCTATTCTATTCTATTCTATTCTATTCTATTCTATTCTATTCTATTCTATTCTATTCTATTCTATTCTATTCTATTCTATTCTATTCTATTCTATTCTATTCTACTCTATTCTATTCTATGCTAGTCTAGTCTAGTCTAGTCTAGTCTATCCTACTCTATTCTATCAGACATGAATATGAAATAAATTCATATATTCTAATTCTGTATTTTTCGAGATGATAAATGAGCATAATAGTTTAATATGAGATGTCTTTCCTCTTAAACAGCTTTATTCAGTTTTGAATTCTAAATATGGCTTCTTTTGAGGTTACTAGAGAAAAAATATTACATAGAATAAATTGAAGGATTTTTCTGTCATCATGTTACTGTCTATTTTTTATCACCATGTTTAGTGCTTATTCTGTCACCATGTTAGTGTTTATTAGTGAAAAAACAACAAAGAAGGAGTATATCATGTTGCTATTGATTCAGTTCCACAAGAGGTATGTTATAAAGTTTTGGGTCTGTATGATTTATTTCAAGAAATTTAACACAAACTGCAGTGAGACAATGCCCTTTTCTGGTTTTATAGGGAAAGCACTGGTATCATCATCAATTATTTAATGGAATAGCTGATAGCCATCTTCTGAATTCTATTTAATAATGTAAAAAAAAAAAAAAAAAAAAAAAAGGAGGAAATCCTATCTGTTTGTGTGAGCTGTATTTTGCATTGAATTTCCTAGTTCTTCTTACCTTAGATTTATTGCAATTTTATGGAAATAACCTTTGCAATACGTTTTTAACAAATGCCTCAATTTTCCTTTACTGTATTCTTTTAAAACTATTTTTTAAAAACTGTACAGTTTTGGTTTTTTTTTTTTTTCATTTCACTCTTTCTTCCATTTTCAGAATGACTTTTTATGAAATTTAAAGACCAACTTTCTATTCTGGTCGAAATTTTTTGTTTTTATCTACTTACTTATTTATTTTTAGCCTATTTTTTCTTGTTATTTTTCTCAAAGTAGTGTTATTTAACATCTATTTGTAGAAATTACTGTTGTATTACACTGAAAATGTTGGATAATGGTAGCCCTCATGAACTTCAGTAACTGCTCAGAGAGTATCCAGGTATTTTTTAAAAAGCTAAATTAAATACAAATTACAAGAATTGTCTATTCAGTAGAATTACCTATATGCAAAGGGGGAGCTGCATCTTCCACTGGCTTCAAAATCAAGTGCAATTAACTCAGCTTTTAGCAGTTTTCACTTTTGACTTGCCATGTTCATAGTGATTTTTTCCAAGACTTTTTAAATTAAATTCCATACTAACTCTAATATTGCTCTAAGGTTTCTAGTACTACATTTTCACACTTGTTTTTAGGTTTAGATTATTATTCAGGATTGCTGAATTCTTAATTCAACAAGCAACACCTGTTCTTATGTGGCACACACAATGGCATACTACAAAGGAAGCATTGCGAAAGATTTTTGCATCTTTGGTATTCATCTTTGCCACATATGCGTAAGTAGTGTGTCTCAGTATGGGGACAAAGACTCAAAAGTCAAATCACAAACTGAAATAGGTATAAGACTAAATAGAAAAGACATTTGGGCTTTCCTACCATTTTGTCCATGAGACCGCCATGCTGTCAGGCAACCTGAGGCGCCGTGAAAGTGTTCAGATACCACAGAGATCCTCATACTCCCATTTCAGAAGATATTAAATAAAGAGGAACGACAATCCTTTTGAACTGCTTGCATCACTTATCTCAGGTGCTGTAACTCTGAGTTAATAGAAGACACACAAATATGCAGAAGTTAAGGTCTATATGTGTGGTCCTGAACTTCTTGTTTCATTATTGACAGCAACAGAATTGCTCACACAGTCATCCACTTGAATGGATTCTTACTCAAATCAGGCATAGATTGCTTGAAAATCATTTATTCTCCACAGGATCTCCTGACTTGCAAAATCACAGTTTCTTTCTGCTTGATTTACATCAGAAAGGTAGCCAGCATTCTTTTAGGAATTTGTGTAACAAAATGAGTAAATTTTAAGTACAGGAAAAATACAGATACTTTGGAGCTACCTAAATATACATTGGAAATGAAAGCCTTTTCCAGTGTTTAAAGCAGTAAGTATTCTAACTAAATAGGAAAAAGGGAAAAAGATAAGTAATACATTTATTGATTTGAATAAATAGTTTAAATTAGGGCTTCTGCAACACTTACATATCTTTTTCATGCTAAACAAGCAAGATTTCAGGGAAGGGATTAGCTCAAATGGTAGAATATTTGCTTTGCGTGAGAGGTAGCAGGATCAATGTCCACATTCTCCAGGTCATTCCTGTCTTCAGCTGCCAGGTTGCAGTCTTCTGCCTTTATACCAGCACATACTGGTTTTTTTTCAATACAGGATCTGATGGTCACCAGCATGAGTTGATTTGGGACATCAAGATTGGAGGCACCTTGGGCTGAAGTGATCACGCACTGTGGAGCTTGCAGTTCTGAGGGATATGGGTCAGGTAAGGAATAAATTTAGCTCTCTGAACTTTAGGAAAGCAAACTTCCAGCTCTTAAGGGAGATAATCAGTAGGATCCCCTGGAAGACTTCCCTCAGAGGCAAGGGAGCAAAACAGAACTGGAAGGTCTTTAAGAAGTCTTCCATAAAGTGCAAGAGATAGTAAAGCCCAGGAATAAGAATTGGGCAAGGAAGGCAAGAGATGAAGTTTGGATATGTAAGGATGGAGTGAGGAAGGCCAAGGTGAGGCTGAAACTGAACCTGGCAAGGCGCACGAAGAATAACAGGAAGGGCTTCTACAGGTACTTAAACAGAAGAGAGAGATAGAAGAAGATGTACTCACCCTGATAAACAACAACAGTAAACTGATAACAATGAATGAGGGGAAGGACAAAGTATTCAACAACTTTTTGACTTAGTGTTCAAGGGAAACTTGTGTTCCCACATCTCTCAAGTGGATGGACAGGAGGATGGGTACTGTGGGAGAAAGCTCCCTCCCACACAAAGATCAGGTGTGTGACCACCTGAGGAATGTGAATGTGGATAAGGGTACAGGGCCCAATGAGATGCATACCAGAGTTCTGAGGGCATTGGCTGAGTAGTTGCCAAGCCACTCTCCATGATATTTTAAAAGCCATGACAGTCAGCTGAAGTAAGTCCCGAGTGAGTGGAAAAACAGGAAATGTACCCATCTTCAAAAAGGGTGGAAAAGAGGACCGTGAAAATTAACAAGTTGTCAGCCTCACCTCTGTACTTAGGAAGATCATGGAACAGATCCTTCCAGAAGCTATGCTAAGGCACAAGAAGGACAGTGAAATGATTCAAGACAGTCCACACAGCTTCACCAAGGGCAGGTCCTTCCTGACCAACCCAGTGGCCTTCTATAATGGAGTGACTCCTTCAGTGGATAAGGGAAAGGCTAAGGATGTCATTTATCTGTCATTTATCTGTCATTTATCCTGTCATTTACAGGACTTCTGTAAAGCCTTTGACACCACCCCCCACAACATTAAATTAGAGAGAAAGACGGATTCAGTGAGTGGACGGTTAGATGGAGAAGGAAGTGCATTCACTTCACCAAAGATGGTTGCATTCAGAAGGTAGTGATCAACAACCAAGTGCAAGGGGCTGCACAAGGGTTGGGGCAAGCCCTGGTATCAACACAGTCTTGGGGATGAAAAAAACAAGAGCTGCCCTGCCAAAAAGGGCTTGAAGATGCTGGTGGCTGAGACGATGGACATGAGCTGGCAATTCGCACCAGCCAGTCATACCTGGGGCTTCTCTGACTCTTGCCGAGCTTCCATTCACTGCATATCTCTAATGGATTGAAGGATGTGACTCCAACAGTCTATTTCTTTCTCACACTCCCTGATAATCCTCAGCCTCTCCCCTTCCTCTTTAAGCTTTGCTACCAGACTGAGCAGA
Source organism: Falcunculus frontatus (assembly GCA_013398115.1). Lineage (NCBI taxonomy): Eukaryota > Metazoa > Chordata > Aves > Passeriformes > Falcunculus > Falcunculus frontatus. Next base: position 344,071 of record VZRV01023443.1, on the reverse strand, counting down.
TCATCCACTTGATCACACTGCACACAGGTGTCATCTCTGCTGTCCATCCGTATTAATACCAGGCTCAAGCAAGTCCCTGCGACTTGGACACCTGCATGCTTCTTAAGGAGCTCCATCTGAGTCACCACGCTGCTGCTAGCAATGGCTTTTGACCATGTGAAAATCATTACTCAGTCTGTTCTGAGTGGGCAAGCAAAAACCACGAGGTGTATTTGTCTCAGGAGCCAGGAGAGTGGTTGCACCCTCTTACATGAACTGTCCTGCAAAGTACTGCACCATGTCCTTCTGACACATGCTCTGGGTCGTGTATGTTCCCTGGAGGCGTTCAAATGTCCCACAAGGGCTTCCAGGTCTGAACAGAGCTCTGGACTGCTGCTTGGGTGTCCCTGAGCAAACTAATGCTCACTCTCAGACTTAACCTCTTTGCCTTTGCTGCTGCTGCTGCTGCCACTGCTGCCTCACCGGCTAGGTAGGTTGTTATCCAAGTGATGTCATCATTACAGAGAAGCTGAGGAAGTTTTAATGTTGAAACAAATCAGCATGGGAAGAAGACAAATAAGATTAATTGAGTATTTTGCATTAGGTCTTCAAAAATTATAGCTGAAAAAACAAGCAGAGATGTGTCTCTTCTTAGTTCCTTTCACCTTTATGTTTAACAAAATAATGAGAAAACAAATGGGATACATAGGATGTTTCAGGATGTACAGCCCTCCTATGGCATATTAAAGTGTTCAGACCTGGAGGAATGATATCCAAGTATCCCCAGTCTCCTGTCAGACCTAGAAAGCCATAGCTGTAGCCAAATTAAAATACTCACTTTAAAATACTAATTTTGTTGCTGCCTAGAAATGTTTTGCACATAACTGGGGACATTTTCATTTCAAAGTCATTCAGAAATTTGCCCAATTGTCCTATTCAAACAAACATACATCACAAATGTTCTTTCTTTTATGTACCATTTTAGTCAAAAGCCATGGCTTCACCTATTTTTAAAACCTATTTTTTAAACTTATCAGTTACATGGTAGTTTTGAAGTGTAGGTGAAGCATTTGCCATGACTTTAAACAATATTTTATTCTCAGTGAAAGTATGTTTCTTCTAAATCCTCTTTTAAAGTCTAATGTTTATTGACAATATTATATAGTATCAATTAACAGTTTTATAGTAATTATAATAAGAATTTTTTCTTGTTTAATGACTACATTTTACTAAATTTAAATTTATTATAAGCTAACTCAACTGATAGTTGAAACTTCAACTACTAATGAATATTTCATGTCTTAGAAATAATTACTATGAATATAATTTAGAAAGCCAATCTTCATCTTCATTAATGTCTTACAGAGAATCTTTACAGAAACTTTTTACAATGTAGAATTGAATTATTAGCTTAAAGATGCATTTTAAAGGCAGAAATCTTCTAGAAAATTCAACCAAAAATGATCAAACATTACATCATTTGTTCTTAATAGCTATCTGTGAGATTTGAAGCCTGTCCAGGACTTATATTTCTCCTTGGAAGTTCACTTAGTTCTCAGAAAAAGGAGAATACAGTAATCTTGCACTTTTACTCCTATACAACTAACTTTATGCACTTGCAAAATGCAAAGCAAGAAATTTAAATAATGACACAGACTGTGAGTCTGTAATAACCTCTCATGTTTAGGTGACCTTTTTTTCTTTTAAAACACTCCAGTCTCTTCTACATTCTCTGCTCAGCCAAAAAAAATTTTCATGGAAGATCAGCGAATGTTTCCAGGATGGATTTACTGAAGAGATCAACTCATCATTATTGTTGCATTGGGTTTGCATGGCCAAGTTTTGGTAATGGGAGTTACTGGAGTGGCTTCTATGAGAACCTGCTGGAAGCTTCCTACATGTCTGATGGAGCCAATCCCTGGCAGCTCCAAAGACGGATGTGCCACTGGCCAAGGCTGGGCCAATCAGAAATGATGATAACGCCTCTGTGATAACAGATTTAAGAAGAAAAAACAAGTTATTGCACAGTCATAATTTAAGGCAGAGAAGAGCAGAGTGAGAACATGTGAGAGGTACAACTCTGCAGACACCGAGGTCAGTGGAGGAGAGTGAGGAGGTGCTCAGGCACCAGAGCTGAGATTCCCCTGCAGCTCCTGGTGCAGCCCCTGGTGAAGCAGCTGTGCCTCTGCAGTCCATGGAGGTCCACGGGGATGCAGAGAGCCACCTGCAGCCCATGGAGGAGCCCCACGCCGGAGCTGAGAGGAGGCTGTGGGCTCATTGAAGGTCCATGGAGAGAGACGCCCATACTTGAACAGCTTATCCTTGAAGGAGAGCATCCAGTGGAACAGTGACCCACACTACAGGAGTTGGAGAAGAACTGTTACCATGGGATAAACTCCCATTGCAGCAGTTCACAGTGAGCTGTTGCTCATGAGATGAATTCATATCAGAGAAGTTAGCAGAGAACTGTCTCCCATGGGAAGGACCCCACACTGGAACAGGGGAAGGACTCCTCTCTCTCAGCAGTGGTAGAAACAAACAAGGATAGCCCCCATTCTCTGTCTCCCTGCTCAGCTGGGAGAAGAGGTAGAGCTGGGAAGGAGAGAGGGTGGGGTGTAAGGTTTTTTAAAGGTGTTTTACTTCTCATTATCCTGCTCTGATTTTGTTAGTAGTAAATGCAATTCATATCTCTAATCTGAGCCTGTTTTGCTCATGATGGTATTTGGTGACTGATCTCTCCCAGTCGTTATCTCAACCAATGAATCCTTTCATTATATTTTCTTCCCCGAACCAGCTTCAAAGGAGAGGGATAGAGAGGCCTTGGTGGGTGCCTGGCATCCAGCCAGCATCAACGCACAACATATTTTTGAAAGACAGTTATAAGTATTATTATAGCACCTATGAAAGACATGACCTAGATTAAAATTGGGTAGAGAAGGCCAAAATTCAGGTCTATTCACAGCAGCTAAGAGTTCTATAGTACAGCAGAAGAACACATATAAGGACTTTCAGCTGAGCCATGTGTTGCTCAGGCAAAAGAGTAGCAGTTGCGCAAATATTTTAATGTAATCACATCTTTCAAAAGCAAGTTGTTATATGGATGTAAATTTTCAGTATATGGATAATTCTGCAACTGTCAATAAATGAAAATTCATAAAAGATGAAAACTGGAAAAATATTGAAAGGACACATCATCACTATATATCTTCAACATGATCAAAAGCATTATTTTGTGACAAGCTTGGTTTCTAAAGCTACTCAGAAAGACAGAGAAATGACTGAGGCAAATTACAAGAAACTTCATGAAAGTCAGGCAAAAAATTATTGAGATGATTTTTGGATGCATTCTGTATAACAAAAGAAAAGAAGAATGCAGTCACAGCATTTCCCTTGAAATAAAATTGATACTGATGATTCTCCTAATTTCATTTAAAATCCTTTAACTGGCCAAAATGTGAAACATAGACAACCTAGTTTCTTGTCACCTGACATGCAGTGTATTTAGGATTTTTGTCCTTTTTTTTAACAGAAATCTGTGGGACAGTCTTCATGACATAGAATTTTGGTAGTAGTATCATCAGAAAATGTGAGTGAAATGGTAAATTATTGGACACAATCCTCATGCACAAGTAGTATTGAGCAAAACACTAAGAGAAACCTTCTAATTCTAAAATTCTAGACTTGCTCAACACCATCAAAGCAAAGAATAATTCACAAGGTATGATGAAATACTAATAAAGTGATAAATTATAGTAAATTATTAAACTTTGCTATGGTAGTAAAACCAGAAACTGTTAAAAACACATATATAATATACATCAGGAATACACCAAATTTCAAGGAAAATTGGAGCTTATGTCTAAATACTAATAAACCAGTGTCCTCTGTGATTCCATACATTATGAAATAAGAAAGCAATTTTGATAAATAACAAGATGTATCCAATTTCTGCAGGATATTTTAGGACCGCCAAGAAGCATACTCACAGAAGGACAATAGCAAATATATGATACTTACATACATACATTATAAATTGGCAGTTAAGAGAACATTGCAGATGAAAAGAAAAGCAGCTGTAAAACATATTTGATCAGAAAGAAAAAGCTAAATATACTGGCTACCAGGTTCTTTTTCCCTCCCTCTCTCCACACTTGCAGCTCAGAGGATTACTTTGGAAGTGCATTCTTCAGTGTTCATCTTCCAACACATGGGATGTTGAAAAGGAAAGGAATTGGATGCACATGTGATTTCAAAGGGAAAATACTGCACAGCTAGCACTTTGAAGAGATTTTCAGTCTGATATTCAACAGTATCCAGGCTTTATAATGCAAAAAATGTTTTAGGAATGTTCTTCTTTATGCTCAGCATGTTATCCCCCAATCTCTCAAGGTTGTTCTTCACCAAGCAAGATCTTCTCATCTTCCAGATGAAGATTTATCTAACTGCTGCCTCCCAATCTCCTGCCATTTTACACCTTTCATTCATAGCTGTGGAAATGCATGCCTTTGCCTGAGTAATCCTTATCACTTTCTCTTATCCCTTCTCTTTGATATCCAACTCTGTCCACCTAGAAAGAGAGAAATATATATTTTTTTTTTCATACTTATAAAGACAAAATCCAATCATTTATGTCAACCCAGTAGGGAGATACTTGGGGAGTTTTTGTAATGTTTATGTAAACCTTTCTCAGATATTTTAATTTAGATTATAAATCTTTTATGAAAAGTCTGGTGTTGTTTTGTAAACTGTTGTCTGCTTCTCCTGTACTGCACCTGGAATCTTGCAAAAGCTGCATGCTACATAGAACTCTGCAGGTAAAATTTGATGCTTTGACTATTCTGTGATTTCATGCATTCATCAAGTAAAATAACTTTTTTCCTGTCTCTTCCTTTCTCAAAGATTTCACCGTTTTGCCACCATAGAAGTATCCGATAGACAAATAGCATAACAGTGGTATTCAACATATTCAAAAACAGAGATTCTTCACAGCTGCACAGCCTCAAAACACAAAGCAGCTGAGGAAAAGGTTTCAGAAGTTCCCTCCCATAGTATTTTCAAAAATAAGATTAAGCCATCAATTATTCCAAAATAGTATTAGAAACAGATTATCTTGGGTTTGGTGTGATTTTATTTCAAAGGTAGTAATTTCCTGAAATATTTTTGATGTGAGAAGTTTGATTTAAAATAATTGATTTTCTGACACTTTTTCAAATGAAAAAGTCAGGATAAAGCATTGTATTTCTGCACTTTACATCTGATAGTATTGCTCCTTCTGTTTTGGTACATTCATTTAAAAAGGAAGTTAAATGTACAATGAGGTGCACTTTTATTTTTGTTGACACAACTTATGTAAGTTATTTAACACTTGGTTTAGTATTATATCTGTACTTAAAAAAATACCTCAAGACTTAGAATCATAGAATGGTTTGAGATGGAAAGGATCATCAAGGATCACCTAATTGCAACTCCCCTGTGATGGACACGCGCATTTTCCACTAGATATGTTTGTCCCAAGCTCCTTCCAACCTGACTTTGAACACTTCCAATGATGGAATATGCATAATGTCTCTGGGCAACCTGCTCCAGTGCCTCACGACTCTAATAATAGAAAACATCTTCCTTATGCACAATCTAAACCTAAGTCCCTTGTCCTGTCACTACAAGTTCTGGCAAAGAGTCTTTCTTCACATTTTTTCCATGACCTCTTACCTATTTGAAAGTATTAAAGTCTCCCTAGGCTACTTTACTTCAGGCTGAACAATCGCAACTCTCTCAGCTTGTCTTCACAGAAGAGATGTTGCAGCCCTGTGATCATTTTTGTGGCCCTCCTCTGGACCCACTCCAACAGGTTCATGGCTTTCTTGTGCTGGGGAACCCAGATCTGAATGCCAGACTTCACCTGGGATCTCACCAAAATGGAGTAGAGGGGCAAAATCACCTCCATCGCTATGCAGGTCACGCTTCTTTTGATGCAGCTCAGAAGTCTCGTGTCCAATTTTTCATCCACTAGTATCCCCAAGTTCTTGTCTGCAGGGCTGTTCTCAATGAAGTCGTCCCCCAGTTCATATTGATAAATCAATTATATAAGTTTTATAATTCCCAAAATTTGCCTACCATAATATAAGAGCTGTTTAATATTCACATGATAATATGTCACTTCCTCTAGGCTCATGAATGGTGCATTCCCAAGGTCAAGAAAGTGAAAAAAAGAGACAGAAGACCTACAGAGATGAACATGGAACTCCTGTCAAAACTTATTCTGTTAATTTCTGTGATGTAGCTGTTTTAATTGATGGAGGTGATTTTATTTTCTAAAGCCTAGATCATTCAAATCGGACTTATAAACAACCAAAAGACTTGTCTCCAAATACGTTTTCCGCTCCAAATAAGTAGGATGTGCAGTAGTTCATTCAGACGGACATTACCATCAGGAAAAATGCAAGCTATGTAATATATCAGTATCTGTAAATTGAGCTGGCAATCCCTAACAAAACCAAACCAAACCAAACCAAACCAAAGCAATCCCCTCCCAACCTACAGAATCATGGAATTCTACTGTTGGAAAAGACCACCATGATCACTGAATCTAGACATTAACCTTATATTTTCATGTTACACTTGTTTTAACACCAGCCAGATATTAAACTTCAAATAAGCCACTGCCCTTTCCTCTGCCCCTGCTGCTAAGGAAGGGACAAAAGCAGAGATTATGGGTTGAGGTAAGAATTTACTGAAAATATAGAGCAGTGGAATAAGACACACAAAAAACCTACATTAATATTAATTGCAAAAGTTTGCGAAAACAAAGGTGTTTTACCCACAAAGGGGTGTTAACTGCTGAGAACCAAAGAAGGATGGCAGACACTCCTCAAAGCCATCCATGTGGCTTCCTGAGACAAAGGCATTTTGGTGACCATTCCCACATGCTCCTCACACAGCCATCATGAATGAAGGCATTATGGCAACTGTTCCCATGTGCTGACAACATGGTTGTCAGGAACAAAACCAAGATGGTGGAAGCTAGTGTTTCCTACCCCTAGCCTGAAAACAATGAAAAAACAATGACAAACAAACCTCCCAAGAGGCAGGCTGTCCGAGTAGGGTGGCATCACCCCTTTGCTGAGCTCAGTTCCATGCAGGTGCCTGTGTCATTGCTATGACTGCTCTGCCATGCTGGAGATTGGTTCCCACAGGTTGCTTCCACTTTTTGCACTGCTCCGCCATCCTCCCCTTTGGCTCAGGTGGGCTCCCTTTTGGCTCCTCTTGGCACTGACACCTTCGATCACCCTGCTTTGCTGGGGCAGAAAGCAGTCCCATCAAGTGCCAACTCTGTGTGATCCCAACCTTGTTCGGTTTAGTTGCATTTTGCTGCTCTCTGTTCCGCACCGAATCCCGGAGCCACACTGCTGCCTCTCCTCAGCACTTCATCCTGCAGAAGCATCCCAGAGGAATGCAGAGGGGAAAGTGGGCGGCGGCACAGAGGACAGGGTCCACAGGTCTGATGCCAACACCTTCCTGCTGGAGAGAGAGGCAAAATGGCACACTCCTGGAGGGGTGCTCAGCGTTTCCTCCTGAATCCACACCCTCTGCGATGATGGGTGTGGTGTAGAATAACAGCCTGGCCATGCCCACATGGTGCCAAGATCCTCCCCGTCCCTTCAACCAGGATACATGTTCACAACTAAATCGTGTCCCTAAGTGCCACATATACACATCTTTTAAATACCTCCAGGGATGGTGACTCAACTACTTTCTTGGGCACACTCCTCCAATGCCTGAGCACCCTGTCAGTGAAGAATTTTTTCTGTATATCAAATCTAAACCTCTCCTGGTGCAACTTGGTGCCAATTCTTCTTGTTTGACACTTGTTACCTAGGAGAACTGTCTGTCTGCAACCTCCTTTCAGGTAATTGTAGAGAGCAATAAGGTCTTCCCTAAACCTCCTTTTCTTCAGGCTAAATAGCCCCAGCTCCCTCAGTTGCTCCTCACAGGATGTACTTTCTAGACTCTTCCCCAGCTGTTTTCCTTTCGACACACTCCAGCACCTCAATGTCTTTCCTGTTCTTTCGACACGCTCCAGCACCTCAATGTCTTTCCTGTTGTGATGCACCAAGAACTGAACACAGTACTTGTGGTATGGCCTCACCAGTGTCGAGTACAGAGGAACAATCACTTCCCTGGTCCTGCTGGACACACAATTTCCGGGACAATCCAGGATTCCATTGGCCTTGTTGGCCACACTGCTGGCTCGCATTCAGTTGGCTGTCAAACAGCACCCCGAGATCCTTTTCCTCCAGGCAGCTTCCCCAAAACTGTAACACCACATAGCGTTGTGACCCAACATCATTCAATTGGCCTCAGACCATTAACCCGGCCTGTCCAGATCCCTCTGCAAAGTCTTCCAACCTTCCACAGTTCAACACTCCCACCCAAGTAAGTGTCATTTGTGTACTTACTAAGGGTGCTCTCAATCCCTTCATCCAGATCATTGGTAAAGATCACTGATAAAGATCCCAAGGGACTCTCTGAACAGGCTAAAATCTGCCCTCCAGAAGTTCCAGGCAGACATTTTATTGATCCCCTTCCTTACTTCACTAAGAATCAAAGGTCTATCATTCCATTGACACCGTGCCCGAGATTGCCTCTGACCACCACACCTCCCAGGGCCCTTCTCTGTCTGTAACCAGCAGGTCTGGCAGGGCACGCCCTGGTAGGCTCCCTTACCAGCTGTGTCAGGAAGTTACCTTCCACACTCTCCAGGAACCTCCTAGACCACCTCCTCTCCACTGTGTTGTGTTTCCAGCAGACATTTGGCAAGTTAAAATCTCCCACAAGAACAAGGGCTAGAGGTCACGAAACAGCCACTGATAGAATATTTCACTTCATCCTGGTTGGGTGGTCTGGAACCGACTCCCAGCAGGATCTCTGCCTTGTTGGCCATCCCTCTGATTGTCACCCACAGTCCCTCAGCCTCATCCCCACTGTCCCTGAGCTCCTCCCCAATGCATAGAGCCACCCCATCACCTCTCCTTCCTCACCTGTCCCTTCTGAAGAGCTTGTAGCCATCCACTGCAGCACTCCAGTCAGGAGAGTCATCCCACCACATTTCTATGACATTTATTTTTTTTTAAGGAAAGACAAAAGCAAAATTTCTTTGTACCACAAGAGTATTAGGCAACCCATTCTACCAGTCATGTGGTCTGCAGATGATATTCCCTGAAGTAAAATGTGCTCTCTGAGGTTCCAGCCAATAGATATGCTATTAACTGAATGTAGTACCATATCAGAAGAACCCCACCCCAGCTGGATGCTGAGAAATACACAGTACACCTTAACCACCTGATCCACTCCGGACCTTTACAATCATAAGTGATAAAGTAGAATAGGAGAAGACAAGAAGAGAGCTATACCTAATACTATCAAATTCTGCAGCATGGAGAAATATTTAAAAGAACAACTAGTATCTACCAGAGTAATCTCAAAATCAGCTAAAATGCTTAACTTCCGATTACATGTATAAATTATGTCTGCTACAGAGTCCACATATCTCTGTATTTTTGAATTGATATAGTCCGAAAATACATAACAATAACAGAAGCTTGAATATTATAAGCAATATCTTATATTACATGCCGACAGAAATTAGCAAAATTTCACAAAGACATGTATCTAAACAAAAAGCAGGACTGAAAGACTAAGAATTGTATGTTAGAGTGATAGGAAGCTGCATTATACAACCTACTTAGAAAATAATACAAAATTATTATTTTCTCATAATTCATTTTGGTTTTATTATAAGAAATTGTCACATTTGATCTCTCTGCCCAGCAGAGATTCCTTAAATTGTATTGGATAAAAAGCCAGAGTATCTGTTTAAGATAAAAGATTCTACCACAAACGTTTAACATAGAAAAGCTTATCAGAAAAGAGTATCTCACTTTGTTTTTTTCCTCCCTTTTTATGGCGTGATTTTTTTCTATGAATTTTATGGTAGATGCACAAACTCAGACCTAAAATTATCATTTTTTCTATCTCCTGGCAGACTGTTTGGGAACATTTTACTTTTCATATTGCAGTGGGGTTTGCAATTATTGTTAAAATAATTTATACTTGTTGCGGTGGCCCAGCCCACTTGGGGGCTGAGTGACATTCAGTGGGTGGATTTTCCAGCCCAAGAGTCCGACCCCGCAGGCGGGGTCGATGATTGAGGCTCCATCCCACTGGATGTCAATCCACCGCAACTCCACCCCTCGTTCTGGAAACCTCTATGTTCATGTTATTTCCATTGTTTCACTCTTTTATACAGATTCATTACCCACTGTTCAATATTCATTAACATCTGGAAAGTTCTGTTATGTTCAGTTTACCATTGGTTAGTTTAAATATGTTCCTCCCCCGTGTTACCCTGATTCGTTAATGTCAAACCCATGTCATTCCCCTATTGGTTCCTCCCTTTGTCTCCTCCCTGCACTGCCCCGGTTTAAAAGGGGCGTGCAACTGTCATTCCCCGACTTCTCGTCGTCGCCTCCCCTTCCAGCACCTCCCTGATTCCTGCTCTCTCCAATAAACTGGGATTGAAGGCACCGAGGAGTCCCTCCTTCATTCTTTGCCCTCGCCTTGGTTGCCAAGCAACCAACTCCGTGCAGCCTGCTCCATAGTGAGCCTGCCACAGGTGGCTGTCAACTGGCTCCTCTATTGCCACACTGAGTGGCCGCGCGGCTGGAGCCTTTGCAGCCGTCGCCTGTCTGGCCACCGGGCGGCCAGAGCACAGAGGTGACCGCGCTGCATATACTCTTACAGTTTTTAATGGTTTTAAAGACCTTCAGTCTTGTAACCTGTAGCATTCTCCTTCTCAATTAAAATTAGACTAATATTTCATATCCATCCTTTAAAAAAAAAAAGCCAAACACCAATCAATCTTGCAAAAATGAGCTGGATTTCATTAAGGACTACACTTCATTCTGGCTGCTGTAATGATTTGTTTTTGTTAAGGAAGACCAAACAGATTATGGGAAAAGGCATGTGTTTTAATATAATGTGATATAGTACATATCAAGAATATGTATTAACCAGGGATACTTCACCTTTGCTTCTGCAAACTCCTGTTAGAAAAGACAAAAAAAAAAAGGCCTCCCAGAAACACCCAGAAAATACTGTTTTGATTTAAATTTTTCCAGCTGAAGCTAGAGAAATCTGATTTTCTTTCAGACTCCGTATAAAGGATTTTTGCTTCCGTGAACATGCATAATTAGTAATTCCCTTATCTCTTTTTCTTCAGTCCTTAAAATCTCTTTACCTTTACATATATGCTTCATGAGGATTTTGAATACAAAGCCTTTGCAATATATGTTACTAAGCCCACTGGGATACTAGCTTCTATGAGCTCACACATATACTTTTATGTATAATTACTTCATTTACTGACATTTGTTAGTGGATTTGAAGTAGCTACTTCTTAAGCTAATATATTAAACATAGAAACAAAACACTTTGCGCTCAGGAAGAGACTTTTTTCTGAGTATGTTACGCTTTTTACCATTGCTAGCAATGGACCACTGGAGAGAGAAAACTTCAAAGACTTCCTGCAACCTAAATTTTATAAATTGATTTTAAAATTCAATTCTCAAGGGATAAAACAATTGGGAAGCTTACTTACAAAAAAAAGGAGATAACTATAAGAATGAAACCTTTATCAATATTATGAAGACAACTTAAAACCAGCCTACAAATAACATAGGTCAGTGGAATCCACAGCAGAAAAAAAAAAAAACCAACTTTGAGAAGAGGCAAATTCAATATGGCTAAACAGCAGGGTAAGGAAGACGAGAGAATAGAGGCCATACTTCAATAAGTCCACATAACTACAACAGGAAGAATCAATCTGTGGCAGGTAAACATTAAAACATTAAAACATATTAAGGCTGCTCAAGAGTTTGTGATGTAGTCAGCAAAAAGAGTCAAAACTAGTAAGAACTTTTCCTCCAAATGCTTCATGAGTGAGAAGCCTGTTGATAGAGCCAACTGATCGAACTGTAAAAGGAACAGAGAATAGAATATTTCTGTGGAAACAGAAAAGTTGTTCTCTGTTAATTGCAGAAGAAATCTGGAATATTTGGAATACTCCAATGATGACAACCTCCCCCATGAGAGCTCATACCCATAAGGTGAGCATCAAGGGAAGAGACTGTTTTCCCTCTTCTACTATCTCCTCCTCATTTCCAATAAGAATTAGCAATAGATTCAGCACCTTCTCTTTTAGCTGACATCTGGCAATCTCTATCAGTTATATTCTATTTTACCAGATCTGTTGCAGGATAGTTGGACTCCAACCATCTTTTCCAACCTAAATTATTCTCTGAGTCTACGTCAGAATGCCCTTTCTTCTTGTAAGGTTACAATGGGCATCATGCTGGTGATCTTGCCCATTCAAAGGTGTTGGCTTAAATCAGCATCTTTAATCTCAAACTTCCAAAAACCATTAGAAAAATAGTGTTTTCCATGCTTCAGCTGAAGCACCAACAACTCTGAGAGACTAAGAGATGGTTGCAGCTAGCACTATATTTGCACTGGTGCTTTACATCAACAATTGTGAATCGTATAGGATAATTTCTCCAGTAGCTAGGCAATTGCAAGCACTTCAGTAAAACAGGATTTGGGGGTTTTTTTGTCAGAAGAAAATCAGTCAAGTCTTCTCTTACTGTGTTCTGGGCTTTCCTCATTATCCTCTTCTAATCAGAAAAAAGTTTTCTGTGCAAAACTCATTTCCTGAACTTGATACCTGAAGGGCCAGGTAGGTTTGCATGCATGAACTTCACCTAGCTACCACAAGCAAAATACACTTACTCTATTCCATATCTGGGTTCTATTCAGTTCCATGATTAGATATTTCTCCACCTGAGATGTGTTCATAAGGTTTCACCAGGAAGGGCTTGAAACAAAAGACCTACACTAAAAGATTGTCCTAATTCTATTGCCTCTCCAACCAAAGAGGCTGTGTAAGGCCCACAAGGGACTCTGCATGAAAAAACTTCATGAGGAAATCTCACAATTTCCTGAAAGTAAAGGCAATGATAATCCAAACCACAAGTTTTAAAAGGCTCAGTATTGGAGAGATGGCACTTGGAATTTCTCAGCTATTCCCCTGAATCCATGAAATATGGAATCATGTGAAACTAAACCAAAACCCACAAACATCTGACTTAATAATTAACAGATTTTTTTTTCTGTTTGGATGCTAAGGTATTTTAAAATGAGAAGCAACTTCTAACTAGAACTTCCCAGGTTTTCTTTCCTCAATGTGCCTTTGTTTCTCACACCAGATAGTAAGATGGTTACCCATTTACTTAGATTTAGTTGGTGATTTGATGGACCTGCATTTTTTAAGAGAAAGAACACAAAGGGGAGGAGAAGAAGGAACTAATTAATTTTTGGTAATTTTAACAAGTTCTAATCTTATTTGGGATCACTCCAAAAACCATCTAAAACAATAGAAAGAATTCTTGAATTCAGTCATTGCTGAATAAAGCCTTTTAAATATAAATCTTGACACTACTTTAATTATGGATCTTCTCTAGCACCTCCATGTAAAATAACACTTCTGTAAAATGGCTTTGTCAAGAAAACACGCTCTCCTTTTTGATATACAATGGCAAGCAACAATTAACATAATTACTCCCAGTTCTCATTACATAATTATGCAATTTATTGTACAAGTAATTAAAATATTGCAATTTAATAAATTGGAGATGCAAAATATATCTAATTTATATGCATAACTGCACTAGAGTTTTATTGCCCTTGTAGTTAGCTAAATTTTATTACAAATTGCAATAGGTTTACTTGTTCAGGTAGACATTATTCACGACACTCTCAAATGTCCCAAATATTATTTACACTGAGCTATCAGAAGACTGTTTCAGAGAACCTTATGTATGACAGCTATTTAAAATTCTGCCAAAAGTTAGTCTGAAAGTTATGTATAAATTAATACAGAATTCCAATACCCACTGTTACACTTAAGCAGTTTCTACACATAAATTATTTGTATTGCATCTCCATATTTGGTGTAATTTATGGTTTTAAATATATCTATTCTGAAGCGTTCCATCTTGTGTAAGATAATTTATATTTCAGTGCATCTAGGGTGGTCTTTGACTGCAATATCTTTCATAGGATATTAACCTCAGAAGTGGGAGTATGAAAAAATTTAGTTTACCTGGTCTAATCTCTCTGATCAATATGACCAATCCTAATCAATTTTAAAATAGTCTGATCTTCTGTATACTGATGCACAGTCCAATTGCAAGGTTAATTTAGCAGGCTCTTATGTTCAACTCATTAGAATTTAGATTCAGTGTGTATTTTTCTTTGCTTTATATTTATTGGAATTAGCTAATTATTCTTCTTGAATGAGGACATATTCAATCTTTATTTCCCTTATTGAGTTCCCTTTCCCAGATGAAAGCAGACAGCAATTTAACTTATTTAATAAATGTACAGGACTTGTAAGCATTCTGGACAATGCAATTTACAATTTAAACAACCAAATTACTTTCTGACTGTCAGAATTTGTACACTGCTTAGACCACTAGTCTATTTGTTTATCGAACTCTCATCTGCAATGTACAAGATCAGATCTAGAAAGAAAAAAAATTTAAAATTCCCTACTGTATTCAGTACTGTGTCTAGAAAAAAGGTCATCTGTAAATCAGTCTTGTCTTCATCATCACCCAACACTTCAAAGACTTTCATGCTATTCTCAGATTTAGTTTTTTCATATTTACTTCAAATAACTTGGTGAAAAAGAAACCTGGAATCAATCTCAGCAAAAATACATAAAGTAAAAACTGATGTGATTATTTTTTGAGATCTGCAATAGAAATAGAAGAAAAAATACAAACTCTAATTTCTAAGTAAGGAAAGGAAAAACCCCACCTTTGCTGTCTTTATACTGGTCAGTAAGAAATTTTGTAGTTTTTACAGTACACATACACCTGTTAATTTGTAAGATTTTTTTTTTCTCTCTCCCAGCTTATGAATTTCCAACTATATATAGCAACAAGATCTGTATAGGATAGCATATCGGAATATACTACACAGTACAATTTTAGATTAAGTTATATTTTTAGGTTAAAGTGGAAAACTATACAGATGGCTACAAAGAGTTAGGTATTGATCCGTGGCTCTGTATGATGTAAAAAAATGAACAGCAGTACTTTAATTCCTCATATTTGTATCCCATGACAGTATTTTAGAGTCAGGTATATTCATCTGAATATGAAAATATTCACTCTGAATGAAATCATTGCACATTGTTCCATTTCTTTTCCAACTTTATTGTGATAGTCTGCACCTTGAGGCCCTACAGATTTTTTTCTGATTGTTATCATGGCAATGATGTGATTCTATACAGCATTTATAGAATTAAAGGTATACATTGGTTTGTATTGTTGTTCATTCCATGTTGTTAACACAAACTTGTGAAATAGAAATTAAATAGAAAAGTAATTAACAAATATATCTTTTAAATGGGATAAACAGTGTTGACAGTTCTCAGATTTTAGTGGAAAAACTATGCTACTGTAAGCTATAAGGGTGTCATATTTCTTATCTTTACCTCAGTTTCACCTGTGGACATGACGTTATGACAATTTAGTACGAATTATTCTGTCATCACCTTATCCATATTCCTATTTATCTGATTTCTTTTACTACATCAAATTTATAGTAATGTGTTAGTCACAATTTAACTGTGATTATTAAGTATTGTATGATTTTATAATGTCAAAATTAATTAACAAGATTCAGCTTCTGTAAAGTCTAGTGACTAAACAATTTTTAGCATAATCAAGGGCAGGTCTGCAGCACTGTAATTCTGGAGGCAGTTGAACAGATAGATTTATGTATGTGCAGAAAGATAAAAAAGCAGCTTAGATTCTGCATCTCATGCACAATTAGACCAAACTTTCAGACTTAGCAAAACTGGGAAGGTAAAGAGGACAAGCTAACAGAGAGACTGTTTATGAGAGAGTGATCAGAACAGAGTGCTGTGAATCAAAGACCAGACCCTCATAGAAATACTTCCAGAATATATATATATTTGTGTCTGAGTAAAGAATAGGCTTTGTGAAACTGGGCATGCAAACAATTAAAGGCATAGGTAGCAAGCACTTATTATCTTAGCTACAAAGACTAAATTGATGATCTCATACATGGCAGCTGTAACATTACCTGTTGCTAATGCAGAGGAACTGTTTAGAAAGGCAGATTTTTATGTAGTCTTGTGATCTGAGTTGCTGGAAAATGGCAAATGTTGAACAAAGTCAAAGAATTCTTTAGGCACAGTGAAGACCATAATGATCATTTTCCACCTCGCTTTCACTGCTCAAAGAAAATATTGACCTTCAAGAACAACAGAGGCTATTGCAAAATCTTGCTTTCATGTCCTTTCTTGAAATGTCAGAGGTGAAGTAATTGTTCAAGAAACAGAAGTTAAATGCAAAATGATTTTTGAAAGCAATAGAAACACAATGAGACTTCACAACTTAAATATCCAATCTGCATTGGATTGGAAATACTCAAATCCATGATGGTGAATTCTTCAAACTGGTCATACTGTCTGTGTACTATATATTTTAAATACAATTAACACTTAAGAATGACTTTAATGCATAACTCAGGTCCGTATTTGTTCCTGTTTTTTCAGAAATATGACTTCATTATATTTTTTACTCTTATTTATTTAAACATAAAAGTGGTAAAAGTATGAAATTAAACTAACAGTAATATAGAAAGAGTTAAGAACCAAATTAAAAAAAACCCAAACTCTGGGAAAGCCTGTATAATTAAAACAGACCACTTTTAAATTATAATTTAAAGTTATAAACACACACAAAAAAATCTGATTTTGGCTAAAAATTTCTAAACACTGCAATATTTGTGATTATCAAAGTATCATAATCCCAGTAAGTACTTAAAAAATAATTACAAAAGGCATGTAAATTAATTGTTTTCTTGGTACTGATGTTTAAATACTGTCTTAATATATTCGGTTTTAGTTCTTCTAATACTGAGAAAGGTAAAATTCTCTCCTCTTGACTGTCCTTTGTCAATTTTACCTGCTTCTCCTGCGGCAGTGGAATCTCTGCAGTTCAGTTTGAGTTTCTCTGACGGAGTCTGATATTTTTTTTATTCAAAGACCGAAGTAAAAAAGAGGAGAACTCTTTCTTCTCCTCATCATTCTCTGCATGAAGCAGTACTAAAACTTTATTGTAGCTGAAGTCTGTTCATTTTTAAAATAGTGTAAGCAAGTACATTGAGCTGTGATTAAATTTGGTGTTTTCCAGTCTTAGACACAAAAGTTTGGCCTTGAGAACATTTATATAATATTTCTTCTGATGTAGAGAAAGACCCTGAGCAGTGGACCTCAGTTGATATGTCTCTCTCAGTTGATATGGTGTTTCTCTCCTCCCTCAATGTAATTCTCCCAGCTCCAACAGTATTTTCCCCCTACTGTTCTAACTTATGTTGCAAAGAAGCACACTTGAAACATAAACTAAAGAGGAAGATGAAGTAGCAATTGCTTGCCTATTCAAAATTTAAAAATCACCAATGACTGATGCTGAACTGAGAATTGAATAAGAGCAAATTCATATGCTGTTCAAACCCAGCTGTTTTTCATACTAAGTCAAAATTTTATGTTGTCTTCCATGTGATTTGAGAGGAGACAAACTTTCTTTACATTGAGTTGAGAAATGTAGAATGTACATTTTTCATAATTCAACATTCACTTTGATACTTTACCATACAATACGAAGAAGATGATAAGACAAAAGAGAGAAGTTATATTGAGTTTAACCTGCCAAGATGTTGGCAGTGGGGTGGGAGGGCTGCAGGGATGGGGTCTGGGAGGAGTGACTGGTGCTGCTCAGTGCTGGACACAGACAATTCCACCTGGCTCCAAAAGAGCCACTGCAAGTCTCAGCTGGGACCCTCAGCCAAGCTGGTATGTCTGTATGGAAAGATCAGCAAGTCCTGCCCATCAGTGTGAGGAATGAAGAAAAAAAGATGTGTGAGAAAAAACCCTGAAGGCACCAAAGTCAGATGAAGTAGGTGAGGAAAAGCTTCAGACATTGGAGCAGGTACCCACACTGCAGCCTCTGGAGTACCTCATGTTGGACCAGGTGGATATTTCCTAAGGTGCTGCTGTCTGTGGAAGGCCCCTGCTGAAGCAGGGGAAAAGTGTGAGAAGGAAGAATCAGCAGAGAGGAAGTGTTATAAACTGACCACAGTCTCCATTTTCCATCCCCCTGTGCTGCTTGGAGGAGGGAAGATTGAGAAGCTGGGAATGAAGAAGACTGAAGCTGAGCCTTTGAAGAAGTAGGGGGTGAGAGGGAGGTATTATAGTTTTGGAGTTTGATCCTTGTGACCTCACTCAATTTTAGTTTATAATAAATTAAATTAACTCTCCCAAGTTCAGTTTCTTATCCCTGTCACAGTAACTAGTAAAAGATCTCCCTGTCATCACTTTCACCTGTCAAAGCTTTTTATCATATTTCCTACCCCTTTCCTGCTGTCGAGAGGGAGTGAGACACCATCTGGGTGGGGGTGTGGAAGCCAGCCAGCATAAAAGGCCTCTAAGAGAAAAACTCCTGTTATCTGTGTGCTTTGTGTACATGAAAATTCCACTAAAACAGATCATAAAACATATAGAAATCCCTAAATATATTTGGTGTAGGTTTAGTACAACTACATAATGATGGTTTGCACAGAATATTTCATCCCATCTGTTCTATCTTGTCAATTTAAATAGCAAAAATATAACCCAAATTATTATTAACATTTACATACTTGGTGTTATTCACCAGCAAACAGCACCTGCATTTCAATGTTATTAATATGTAGTGGCAATTTTCAACAATATGCTTTCTTGCATCAATTATATGAAAAAGGAAGAAATGTCCACTCTTTCACAACCTACTGTAATTGACTTGAATATTCGTTGATTTGGTACTTTATTTTGTTAGATATTACTGAGGATAAACAATATTAGATGTTTTCAGAGGGAATGAGGAGGAATTTCCTTTTTAACATTGCTACCCAGAATAATTTTGAATGAAATCTCTGCAATACCACTTTTCTACCTTTTGGAAGGGAAATGATGCCAGAAAACATAACCTCCAGAGCACGTAACAGAGTCTTACAATTTCCCCCAAGATTTATATTTTGAGGCAATAAATTAATATTTACTTCACTCTGGAGCACTACTTCCTCAAAAGTAATGCATTCACAGCTATCTGCTGTTAATGAGAAAAAGGCATAGTGACCTTTAAAAAGTAGGGAGATAAATTTCCCTACTTTGGGAATTAAGCTCAAATAAGTAAACTTTAAATGCAGCTATCACCCGTATTTTGTATTCAGAATAAACATTTATCTAATGTTTTCTTTCATTATTCATTTTGCATATTTCCTGATAGTGTCACTAGGAAGTGTTAAATTTGATTCTAGACAAAATTTTCAGTAAATGCAGCTGCAATTGCTGGCTAAGAGTACACTAATCAGCAGACATGCTTAAGTTCTACACAAAAATAAATGTGCAAGGACATTCCACTATATATTTTCAGCTACACTTCACTACTCAACTCTACAAATTAAGATAAATTGATTGCAAATGTAAAAACATACAAAGACTTTTACTTAGAATTTCTAGCTCTCTTTTAAAATTTATAACTACTTCTGCGCTATCTTTTCTTTACAGATCAGTCTAATTTCTGGCAATATGGCAAGGCATTTTTAAAAAGTATAATGAAAACTTACACCCTTCCTCCTTCTAAGTTATTCCACATAACGACTGACCCTCAGAAGATTTCCATTTATTTGCAATAAAATTGAAGATCTTTCAATTTACATATTTTGCAGTTCTTCTTCCCATATTCAGTTTTTCCTGTGGTGTAAGAAAACCCACCCCAAGTGACTCACACATTTCGTATTATGGTGGGTTGACCCTGGGTGGATCCACTATCATTGCCCTCCTCAGCTGGACATGGATTAGAAAATATAATGAAAGGCTTACATGTTGAAATAAGGACAAGGAGTGATTGGTCACCAGTTATTGTCATGGGTAAAACAATCAACTCAGAGAAATTAAATTCTTACCAATCAAATCAGAATAGAGTAATAGAGAAATAAAATGAAACTTTATGAAAACATGCCCTTCAGCCCTCCCTTCCTGCTGGGTTCCACTTCTCTATCTCCTCCTCACTGTGGCCTAGGGGAACGGGGAATGGGGTCAATTTGTCATATATTGTCTCTGCTGCTCCTTCCTTCCAAGAGGGAGGACTCATTACACTTTTCCTCTACTTCAGCATGGGGTGCCTCCCACAGGACATAGTCCTCCACAAACTCCTGTAATGTCAGTCCATCCCATGAACTGCAGTTTTACATGAAGTGTTTCAGCCTGAGTCCCGTCCATGGGGTACAGGCTTTGAGGAACCTCTGCAATATGAGCTCCTCTCTCTGTAGCTCAAGGGTCCTGCCAGAAACCTGTTCCAGCATGGGGTTCCCATAGGGTCACATCCTCCATTGTACATCCACCTGCTTCACCATGGGGTCCTCCATGAGATGCGAGTGGATATCTACTCCACCATGGATTCCCAAGGGCCACAGGGAGACAGCCTGCCTCATTATGGTCTGCACCAGAGGCTGCAGAGGAACATCTGCTCTGCTGCCTGAAGCAACTCCTGCCCCTTCTTCACTGACCTTGGTGTCTGAAGTGCTGCTGCTGTCACACATTCTCACTCCTCTCTTCTCTGGGTACTATTCCCCAGCACGTACTTTTTTTTCCTTTTTAAATATATTTACACAGAGCAGCTACCATTGCTGCTGATGGGCTCAGCACCGGCCAACACTGGGCCTGTCTTGGAGCTGACTAGCACTGACTCTATAGGACACAGGGAAAGCTTCTGGCAGCTTCTCAGAGAAGCCACCCCTGTAGCCTTCTGCTTCCAAAACCTTGCCACAAAACCCCAATACAAGTACTTATATTTAAACAGATACTTTTTAATGTCTGTGGCTTCTCTGTACCACATTCTGCAATCTCTTTTTCAGATTTCCTGACACCAAATATTTTGAGTATTTCTTTATGGGAATGGAAGAGCTGAAAATACCATAGGAGACTACAGCTTGAACAGATGAGCATGAAGGTTTAGCTAATTCTTTTGCCAGCTGGGAAGAGGAAATATTCCTGACCACACTTGTTTCAGATGCTGTATATTTGAAAAGCTTCCTCCCCAAAATGACAAGATTAACCTCATCCTTGCCTTGAACTAGTTAGACATAATCTAACTATAGATTTGTCTATTCCGACACTGAAGAAGCCCTGATTATCTATTTAGAAAGACAGTGTTAAGCATCACCAGTGTGTCACCGACCTTTCATACGGTACATTCTCACATCTCCCTTACAAAGATGTTTAACAAGGAGTATTGAGTGAGGAAGGCTTCAGCCAGTCTTTTGTCAACAGGATGCAAGGGTGTATTGCTAGGCACAAGGTAGGTAAGGAACTCTAGTCTGATCCACATTAATAGTCAAAGAAGTGCTTTGATTGCATTACATAGCTTAGGAGTCCTACTGAAGCACCCCAAACCCCTCATAATCCCATGGGAAAGAACCCTATGGTGGAAGCAAACCTGTAAATTCTCAGAGTCATATTTCTCAATATTTAGTCATTCAAGTAATAAAACGATGGTCATTGACATCATATACGACTTAGAGGACAAAACCTATATTTTTAATACATTACTTGCTGGACTACCACAATGTTCTTATTGTTAAGCCACAAGATGTAGTGATACATAGTTAGATTGGGAGTACAGGAAATAAAGTATTGAAATGGGAAATAAACCTTTGAGCACTCTTTACCAAAATGGAATAAAAATTACCTAAGCTTTGTTCCAGAAAGGCTTAAAAAGCATAAGTTCAGGGTTCTTTTCTTTAAATTATGGTGGCTGTTAGTAGTAGTAGTAGTAGTATTATTCTTTTTGATGTTTTGTTGTTGTTATTGTTAATACAATAATATATAATATATTATAACAATTTATTAAACACCTTGTTCTTAATTAAAAGAGCTCATATCAGTATTGTTGGTTGAGATACTATTTTTGGAAAAGACACTGTTGTGTCCTTTTCTACAGATGTCCAAATGGCATTTATAGGTATAAAAACCTGCCTACCCCTTCCTTTTAGACTAGTTCAAATATAAAAATATTCTCTGCGTATATTTAGAAGTGATTTGTATTAACATCAGGAAGTCAGTCTTTAGTAAAACTAGTATAAAATTTCTGCCATATAAATTTAAGAAAAATTCATATCAGCAAAGATGTGACACATTTGTAAAGATCTACATTTCCATTTCTTTAGATGTATAAAAATGTTTTATTGATCTTTTCCTTGCTTGATTTGGTTTCATTTCTGGCTTATTATTCAGGCTCAATGTTGCTTTTACCTCAGGCTTAATGTTTTTCAGTGAAGAAGAATTTAAAAAAATAGATAAGATTTATTATTATTCACTTTTTGAAAAATGTCACAATACAGGAGGCTCTTGTCACTTATAATGGCTCATCTTCCTCAATGAAGGCAAATTTTTCTGTCTTTCTTTGAACTATAAACAGAGAAAAAGGTGGAGCAGTCACAGGTAACCTGAGAGAAATATAAAGACACTAACTGGATGTGCAGATGAGTGCATGGCTTGGAAACCAAAATCCACCTCGACTGAGTCTGACATAGGATGCTGAAGACAACTAGAAAGACTTCTTTAAACCCAGAAGTGTAAAGAGAAGGCTGCAGAAAGTGTTGGTCTTGTTGATGAACGAGGCATGAAGCCCAGTGACCCAAGACACAGGAAAAGGCCGAAGTACTGGACACTGTTGTTGTCTTGGTCTTTACAAACAAGACTGGACATGGGAAATCCCAGACCAGGGGGGAGTTCTGTAGCACAGAAAATGTACCTTGGGTGAAAGAGGCTTGGCTCAGAAAATACTTGAGCAAACTGGGTACCTGTTAAACCCATGGGCCCTGAGGGAATGCACCCATAAGTACTGAGTGAGCTGGTTGATGTCATCATGAGGCCACTTAAAATAATCTGTAATCATGGCAAATGAGAAAGGTGCCCAAAGACTAGAGAAAGAAAATGCCCCTCTTCTCTTAAAAAAGTACAAGAAGGAGCATCTAGGGAAATAGGGGCTGGATCTTTGAGAAAGAACTCAAATCATTAATCTTGGGTAAAAATGCCAGGTGCATTTCCAGTCTGTTGAGACCAACAAAGGGTAACATAGATAATGAGACCAGTGGGGGCATCTGCCTTCCCGGCTGGATGGCTGTCAGGGGTCAACTCTCGGCACCCCTGTGGTGGCACTGGGGACAGGCTGTGACAGCCCCTGCCCCACTGCTTTTCAGCAGCCAAAGACTCTGACCCTCTGCATGTAGTCCAGGGCTC
This sequence comes from Falcunculus frontatus, assembly GCA_013398115.1. Classification (NCBI taxonomy): domain Eukaryota; kingdom Metazoa; phylum Chordata; class Aves; order Passeriformes; genus Falcunculus; species Falcunculus frontatus. The sequence goes on along the minus strand of VZRV01023443.1, from coordinate 320,601 downwards.
TTGCAGCTGTAAACACATACGGGCTCCTGCAGGTCTCATCACCCCACCACTCATTACCCCAGGCCTGTTCTCCTGCTCACTACACCTTCTGCCCCCACGCCCTGGGGCTCTTCTGTCCTACCAGCCTCCAGACTCACTACAGCAGTGCCCAATTCCTTCTTCCTGCCTGGAGTCATGGCTTGGTGCTGCTCTCTGCATCACCACCGGGCTGTGCCCTGGCAGGAGCCCAAAAAAGTCCAACAAGTTTGGAGCACAAAGATTCCATATAATCTAAGGTGATACAATGATGTGTCCTTCATGTTGCCCTGCTTCTGAGTTCTCCTGCTATCTAAGCCGTTTGACCAGCTGCCAGGCTGCAGGTCCAGAAGACTTGTGCATCATTCATCTGCCATAGACACAGGTCGTGCTGACAGTCCAAGCCCTGCTGGGTCCTCCTGCTGGTGCCTCTTTCCATGGGTAGCTTCTCTATGATATGAATCAGATCTGCAAGGAATCTCAATGACTGGTTGGTAGGTAAAATTTCAAGAGCTGTCATACTTCTTGATTACAGAAGAGTCAAGGGTTGCTCAGTTCAGATCTTCCCATAAGGAGAAGTAAGATTATATTTTCAAAATCCATTGCTATTGGACAAAGTCCATTTTTATGGGACATTAATTAATGGCTAGAACTTACATATAACATTTTCTGGAAACATTGCACAAGTCCAGCTAGCAGACTTAAATCAAAAATATCAGAAATACTGTATCAAAAATATTGTGGCCAGCAGGACCAAGGTTGCTTTGTGCTCGACACAGGTGAGGCCACACTTCGGAGTGCTGTGTCCAGTTCTGAGCCTTACATTTCAAGAAAGACATTGAGGTGCTGAAGCGTGTCCAGAGAAGGGCAACAGAGCTGGTAACTCTCATGCAACTAGACAGTAAGTTGTATGAGGAGTGACTGAGAGAGCTGGAGTTTAGTCTGGAGAAAAGGAGACTCAAGAGAGACTTGATTGCTCTCTACAACTGCCAGCAAGGAGGGAGTAGCAGGGTGGGGGTCAGTCTCTTCTCCCAGACAGCCAGGAACAGGACAAGAGGAAATGGCCTCAAGCTGCACCAGGGGAGGTTCTGGCTGGACATCAGGAAGAATTTCTTCACTGACAAGGTTTTCAGATATTGGAATAGGCTGCTCAGGGAGATGGTGAAGTCACCATCCCCGGAGGTGTTCAAGAAATGACTGGCTATGGCACCTAGTGCCATGGTCTAATTGACAGGATGCTGCTCAATCAAAGGTTCGGCTCAATGATCATGTATGTCTTTTCCAACCTAAATGATTCTGTTATTCCGTGATTCTGTCATAAAAGCCACCTCAGGTGAAGTTATATTTTATTATTTGTAGACTACAAAATAGAAATTATTTACCTGTCTTAGTCAGTAGTGGAATAAAGCCTTGCTACTTATTCTGTATAAGAATATTTAGTAAATTACACATTTCAAGGTAAACCTTGAAATTGCCCAATGACATGTTTTATTTCACTAAATAAAGCCCTATTGTACCCAATGCCACCTGGGCTTTTGTCCATGGCAGTAATTTCTCTTATGTAAATTATTTTACATTAATACAAAATGTGCCAAAAGTAGAGCGGATTTATTAAAGAAATTAAGTAGAGAAATTGGTATTTAAACTAAGGTTGCTTTTCTGAACATTATACTGTAATATGCCTAATGATGTCAGCTGTATGGCTGACTAATCTGTAATTCTGAGCAACTGCTTTATCATAGAATCATAGAATCATTTAGATTTAAAAAGACTTTTATGGTCATCGAGTCCAACTGTTAGCCTAGTACTGCCAAGTCCACCACTAGAAATAAAGATGAACAGCAGAAACATGATTTATATATATTTGGGTATGATTTCACGCAATAACATTGTTTTATAGTGCAGTGACCTGCAATAAAAGCCTCACACATCTTCTAGCACTTTTAGCAAAAGCAAATAGCAATAGAAACTTTGTGAAATGTAAAGATAATACAGATGTGTGTATTTAAACACAATGAATTTACTTTCATGAGATCTGATAACTTACTTGCACTGTATCACTCTACCATGGAGGAAGACAATAAATTGGTTCATTCTAATGGACATGACCTTGCAGAGTCAAAAGCTGTATTGCTTGTTTGGAATGCTATTGTTAATATTACAGAATAGCAGATTTCTCCACCTAACTACTAAATGTAGAAAACAGTTCCCAGTAAAGCAAGATTCATATAAACCTGATTTTCAAATCTCTCTAGAGTTCAGTACATCTTTCAATATTGCACATTACAGTTAGGGCAGTACTACATTAATATTTAAAAATAATCCAAAAATAATTCAGACCACTTACAGAACTGAAAATAAAGTAGTTCTCAAGTGCTGATATAGCTGATATATATTAGTAAAAATGTTTATTTATACTCCAAGAAACTGTCCATAAAAATATTCTCACAAAGAACATTGAATGTGCTGGAAAATATGCGCAAACTAACTGATATACTTGAGTGCAATGAGGACATGAATTCATTGGTTTACAGCACAGTTACCAAGAGAAAAGCTGCAGCATTAACATGTTACTAAATAATGATGGTTGTTTCTAATGGCATTATCACTGATAGTAATACGTATTTTATATCATGGTGATAAAGCAATTAATTGATGTCACCAGCACCCTCATATTACTTGCTGTTACACTCTGGGAAAACAAGTGACCTTCAATGAACTACTGAATATTCAGAAGGAAATCTTGAACAGCTTTAATTAAAATGTTTTAATTGCCTATAAAAACCCCTAATGAAAATTACTATTGTGACAAGAGCAGCCAAGCCTTTCATTCATATAGTTTTTCTTCACTAACCCCTTTCTTCAGGAAGCATGGAATTGATCTAATTGCTAGGAGTGGAAAGAGTTAATAGGATCTCAAAAGTAAATGTGTATTGGGAACAAAACTACATCACTATTTCTTGATTCCTTCACACTAGATTGCTGGCAAGAAAAATTCAATTAGAATGGAAGCATACAGTTGCTAATATGCAGGTTATGGAATTTTTTCTTAATAAGGATTTTTAGAATGAAAGCATCATGCATGGGTGGGTGGAACTGTGGAATTCTCTAACCTTAGAACTAACGACTTAGATTGCGACACATTTTCTGTCAAAAATCAAGATATTTAAGAAATACAATCAGAGGTAGGATTCCCAATTGGGTTATATCCCCCACACAGGATTAGGGAGTTTGCAGTCACTGAACTCATGTGACTGTAAGTTTCCAGAATGCTGTTTCTTCTCACAAGATTTCCATGAGAAACATCTTGTGAGGCACAGCAATTCTTTCAAGGCTTTGAGTTTCATCTGCAGATCAAAACTTCAAGTTTTAAGCTCATCACTTAAGTAATTGAAAGTTTGCCTCAACTTCAATAAGTACCAACACTGCTTATGCATTTATTAATACTAGTACTGTGTAAGCAATGCAGGTTTATTCTAAACTTGGTATCTATAGTTCACTAAAAGTTGATCTCTGTTTTAGCAATTTCTTGTTCAAGGTTAGAAAGATATTCATCTTTAATAAAAGAAGATCTGAGATTTCCTGGATTCTATGCACAGAAAATAGAAAGAGTGAAGGTTATATCATGCTAGTTTTATTTTGGCTTTGCATACTGTTATAAAAGCAACCTAAAATTCAGTAAGTAATAAAAGAGAAAGACAACGGCTTGCCATCCTCATTTGTGTTATTACCTCTGTGTCTTTGCTATCCAGTAATAAAATGAAGTTTAAGATCAGAACCAAGAATGGAGAAAAGTGTAAATCAAATGAAGTCCGAGTTACCTTGGTTTCAATTAGTATTTTGAAAAACAATGCTTAAAAAAGTAAACAGCATCCAAAGATGTCAACTAAAGAATATAACTGGGAAAATAACTTTCTGTGTATTGTAAACAACCATTTCCTTTCAATTTAAGGCTGGTTTGTGGTAAGTTACTCTTGTCCCTTACATCAGCTTAACTACTCTGGCATATTTCCGAAGAATTGAGATTGAATCACAGCTACACAGTTCAGACTCTTTCCATATTGGCAGACTGCATCTTCAAATTGCTCTTTCCAGATAGTTGCTTATGGAAGCATTTAAATAGGCTATGAACTTTCATGAGTACAGAATAGAAGACGAGTTAGCTCGTTAAAGAAGAGAGATGCTGTTTCACAGGCAGAGACTAAGTAGTGGCTCTCACAGCAATTCTGAAAGCTCTGCTAACCCTGCTCTGCTCTGTGCCATCATGGTCTAGGTTTACAGTGCCCTAATTCATTACCAGTTTATTTACCCAACAACAATTTCTGACATATGTCTCCCATTGGCTGGCGCTCTTGATAATATTGAAGGTCTGCAGCAACACTAGCTAATATTGTCTTCAAAATTATGAAATTGGAGTCTTGCCAAACTTCACAGAGGGAAAGAGGTCAAAACCATTCATGGATTCCCTTTAAATCAAGCATGATGCACTACTTCAGCAAAATATTCGGTGTTTATTATGGTACTATCCACGGATTTTTTACAAACTGGTTTGGTTTTTTTTGCTATTATAGATTTTTCTAATTATGCTACTGATGTCCATTGCAGTTTAAATGATCATAAAGACATAAAAACTTATGACCTTTTCAAAACTAGAAACTCCCTGGAACTTTGAAGGGCTTGTAGCACTGTATTTCCAAAAATTTTTACAACTAATCCTCTAAAGCTGGTACTTGTGAGTACGCTGCTGGGACTCTCGTGATCTGAGAGTTGAAGTGTTCACCTGATACTGTACACCAGAAGTCTTCAAGATCACACACAGTCACCCAGAGGTTACTTAATTCTTCAGGCCTTTGTGATGGTATATTCTCTGGCTTGTTTTCTAATGGAAATGCACTCTATTTCTACAGGTCATACTTCTGAAAGTCATCAGATCCTTGAATTATAAGAACCCTTCTATAATGCAGTTATTTCAAATTGTGCATAATCCCAAATTAAGACAACTGTCACATACATATACACTACTTATCTGTATTATCTAAACTATATGGCATAGTTCAAAATACTTATAAAATTCTTAAACAAAGAAACAAAACAAATTCCACAGCTTAACTGAAGTTACAGCAGAAATGACTCTTCCGTTCCTGAAAGAGTGTCAGTCATGATTTCTACTTGGATGTAAGCATCTTCACTTCTTGGAAATTGGATCTAATCTCTACAGATCCCACAGAGGGTTTGAAGCGATAATCATTCATGACAAAAATACATTTTTTCCCCTTTTTTTCCCCCCTTCGTTAGAGGAGATGCTTTTTATCTTTTTAATTAAATTGTTTATCTGCCATAATTAATTATACATTTATCATATTAAGAGTACTTGCTTCCATTTCATCTCTCATAAATGCCCCATTTTTTTCTAGGAGGTGTAAAATTCCCTTGCCTCCCTTTCATTACTAATTAGCATTCTTCATGTAATTTTTTTCCACAAGATCTTATACTCAGTATCCATTTGTAGATTAGACAAATACATGATCCAAGGATAAATATTTCCTGCCATCTGATGCAATGAACAAAAGGAACAAACAAACAAACAACAACAACAAAAAATAAACAAACCAAAAAAACCCCAAACCAAACAAAAAAAAAAGAAATCCCAAACAGATGCTGTTACATTCCATTCAGAAACTGACCCTGTGCTTCTCTTCCACTCATTATCAAGAGACAAGAAATTAAAATTATTCATTAGTAAGTGAAACAGTTGTAGGATTTTCTGTCTCTCAACTAGAACATTTTGCTACAGTTAGCCTTACAAATATGTGGAAGTGAAATAGTTATTTATGGTTAAACTTAAAATTCAAAGGTCAACTCAAATGATTTTGAGGTTTTTTGCTCCACAGAATTAAATGAAACCCAACCAAACAAAAACCCCCAATATATACAATCTAGAGTTGCCCTGTAGACACTATTCTAAAGAGGAAACATAGGGCATCAGTATAAAATAACATTTAAAAAGCAGCCTGAAAAACAAATAAAAGTATTAAGCAACTATCATTCTTACTTGAAACCCATGCACTCAAGCTGAATTTTCAAGCCTTACCTGAAATGTACACAAACTTTCTTATTGTCTTAAAACCAATTCTTGTTCATGCCTGAAATTTCCACCCCTGGCCTGTGCTGCTCCAGGGCTTATAGTCAGATGCTCAGCTTCTATGAATGGTCGAAGTGAAACACTCTCATAAAGTCAGCTCTTGTGAAATGCCTCTGACCACTGTCAATATGTGAGGTTTCAGCCAGCCCTAAAACCATTCTCCCACCCCGCACAGAGAAAGGTCTAAGCATTAACCCAGATCAGGGAATATCCACCACAGGCAGGAAGTATAATTCCATACTTATTTGGCATGCCCCCCCGAGTTCAATTCGCCAGGCTAAATGCCATGTCTAAAAATGTCATCGTTAAGGGATCTGTTAGAGTCAAAGAGGATGTACCCAAGGATTGAGTCCTTGTGGAATCTTGTATAGAATTGGGCAAAAGTAAAAGACATTTGGCATAAGAAGTCTTTAACTGTTAACCTTAAGCTGCAAAATGCATGGAGAGAGTCATGGTGGCTAATAACTCGCCACAACAGCATTGGGATTAGATATATGGAGGTCCACAACCTGACCCACTGCTCTAGTACTGCTCAGCAGTGAAGTCCACATTAGTCAGATTATACTGAGAAGGGAATTCTCAATTCTAGGCTGTCTGTTCTGATTCATCATATTCCATGAGAGGCACTGCTCATTCAGAAGACCCTAAATGAGGGAGAATCAAGCTCAGGCCTGAGACTAGAGCCTGAAGTCAGACTCTAGTGAGTGAAACTGCTTGGTTCCTGAAAATCAGAGAAAACGAAGGAGGTGATATATACATGCCTTAGGATGAGAATCTTGCTGAACTGCACAGAACCATGAAGAAATTCTGGCATGAAACTGTCACTGCAACAGGAAGACACTCTTTCACAGCACATGCAGTAGGTAGATCAGCATCTGTCAAAAACTACACGTGCACAGCAAGAGAGCGAGGTGTCTTGTCCTGTGTTTAAGTGCCAATACAGTGGATTATGGGTATGCTTGGCATGGAAGAGTCTCCTGGGCTTTGTTCCTCCTACTGGGGTGACGTGGCGATCACTTCATCCCTACATAGTACAGGTTCAGAGTGTGGAAGAGGTAACAATGAATGAAGGGAAGCTCCTACTAACTTCCAGCAGGGTAACTTTGGTTCTCCATAGTGAGTGTGGAAAACAAAAGGCCCATCTGGATCATGAAGCAGGGAGGATGTAAGAAATGACCATGTGTTAAGTTACAGCTGTAGTAGGCAACCAGCACTTGTCATGATACGGAAGTATGGGCAACTACACACCCCAGGCAGAGTTGTGTGGGACATGTTTTGAGCAATGACGGATGCCTGTTAGTTAGATCAATCCTGTTATATCTATTGATATCCAAGGCCAGCCCACAGTCCCAGGTAATTTCATTTACAGTCACAATAAGTGTATGGTTTTTTTCTTCTGGATGAACACTGGAATTATATTCTTCCTGTTCACAGGGCAAGATTTCTCCCACAGTGACAAACTGTAGGTACACAAATAATGTCAACTGAGTTAACATGACTAATAGCTATTGGCATAAGTACTGGCCTTATGCTGTAAGACCTTCTTCCATAACACAAAGACAACTAAAAAACCAGAGAAATAGAAAACATGAAAACATGAAAACAACTGCCACTGATTTTGGAAGTCATACAAAACACTCAGTCACTAGATTCTCCCCAGCATATGAATTCCATACTTCCTTAATGGAAATAATCCATTATTTGTGACAAAGAATATTGCAGAAAATTCTAACCTAACACATATTATAAGAAAAAGAAAAATGTTAACAGTGCACATGACAGATACCATATTTTATTTATGTAAGAATTTGTATATTTATACTTTCCTTCATGTACATATGCATGTGCTTGTAGCAAAAATACAAGTCAATCAGGTCAACTAATACTTAACAGAGAAAAAATCATCAAGCAACCGTCTGGCTCCAAAAACAAACAAAAAAGGCCAAAAATAAACCAAAACAAAACTGTAAAAGTTTGCTGCTATATCCTAAGCTAAGGAAGTGGGAATTTGAAGACATCTGACTCAGATAAGAAGAAAAACAAAGCGAACCATGGAAGGGAGTAGAATAAACCTGAAATAATTCAGTTGTGTTAATTTCTCTTGCTTGTGGCTTCAAGCATCTGTAACAATCTAGCAGTTAATACCTTTAAAAAACTATAAAAATATGCAGGAGATGCAAAATTATCCATATATCCTGGAAAAAGAAAGTTTCAACAATCAGATGCTTTTATTGCCTTATTTTCCACATTTCCTTTCTATAGCCAGCTTTCAGTCAATAGGGTAAGCTGACTGAGGGCAAATACAACAGATTTTTCAAACACTACTTTTTAGCATTTTCTTCACTTGATTTGCACATACAAATTTTTGTTAACAACCTGAGCACGTTCATACTTGTGTGTCATAAAATAAACTAACTACGAACAGCAGTCCCTGTCCCTGAAACTACATCTCACTTTACTTTCTGCCTGGAGAATTGTTATGACACACAGAAGAGCATACACCTGGTTTACTACACTGACAGGTGGTTGCTGTCTCATTTCTTTCTTTCCTGGTAGCTAACAGGACACTTCAGCTACCTGTCGGTAGCTAAAGGCCCCATGGAGTTACACTAATGTTCAGTAAATTGCCATGAATAAATAGATGAAATAATATCTATCATAAGAATTCTTCTAAAGATGTGTGTGCCACATTACACAACCAACAAAAGCAATTGCTGCCAGGAAAGCAGAATTCAGAGCAATTCATATAATAAACCTATGCATAGAAACGTAAAAATCTTCAGTCACTGGTACTTTCAAAAAAAAACCTGCAATGCAGGTGGAGCCTTTTGTATAAACTGCACATTTATAAAAATGGGCAGTGAACTGAAACTTGGGCTGATTGCGAGTGCACAGAAAATCTGATTTAAACAGTGATTATTTGTTCCACATTTTTTCTGTAGAAATGTATGGACTTTTCTCCAGTAATTCCCTATCACAGATTGGGTCACTCCTTCCCCTAAGTGTTAATCTAAGGTCAGCATTTTCATAGTGGAGAGATATCACCTACTCAGGAAACTATTCAAATTATTTCTCTCATCAAATAGAATTGAAAAACCACCAAAAAACAACAAACCAAACCAACCAACCAGCCAACGTACCTATGAGAAAGCAAAAACCCAAACAAACAGAAAAAAATAAGATAACTTAGGAGGATACTCACAACAATCTTTTCAGCAAGGAAAAATACATTTGTTTATCCCACTTAGCCTTAATATTCTCCCTGCATACCCTGAGTTTGTTTCATTTGATATTTTCCTTAATTTCTTTTCATGCTACGGGAGTACTGTGGCCAGTTGTTATAGATACAAACGTAGACACATATTTGTAACAAACTCTCAGGTGTTCCTGATGGATTTTGTCTACAGAGATCACTGTCACAATCTGGCAAATTTATATAATTGACTCAAAGAATTCATCTTTTCATTAATGTTGAAACCGAACTGATCTACTGAAGATATACAACGTATTTTCCAGTGTCCAATTTCCTGGTATATTTTTCATTCTGGAAAGCCAGCATTTCTATTTTCACAACTGGATTTCAAAAGTTATCTTTCACTAGCAAATACAAGCATTTCTGATTTTTTAGGCTAAAATTTATAAATCAGGAGAACCACCTAAATCAGGTAAGTTACCAAAAGCTGTGAAAAAAGAATGGTGAATCTATTGAAGATAAACTTTCCTTTACAACTGAGAAAAGGGAAATAAACTTTCTTTATTCTTATGACCCTAAAAATGCATTAGGGAAATTACAATCCTCCCTCTGAGCAACACAAATCCAGATCTTAGAAATAAGTTGATCTTTGAATTTTACTACATCTTGAAGTTCAGTCATGTACTGCACATATATTCAAACCTAAGTTTTCCACAGTCTTTCATGTGAAGGAAACAGGATTGCTATTTACAATCCTTATCACTGTCTGTATTTCAATATATAAAAAGCTATGGAATGAGGACTAAAGGTTTCTGAGAATTTCAGTATGTAGAAAGATATCAAATACAGTAATAACTATAATTAACAAAAGAAAGCAGAAAGATGATTTTATCAGGTATATATAATAGTTGTTACTATTAAAAAAAGTCTAATACAAAATGTAGATTATAAACCTACAAGAGAGTAAGCTAAATGAAATGCTATCAAAACATCTTTAAAACTAAAATTTCTGACAAAAATTACGTCTTGGAAAAATTTAAATATATATTGCTGTCCATGTAGTTTGTAAAGCAAAGTAGAATCATTTAAAAAAATGAAAATTGCATTTTGATTATTCATTTTTTTTTCCATCATTAGTTTTCAAAGATCAGCATCACATAATTTTCTGATATCTTATCAACAAATTGTACATTTCATCTTCACAGGAAATACAGCAATACCCATATGAACAAAAATTGTGTGATTATAGCATTCCCTCATCAAGAAAATTGTTCCAAGTTACAAAAGAACAGTTTGCATATTTGGCAGCTGGTATTTTCTGCATACCTGCCAGCAGATATTTACAGTAAGCCCCAGATACTCTTTTATTCTTATAAAATAGTATACATCAATATTCAGAAAAGAATAAACTAGCATAGAATTAAAACCCAGTATAATAATACCCAACTCAGACTCCTCTTCTGGTAAAACAGTTTAAGAAAAAGTATAAATCTTAACAGCTAATGGAATTCTCTTTGCATTAAAAAATATACATTTGCCTTCATCTGTGTAGAGGGATTGCTATAAAAAGGCCTAGCAAATATTCAACTGCGAACAATCACAGCAAATTTCCACAGATTTAGAGATGGGCCCATACTACTAGTCAGGGATTACAAAGCACACAGATAATACTTTTAGTAAAGAAATTCTCCAAGTTACAAATCACTGAAAATTACTTCATTAAGAAAACTACTATACACTATGTACACCATATTGTGTTGTGTCAAGGTCCTCTCTGGACATCTTTTCAAACTCTCACCTCCAGCAGGAGTCTCAGTCCTTCATTCAACCTTCTTTCAATAAACTACAATTTATCAGCAAGTCTAAATAAAGCCCAGCATCCTGCTACTTCTGCCTTTTTCATCTTACTCCTGGTTTGGCTCAGCTCCTGAACTGCCACTAAACTGACTTTATTCCTCTAATGTGATTTCCATGTTAACTGGAGTAACTACCACTGCAGGCTTAGCAGTCATCAATAATGTGAAATATTTTTCTCACTGTTAGGCTTCAATGAATAGATATACCTTACATAATGATACCTGAGTATAGACAGAAACATGGAATGCTCTAGGGATGTCTTCCTTTGATGAACTTTTGCTGAAGTCTTGTTTGAGTGCATTGAACTGATAAAACATTTTATTCTGAGAATGAGGGCAGTCTCCCATAATACAACTTGTGTCTTGTACTACTAAAAAGAAGAGAATCATATCTACATACAAGTTACATTTAAGGCGCAGGAACTGGCAAAGACTTCTTGGCAAAAGAATCACAGAACGGGGAAGGTTGAAAGGGACCTCAGTGGATCATCTTGGGAAACATCCCTGTTCAAAAAAAGTCATCCTGGGGTATATTTCAAGTGTTTTTTCATGGGAAGGGTCTTGGAAACTCTCACTACCCTGAGTAATAGGATCATTTTATGGGAAGTTTTACAGATACTCAGTGACTCTTTCCTTTATTAAAGGTTCTGTATCTGCATGAGATCTTTCATACTTCATTATACATCGATCTGTAAGGCCATACTGTATTACGCTTTTACTTCCTTTATGTCTGACTGACCCTGTAAAATAATTATGTTCTATATTTGACTATTGTGTTCTATTTTTGTATCAAAGTCAATAAGATTCCTTGGAGGATATTGTGATAACCATGATATGGTAATCAGGTCAAAATCAAGTACCTTGTAATTTTTATTGCTGCAGATATCTTTTCACCTATTATAACATTATTTTTCAGCTTTAAGGTTTTCTTTAAGTCTTTCTAACACAAAATTTAACAATTCTGAGAACGAAAATATCTAGCAGTTTTGTGGGATGAAAAGATAAAACAGTAACCAGTAGCAAATAACTCCTCCCTCACATCCTCAATCAATGATTTTGTCAGTGTTGTCTGACAGGCTAATGCATAAATCAAAACATGGCATGACCTTCCTTGAACTTACAGATTTATTTATATTGCATGGAGTTGGCTTTTTTACCCATGGTTTGGTTGCATTCTGCCACTCATAAATTATGTGTCTAATATTTCTTGAAAGGTCATGGTAAAAGAGTATATATCCTGATCCTGCTCAGCATACTAGACATGCAGAAAATAGTTATTTAATATAGCATGCAGGAAGAAAAAGATCAGACAGAATATGTTTTCTCCACAATTTTCTCTGAATGTGCTTAGTCTCTTAATACGGTGTTAAAGGATTTGTAAAAATTAACACCTGCAAAATCCCTTATGTATTTTTCATTAGAAACCCCAGCATTTGCTAGTTAGCAAACTAACTTCTAAATCAAGTTCCCTAATTTTTGAAATTTCAGTTGTCACATGAGTGAGGAACAAGAAACAATATTCAGCTATGATCTCTGGAAATAATCCAGACTGCAGTCATGTACTTGTTAAAGTTTTCCACTTCCTTGATTTATTTGTCATGTACATATTCCAAAAGATTATGTCCAAAGCTTCATAATCTATTGTCAACTTCTACTTCAACATCTATTCTATCCCCCAAGATCTTAGCTGTTCTACCAATCTTGTTTAAAATCACCGATGATCTCGCAATCATGCCCCTTTTTCCTCTCTTGTATAAGGTTAGAAAAAAATGGGTGGTGACCTGGGATTTGAGAAGTTATTTTAGAAATTGGTTTTTAGAAAAAATCAAGAAGTGTACAAATTGGATTAGCCTTCACAGTCATCTCAGAGATGCAGAGTAATGTAATATGCAAGTTTCACATCCCTATTTACTCATAATGACTGAACTGGCAGAATTACATCTAAATCCTTCATCTCTTTCCCTTCTATCTGTTCTGCTAGCCTCCTGCCCCTTGGTGACAGTGAGATTTTCCCCCTTGAAGCCAAGATTTTACTAAGCTTGAGTAGAAGAATTTAAAATAAAACATATGCTCAGCATGTGAAAAATTGAAAAAAAAGTTAAGAAAACCAAGAGAAAAAGGCATTCAAGGGTGCACTGCACCTGACTTGTTCTCACTTCAGTGAGTTTTCTTTGGTGTTTCCCCTAACTCATTCACATGTGAGATAGTCTAGAGCCTCTTGAAATTATATGAAAGCTTCAATATGCTTTTATTTTCACACTTCTAAATAAAGAATGGTTAGTCAAATATGCAGCCAAATTCCTTTCCATGTAAAACTGGGTGATAAAGGTAAAATCAGAGTCATAACACAGGCATTTAGTGAAAAATCAGGAAAAATAATTTCCATTACTTTTTTCATTTTGCCTCTAAATTATGAATGGTCAGAGCACCTGTGACTGTATGCATAATTCAACTTAGGTCACTTTTTTCTTTAATGTATTTTATCCTGAGAATAATTTGTTGATATTTACGCATAAAATTCTGTAAAATCTCTATCCATGTTCTGGTTTTTTTTTTTTTTTTGTATTTACCTATATTTTTTTGGTAACCAAGGTTGACAAGAATTTGTGACAGTACTTTTTTCACACATAAAGATTTTCTCTTACACAACGCGACTAACAAACCAGTGTCTTACCTGCTATTATTCCCACATGAAGTAAGACTGAAATGAAATAACTAATCATGGAGCTTTAAATGTCATAACATGATGTCTTCATTATGTCTTCATTAAATTTCAAAAGTCACAGTTAGGTCACATACAAAGGTTGTCCCATAACCAGGGGCAGCCGATGTCACTGGAAAGTCTAGACCCTGTAGCTTGGCAGACCTGAAGGTGACATTGTTCAGAAGCAGGACAGGGAGAAGAAGGCTTGAAACCCAGAACAGGCAATACTGAAGTTTCAGGCAGGTAATCAAATATAATCATGACATCTTCCTAAATTTCATCAGGGTTTTACTAAATTTAGGCAAAACTTTTTTTTTTTCATGAAACCTCTAGTTTTTGGCAAGAAACATTTTAGAAAGACAACTAACTTCAAGAGAAAATTCTGAATCGGATTTAGGTATGAATGGTGCATCCAATTCTGTATTGCCCTTGGGGCTAATGTCTACACAGCATAAGGGTCCCAACTTCTCCCGTGTAATGTGTTCATACCAACAATGTTTTTTAGATAACCGTACTGTCTGAAGAGATCATGAGACTGCAGCAGTAGAGAAAGAGATCAAATAAAAGGATAAATTGACATTCCCAAAGTTGAAATCATCTGTCATTTGGAATATTGCTTAAGATTCCCTCTTAGGAGATTTGTAACAATATTGAGAACCATGGAGCACATGTGTCTGCATAACAGAGTTAGTAAGAACATCTTAAAAGGTAATAATAAATAAGAGCATTACAGAAATTTCAGATATTTAATAAATATTAATAAAAATTGTGCTACAAACAAACTGTATCAATGTATTTGTTATCTTACAACAAGAGAGCTTTAAAAAGATAAAAAATGCAAGTTTTTGGAATATTCAGGTGACATCCATATTCTTCTCCCACTTTCTAATAAGGGTCAAAGCTGATAAAAAATTCAAAGAAAGATCTTATACACCTTCTTATGAGAAGTCTTTTCTAATACAACTACTTTAATGTATAAAATTAGAATCTATTTCTTGTAAAATATCAGAACTAGAAGTTGATGCTAAGTCAAAGATTATATACATTTTTATTTCAAAGTAATGTTGATACAAGTTAGGGATTTATATTCTGCATTTAAATGCCTTTTCTTTTCCCCTACAGTGTCATTGTCTGCACTGTCACGGACTGTTTGGAGCTCTCAAATTTGCAGGGCAATGCACTCTGTCAATTGAACTTTACTTTATGAACTCATCAGGAAAAAAAACAAACACAAAGCAGAAGGGCTCAATCCCCTTCATAAAGGTTAGTCTAACATCCATTCACTTAATTCATGAGGTTTCTAGCTCACAGTTTCTTCGTTTCGTAACTCCAACTCACAGTTTGTAATTTTCCAATCGTTAACTAAGGTTGAAGCCTATGAGCAAAATTGCAGCTTAGATGAGGGTGAGAATGCCTATCCTTCCTCCTCATCAGGGTGCAGGCATCCCCCGTATGACACAGGGAGCCAGGAAAGTCTCAGCACTCTTATTGGATCCAGCTCAAAAGCTTTTTTTTGTAAGCTGACACATCCATGTCTTCCAGCTTGGAAGGCATGTCTACACTACTTTCACAAGTTAGTGGATACTGAAGAAACTGCACAGCAGTTGGCACACAGGAATAATGGCTGCAGAAGACAGAAAATCGCAGGCGACAGTGGCTGCATAATGACCTTCAGTCCTTCCTGGTCATCGTCTCCTGTACATGTTGCTGTCACATGGTTCTGATGGCGCTGCTCCTGGCACACACCAAGCCTTAGCATTGGCTGCGTTTAGCAAAAACATGAGCAGGAGCTGAATGAAGTCACATGCACCAGTTCGTTATCATTGACCAAGCAATTGCATAAGTTTGACAGCATAAAGAACAGATTGTTAATGTGGTAAATCAAAACCAAACCCGTTCCCCCTAAATCTGAACTCTCAACCATGGAGTGTACCATTTGGTACACTGCAACAGCAATCATTTTCTACTTCACCATTAATCAGAGTACCACAATATTTATTTTTAACATGCTTTGTAATATACAAATTAATTTTATTACAGTATTTTATAAATTTAGGCTATTCAATGTGCAATATAGAATGATCTTTTGTTACAACTTTTCATTTTTTTGCCACAACTAGCTTAGACACAATTTGCATATTGATGAAATTTTCTAAAAGCAACAATATGTCTTAGATGTCTACAAATGCACCTTGCTTAATACATTCATTCTTACAAATGAAAAAATATCGTTTGTAAACATGTCAAACACGTAGCGGTCAAAAAACCACCCTAATTACCCTGCCTTCATATGGGTGACACCTGCAACTTGCTTGGAAAATACTCTAGCATTGGAGGCTTCTTTCAAAGGAAACCGTTGCAAGTAGCAAAATGGAGAGATGTAAATGCATAAATTTTGCCATTCTTTGAAGTCAGAAAATGCTAGAGCACCCAACAAAACATTTTACTCAGATTCTTTGGGCTTAGGTGAAATAGTATCATGTGATGCAATCTACCTGAAGGCATTGTTCAGATAAAATAAGACCGGGACTTTATCTGCCCCTATCTGACCAGTCAGCTAATTCTGGTATTACCCAGAAAAGGAAAGAATCACAGGTAAGTGTTATGGGTGAGGACTACCTGAAAGTACTACATCTAGCCTGCTGTAACTGTTTAATTTTGTGTGGGAAAAATAAAAAAAATAAATCCCACAGATGAACCACAGACACATCCTTGTAACATACTCGGGATGGGAAACCAGGCGGTGGTAACAACCAACAATTAGCTTTAGCTATGGACAAAATCAAAGAGATTAGCATGAGGTTTTACACTCAGCAAGGTCACTGGTGGCTTATGCCAACAGCCTCAGTTAGAAAGCAATAAATGGTGGTGAAGAGACACCCCTCAGTGCAACAACATGCATATCCATCCAACCACCATGCAAACGCTGTGCAAAAGGTTGAGTCTGGAGTTCCTACACAGAGAAGCCATACACTAGCAAGGACTCGAATGTGTTCACTGATTGAATGCCCTGTTTCCCGAACTCTGTGGTGCTGGTTTTAGAAGAACTTGGAGGAGTTGGTTTCTGTCAGTTTCTTTAAAACTATTGCCTCTCTGTGTGTGACAGAACAGTTATCTCTATCTACCTTCTGCACCATTCATACTTGGAAAATAGCCTTTACATTTTATGTCAGAGGGAAGCATGATTCTGTCCTTGCTACTGCCCTGTTCTAAAATCCCCAGTGAAAAGCTGGATAAAGCGTGCTGCCTGAACGGAACATTGGAAAGACTCAAAGTGGTGGTACACACCTGCATGTCTCCATTTCATCTACAATCAATAGATCCATGAAGTGATCCTGGGTTTCAAAAGCCAGTAAGAAAGCTTCTAAACTCATGTTAAAAGAAGTGCAGTGTGGCTGAATTTCTGACCCTGAATTTCCTACTAGGCACCTATCTGTTCAGGTGTCAAAACATATTGCTTTAGTAATGAGGACATTCCCCATACCCACACACCTTTTTTCACAATAGCTTACCGTTTTTGAGAACTGACAAGAATGTCAGTTCCATCTAGACAAAACAGCTCTTCTTAATAGAGTCTCTTAAACACAGGGCTAAATTGGACACTGGGTAGTTGCAACTACAAGATTCACAGGTCCAGACAGAAATTAAAAAATGACATAACCCTCGTAGTAAGGAGCTTACCTTGTATGAAGAATTCCTGATAGTGCGTGATCTTTGTTTTAGTAATAACAGAACATGCAGAAAGGGTGTTATATGCACCACTGCACAAACATGGCTGAGAACTAGTATATTTTTTCCCCCACTTTCTCTACCTAATATTTTTTCACAGAATACAGAATGGAATTAATGATTCATTTTTGGAGTCCAAAGAGGTCACGTGGCAATTGTGACTACTTTTTTACATGTATTTTTTCTCAAAGTCTAAAAACTCAGTACTTCTGAACATATCCTATTCTCAGAGTGATCTTGTGCTGTAACTAAACTATGAACTACTTCCTTTGCAATATTTCTTGGATCACTTCAGTTATTAATCTCTAAAGAATGCTTTTCTTTGCAGAATATTTATGGAATTATATGACATCAGCTGATGCTTTTTTCACTTCTGCTAAAATATGCAAGAATGGTGTAAAGTATCAAAAACCAATCTGTTCAAGGTTATATCAACATATGTTACTGTATCTGGTAAACCCATGTATCAGGTTAACATGAGCTATACAACCATCAAACCTGGAGCTGTTTTCCTAGAGATTTTCATAAATATCACTTTTTTCCTGGGATCTGATGTCAGGAGGTCAGCAGTGAGAAATTTATCACAGGGCAGACTACATATTGTCAATATGAATCACTCTAGCTAGAGAAAGAGACTCTCCGCTGTATGCTAATACCACTAAGGGTGACATATTATCAATTATCTAAAAAACATACTTTAATCACAGTTCTGTTAAATAAAAATTATTTGTAAATAATATCTGCATGAACTGTGCTTGAAAAACAGTAGCAAGTGTCTGTACTAATTCGCTATTGGAATTATATTGTTTTATTCTTGAAAAAGGACACCTAGATTTAACTTCATTCTCAACATAACTGTAACATAACCTTAACAGTATATTAACATATATAAACAAAGTATTCTTTGCTGATAAAACGGAGACAGAATGACAGTTTAAAATGAAGGTATTAAGCTAACATTCCACGTACTAAGGCTCTAACTAACCTGTTGCCATGTTAGTCACTGCAGAATAAGAATAATAATGCCTTCAAACTATTTTCTCTTGTGAAATTTTTTCTCTTACCATCTATACAAGCATTGCTGAGATAGCCTTCAAATACTTTACTTCAGTTTGAATAAGTTAACACTGAATGACACCCATCCCTAACAGAGAAGTTTGTGGCCTATGGATAGTGGTGCATCATCACAGTTTTAGAGAGGATGATATTGTCTCCAGCAACAGATAACAGAAAATAATTTTTTATTTCCTTGGTTTGGAATAGAATACAGAAAATGTGTATCTACATAAAATTACATAATAATAAAAACATATTTATTCACAAAATTCAAGCAATAAGCTTGGTAAATACCAAGAAACAAAATAAATGTGTTCAAATAACATGAATAATATTAATAATTAATAAAAGAATCACATTACCTTTGTGGCCTGTGTTAAATCTTTTCAGCATATGATAAGAACACACAATGGACAACAATTTAGTTGAAATATAATTAAGTATCTATACAAATCTGATATGATCTAAAAGTTTGTAACTCTGATGCAAAATATTACTACACACAATCAAGTGCGTAACACCTCATGAAAGACAAAATATATTTTTTGTGACTAGTGGTGACCTAGCAAGGACACACTAGCTTTTTGTCTCATATTGATTTAAATCATCAATTAACAAAACCATTTGCAGAGTGACTGTGAAACATTCCCTGCATAAATTAACAAATCTCTTACTGAGTTTTAAGGAAACTACATGACAATGCAAGCTCCCTATCAATTTTTTTTTACCAACCGCAAAAAATTTCCCATTTCACTCTGAGAAGATCCCCATTGTGAGGATTCTCATCTTGATGGAGCTCCATGCTCCTTTGTGGTGCATCTTTACTGCCCACTCCCCAAGAGCTTTCTTTGAAGACCTCCAAGAGTTAGGCTGTTTCTGAGGTTCTCTCAACTTGTAACACTGCTATATACTGAGGTAAATACACAGAAATTTAATGTTTGGTATTACTGATACTACTTATCAAATCAACTTGTAGTTATTGACAGAACTGTAAAAGCCATCTTATTTCTACCTGCTTACAATGATATAAGATAATAATTGTATCAGCTGGAGAAGTTCTAATCCTTCTGATTGTATTTCCTGGACTGTAAGAATGACTACCTGAAAGCCTAAATTAAAGTTTTCCCTATTCATTCTTTCTGAGTTTAAGGGATTCTTCTTTGAAAGGTTAAATTCTTTCTTTCTTCTTTTCTTCTTCTGGGTCACTGAAAAAAGGAAGAAAAATCCTTAATTTCTCTTGCATATTGTCCCGTTATCTCACAAGAAAACTGATTTCTATTCTCTTATGGGGCTTATGTGTTAACTGCTGATTCCTTACAGTATCTGGCTTGCACTTCATCTTTAATTTGCCACTTGAACGCTGACTTAAAATGTGATTTGAGTGGATTTAAGTTCCTATTAAAGATTAATGAATTTCAGAAGCACTCTGTTCTTGTTCCTTCCTTGATCTCCTTTATATTATTTTGTGCAGTCCTTTCTGCAGTTTTTTCAAATCACTTCAGGTGACAAACACACCCTGTGGGTTTGTTCTCTATGTATAAGCAATAAATTCTCAATATTTTTGTGTTCTTCCAGTTAAACAAATATTCCAATTCTAAATTTCTAGTAAGCCAGCTTTTCATTTAATAGTCTTATCAATTTACATTAAAAAAATACATGACCAAAACGTTTATGAACTATTCAATAATAGGCTGAAATGTTAGCAATCAAGTGCATAAAGTGAAAAAAAAAAATTTTGATAAACCAAGATCTTCTGAAAAGCACTCATAGAGGTAGATAGAAGGGAACGATCTGCTGCTACAATCAAGTCTCCTTGACTTTGTTTTTATTTGCAATTATGAGGCAACCCTTAAGTTACAGTATACTAACAGTACTGAATATATATGAAAAAATGTGCTTTTTTCACTGCAGGAGTTGTTCTTTGTGCTGGACTAAAGCAATTGTTTAGAGGAACTGAGATAACTTATGAATAAAATGACGGCGGATTATTATGAATGTAAGCAACACAGCAATCATCTGGCACTTTACTTTGTGAAATCATTGACCAAATTCAGTGACAATACAGCACTGGAAAGGACTATGAAGAATCAGTGCTAATCTCTATTGTACTGTTTTGTTTTCATCCTACATAAATCCACTGACATTTGAAAAATTACGTCTCCATAAAACAAGAGTAACAGAGAACTGTGTCCAGTTTTAACTGGTATTAAAGCATATTTAATGTCTCTTTCTTCCTAATTTTTTTTCTACAAAAACATAGGAAGTGTCTTTTCTAAGAGAAAAGAGAAGGATTTGTTGGTGATGTATTTCATATCATGTTGCGGTGGTTGTGGCTGCCGCAGAGGCTGGTGGTGGATCGCAAGACCTTGACCCCTGGTGGCCTGTCACTGGGGGCACTGAGGTTTGACTCTCTCCCACTGATTAGGGTGAGCTCCCACAAGCTCTTGGGTTGTCATTTAAATGTTGAGGTTTAATTGTTTCATTTATTCCGCTCCCCATTTTATGTAAACAGCTTTTACATACGTATTTCTCCTGTTTAATATGCATTAAGTCTAGAAAGTTCTTTCGAGTTTGACACTCTATTGGCTCTATTATCTTGCTCCCTCCTCCTTGTTATCCCCATTGGTTGTTTCCCCGTTGACTCCACCTTTCTCCATTTACCCAATTGGTTGTACACCCTTTCGCCACCCCTTTGTACCCTAGTATAAGAACTCTGGACCCTACCCTTAGACTGCCTTTTTGTCCCTGCACCTTCCATTTGAATAAACCTCCTGGAACCCATACAAAGGGCCCTTCTCTTCCTCTTTATCTTGGCCAATGTGTGCTCTCATCAGTGGTTTGGGGCTAGCTCCCTAGATGAGGAGCCAGTTGAAGATATTTTCAGTCCAGTTCTCAACATCTGCAGGAAGGACGCTGTGCATCCCTGGGCTGCCCTGAACAGCATCAGTATCAGTCAACTGAATTGATGTATTAAGCATCCATTAGAGGAAATAAGGAATCTGTGATACATAATCCATCAGTATATACAGACAAATATAAATACATGCACAATTATATTTTTAAGTTCCTTTCCATTCTCACACTGTCCCAAACTGTTTTCTTGTGACTGTATATAAAAACAACAATGATCTCGAGAAAAGGCAGACAAGTTTATAGATTCCTGCTGTCTAATTCATGACTTGTCAGCAGATCCAGGATTCCACAAAGGATTGCTTCGCTGTACAGGTTGGGAGGCAAAGAAGACAATGAGGTACGCTCACTTCAAACAAAAGAAGCTACAGAGACATCAAGTCAGCAGGTCAACTGTTTCCTTTTGATACTGAGTTTACTCACAGAAACATTATTAGCTGGATTAGTAGACATGACATTACCTATAGCACTGCTAAAATAACAGCCAGGAAAAAATGTGGAAAAAATTTCATATTCATCTGTTTTTAGTGATATTTTGTATCAAGGGTATGTTACCTTTAGATAGTAATAAGAGCAATATTTTTCCAAACTGGTACATCTCAGAGCAACAAAATGAGAGAATCTAATTTCAGTTTTGATTGTATGATCAAATGGAAAGTAATTAAGAAACACAGGATGCCTTTCTTTTAATTTAATTCTGGATGAATAAAATGTGCACAGAATAATTAACAGTATAATGTTCACTAATTACTGTCCTGCTACTGAAAATTTGCATTAATTCATAAACTGCATTTGCATTACTGTAAGTCAGTAATCCCATCAGTCAGCTTCTAGTTTTTACCAGATTCTGGACAAATAATTGAAGATTTCAAAAATTTATGTCCCTATGTTTGAAAAAATTGCCCTAAACATTATTTATTTTTTATAAACATCAAATGTTTTCATTAAAATGTCAGGCACTTCGGAGGCTGGAAGTAAAAGAGCCAAGCAAGTTAGAATTCTAGAATTTTGCTTTTCCTGGTACTGTAATAGCCTCCCTTTGAGTACTTTCTTACTGTTCTAAGTTATTAATGTTTTATAAAGTTTCAGATTAGCTTCTGGTCTCTTGCGAGTACAAAAACAAAGGAACCTTATCTTATTTTGCAAAGACAATCTTACTTGATCATGCATATCTATCTTCAAAAAGATGGATCACAGAACAAATAATCAGCTACTGTTATATGGGCTACTTTGTTTAATTTAGTCAATAGAGTTGAAGTGCCAATTGTTGAAGAAATTAATTTTTATTACCTTATGATAAACTTCAGAGAAATGTCCCTATTGACAGTTCACTTTCAAATGCAAACTTGCCCACTAAAAAGCCTGTTTTAGGGGTTGTGTGTTTGTTGGGATTTTGCGTAGCCTTACATCAATTTTCAGAATAGCTCTCTAGGAACTGTTACACAATTGCAATGTTTTATTACACTAATACCTTAAAATCACCAAATGCCCCACTGAAGTCTGATCTTTGGTCCCTCCCCTGCCCTCTTCTCCCAGCCTTTGCAGCCTTTTTCCTGTCTCTTTTAGAAATTCAGGGCTGAGAACAAGCTAGAATTTAATTTCAGGTAGATATGATTGCAAAGTCTATTTCGAGTCCTGAGAAGCAAGAGAACAAATATAGGGTATATGATGTAAAACAGACACTAGTCATGTCCTAGAAGAACTAAAGGTAATGTTTTAGTTATTGCTACACTAAATTCTCCGCATGCTTGTTAAAACAAGTTGGAGGAAAATGTAAGATTATACTAAAACATGTGTAATTGCTATTACAGCCAATTCTGTAATACTTTTTGTTGATTGTTTTTTATGTTGTTCTTCAGCACTGTTCGTAGTAGGAACAAGGGCATGTTCCTATGAATTTAGGCTTATATAACACCATTTTATGTTATTAGAATTAAATATACTGATTAATGAAGACACTTCAAAATATTGCTAACAAATTTCATTCAGACCTTTAGAAGTCCATTCACCTTCTTCAGGCCCGATGATCTGCTGTACCTTGCGGAAGTTGTCTTTCAGTAACAGAAACACGTGTGCCATTTAACCTCCCCAGCTTTACAGTAATAAACTCTATAAAATATATTTTAAGAACTTTATTTTTTTAAAAAAGCTGTAAAAAATACAGGTCATCTCTTGGTACAAATTAGGCTAATTCATGAAGCAGAAAAAAAAATATCAGGCATCTGTAAAGGAATGTAGCAGAAGCGCCTTTACATCAACACTTGATCAAATCAGTCTGACTACAAATAACAAACAAGGTATATGTTAAAAACAGTAATGGAGTTGGCTTTCATATGTTAATTGCAACTGTGTTATCAGGAGTCATTAACTGGTTAATGAGGTTAAGAAATTAAGAATGACATGTTAATTGTTCAGGTTATAGTGTTCTGGTTGTTGAAATGTTATTGCTGTAATGTCCCCTTTCTCTGTAACCTCCCTTGGTTTATTTTAACACTCTTGTAACAGCAGAAAATGTTATCATAATTAACTAATAATATTTAATTGCTAATATAGGGGAGTAGGGACAAAATGGCCAACAAAGGCTGATAGGGAGTTTGTAGGAAGTTCTACGTGGGATGTCAATCAGGATGCCAGTCAAAATGAGATCCCTCCCGATCCTGCAACTGAGCATGCTCTAAGTGGGTGGACCCAGGTCAGACCTGCCCTAATGGGTGGAGGCAGGGGCAGGCTGAGACCCTCAGGCCCGTGATTGGTTAAATGTATCTAGGCCCTTTGATTGATGTTCAGGGACTATAAAAGTGGCTGCATGGGCCCCGGGCAGCGTGCCTCTGGCCACCTCCCATGTTTGCTAAGCACTCAGTGCTGCTCCCTTTGCCTTGCAGCACAGCAGATTGTCATTTTGGGTCTCCAATTGTTTTGTTAACACCTGTTTTTAATTAATTCCAATATTTTAAATTTTAATTGGCTTATTTATTTATATCAATATATTTATTTGTGTTAAGATAAAATACACTTCTATTGACAAGAGTGGAACAAAAGAGGAACTCCAGTTCTGGTTGCAAATTTAGTCTCATGTAAATATTCCCACCTCGCAGATTCTGTAAGAATATAATTAAAAAGGTGCCATTTTTTACCAGTGTTAGGCAATCCTTTATTTTACTGTTTGTATCAAAGAATTTATAGCAATTATCTAGATCCATTCATTTATTTATTTAACATACATTATTAACACTGAATTTTTTTAAAATTCCCTTTATTATTGCTAACTTCAGTTAAGATAATATTTCAAAAACTGTTTTGAAAACAACTTTTTTGCATCAGGATCACTTGGTTTACAAATGTGGCCTGAGGTCTACACAGTCCAGCTGAAAAATTCAGTTCAACACAAAAATTTAAAAATCTCAGTTTTAGAAAGAAAACATTTTAGATTAAAATTTAAGTTGCAATTTTGTGTTCAATGTTTAATAGTTTCTTTAGATAGAGGAAAAGGAAATGCATACATTTATAATAGATTGTAACCAGAATTTACGAAGTCCAGGTGGAGGAAGGAAGAAGTTTTGTTGCTATTCAACTTTAAATCAGCTCAGTATTGAGGGACGTTTTGTCCAGCTAAAAGAGAACTCTGAAATCAAGATCTACAGACAGGCAGTTCTGCAAGAGCATCATGTCAAAGGCAGAGGTACCTGGCATCAGAACAAAGCTGCTTTTTTATTATCACTTACACAGACCTACCCTACCATATGGAAGACAAGTACACATACCATCTTCTCAAAACTGAATCAGTGATCTATGAAATATCTGAAAAATAGAACATATAACTCTCTCCGTCTCCACGTCCGAGTGGACACTGTGGTTAACCTCCAAATATGTGTACTTTTGACATAGCAGAAATTAAGACTATTCATTATTTCCAAGTTCTTCCAGTTTTGTTCACTAAATCATATACCACATCTGATACAAATTCCGAGGCTAATTCTTCTTGTCTACAGAGTTCCATTTTAAGCAGATCAATGTTTTACAAAAGCTCCCAAAATCAAATGCTCTTTGACATGAACAACCTGCAGATTCAAAGTTAGGAATCATGGTCAGGAAATGTTTAAACAGCATCGGTATGATATTATACTGTTGCGGCAACCATTGGGTGGTAAAAGGTGCCACAACCTTCTCGAAAGTGCCTCTGAGGAACTGGCTTTGGCAGGGCCACCCTCCCAAACACACACACCACGAAAAGCATGTCGACGGCGAAGAACGACAGGAAGGGTCTATGTCTGGGGTTCCACAGGATAGCTTTATTCCAGCCATGTGAAAGGGTCCAGGGCCGAAGACAGGGAAATTGGGGCGAGTCCAGGGTTTTGTATGGGGGTGGAGAGAGCATCAGGACCAATGGGCTGAGAGCTCAGGGGTGGAGCACAGGCGGGGCCAGGGTACAGGAGCCAATGGGGAAAAACTGTGGAAGTGGCGAGGGGACAAGAGCCAATGGGAGAGAGGGGAAGGAAGAACTTTCTGGAAAGGGGACATAAAAGGGATAAAGGGGCAGGGAGGCCAATGGGCCAGCCAAGGGAACAGGACTAGAATACATCAACATAATTGAACAAAGGATCCTGGGAGAGGCTTCCTTGGTTTCCCTAACTTTGAGGTGGCAGGCTTAATGCTTACCCTCCAGGGGATAGTTAGGGCTCTTTGATCGGGTATTGCAGTGTGGTCCAGGACTGCTCTCAGCTGAGGAGGCCGACTTCCTGGAATCCCAGGTTGGGAGTGCCCCTATAGGGCAAGTGTGGCTACTTCACGCAGAGGTGAAGCCACTCCCACAGAGAGCCAAGGCACAGGTGAAATGAGGCGAAGGAGGCAAAGGGGGGCGAGAGGGGGTCTCCCCTGTGGTCTGGAGCAGAGACCGTCAGAGGGAGAACTCCGGGGAGCTCAGGGAGAGCAAGGGGTTTTAAGGGAAGGGAAAGTTGGGAGGGGCCAGGGTTCACAGCTAGTAGGGTAATGCGAGGGGGGTGGATACAGGGGACCAGGGTTCAATCAAAAAAACCGAGGGAGGGTACAACAAACAGCAACCAATAACAGATCAAACTTAACAGAACTTTCCAGAAAAGTGGGGTGGGCTCAGACTATGGTGCCACCCTCGGGATCCTCCTCCAGGGAGGAGTCCCATTCCTCTGAGGTGGACCCGGAGTGACTGATGGTGGCAACAACCGAAGCCGAGCCCACCACAATTGGGAGGCTCATCGACCTCCCCGTTATACCTATGTCACACATGGATAAAAGGCAAGATGTTATTAAAATAATCAGCAGTACAGAGAGAGATATATTTTCCTCCAATTCTCCCAAAACAAGTAATAGGGTGTCCATATGAAAGGAGAAGTCAGGTTAGGACGAAGTAGTGCAAAAGGCTTTCCTCAAAATGTGTGGTAAAGCTAAGGAACTCCTTGCAGGATAATGATGTGAATGCCAAAATTTGACAACAGCAAAAGGGGGAAAAGTGATCTGTTAAAAATAAAAAACCCAGTAGAATCTCTATGTGTAACGAGAATGATTGGACTATATAAGAGTACCGGGGGAAAAAGTCATTTATTTTCGTCCTGTTTCCCTATAATGTGTTAGGCATCACTTTGTTTGCTATCAGAAGCAGATTAGATGGAGCATTACAGGGATACGTTACATTTAAAACTAGATTTTTAACAGGCTACTGAACGCAAAACATGACCATCTCACCTATCTAAATATTAAACCTAATGGTCCACTGTGGATTAGGCTATCTCTGAAAAATTGCAGGCTTATCTTCTCTCCATCTGAAGTTTCTTTTCACCTTAGAAATGTTTTAATACAACAGGTAAGTCAGTCCATAGCTTTAATTTGTTTAGCTCTCAGACCGTTTAAACAAATACAGGGATTAACAGAAGGGGAGGAAAAAAACTTTTCTACTAATCATCAGCACTGAGATAATCATCTACTAATCATCATGTCATCAGCACTGAGAAGAGCAGGTTCTAGGCAGTGCGTGTTCATAACCTTTGTCTTCTCCAGTTTCGTTGTTCCCAACTTCACTGGATCGGAGCCAGAGATCTTGCTATCAGTGACCTGAAGAATGAAATGTTTTAACACAATTGTTAATAAAGTTTGAAGATGACGTGAAATTAACCCCCCTTTGCCCACGCTGAGGTCATTCTCAGCCAAATTTTTCTGTGTTCTGATGGTCCTTCTCTTCTTCCTTCAGCCCCATTGCTCCTTGAAGTTGGATGAAATAAAAAA
Source organism: Falcunculus frontatus (assembly GCA_013398115.1). NCBI lineage: Eukaryota > Metazoa > Chordata > Aves > Passeriformes > Falcunculus > Falcunculus frontatus. The sequence goes on along the minus strand of VZRV01023443.1, from coordinate 292,744 downwards.
AAAAACCAAAAAAAAATACCACAATGTCACATTTCAGTCAAATAATTAAAATTTTCAAGTTTATTTATCACAAAGCATCTGTATTTCTGCAAGCAGTATCTGACTCCCAAGTGCTGTATTTTAGCAACTTGTGATAAACCAAACACAAACTTCATAATAAATATATGTTTAATTTTATAATAATGGTAAGGGTTCATTTTATGCTAGTCAGAAATCTCATCTGGAAAAAGAAAAAAATTTCAAATTAGTTCAGTGTTAAAATATTTTGTAAATGTGTGTATACATATATATATCTCAGAGTAAAAATACTTCTTGAGCATTCGTATTGAGAATTTGTATAGACTATACACTATAATCACCAGTTTGTGCAAGTAAGGTGTCTAACCTATTACTTTTGATAGTGGGTAGCCATATACTTCCTTTCTACACTTTCATGTTGTTTTTTTCTCTTTCATCTCCTAAAACAAATGATAAAAAGACAGGGCATTATTTTCATAACACTGTGAAGCACATTGGTACTGACTTTCTGGAAATATCATATTCTACATTCACACACCTCATGTGAAGATAATGCAGATTCTAAGTCTATGGAAATAAAAGTGCTCTGGCACTGCTGTCTTTAAATTGACTGTCAAATGGCCTTTTCTACTCTCTGGAGATCTAATTAGACTTGCAGTGTTTTATGCAGCGTTCCTAAGGGGATGGGAGCTACACAGCATCTTCTGCTTATGCTACTGGTATCGCTGCTCTTCTGTTTCAGAAATGATTTTGTCACAAGTACGATTACCTCTCTCACCATAAAAGAAATTTTCATTACTTGTAGTAGTTTTTGTGAGCTGATGCAACTATGTTTTTTAATGTATAGTATACTAATGTTTTAATACATTTGTCTGTATTAAAGGCATCAGAGAAAAGTACAGAGAAGCAAAAATACCAGTTTTAAAAATATCTCTCAAGATACAAAAAAAAATTCTACCTATCACTAAGGAATCCGATTGAAAGTTAGATATAAACAAGTTTTTGAGCGTCAGACTTTTTTTTTGCTTTTCTTCTTTTTATGTTCAGAGTGTTACATGTATTAAGTATAACATTTGGTCATGCTATCCAGTTTTCTGAAAAGCACAAAGCATGAGCAAGTGACAAAATAAAACTTGCTTTCAGCTTATAGATACCTTGTTCTCAGCTTAGTGATGTGCAGCAGAAAGAATCAAAAAAAGACAGGTCATCAGCTGAGAACTTGGGGAGGGAAAGGAATGCATGGGCTTCGTAGTAGTAAAACTGAGAAACTTGTTTTGTCTGAGAAAAATCAATTCAATGGGAAGAACACGTGAGAAAGCTCCAGCAAGATATTTTTAATAGACTATTAGCTATCCTAAAAAGGGCACAGAAACAGTCTTTTTGACCTCGCATGACCTCTCCTTCTGTATACTTTGACTGCTGTGTAGCCACAACACAGAGACAAAAAGCAAAAAACTACTTTAGAGACAATTTTTTTGCGGTTCCATAGGCAGAATCTAAGTATAATTAAGGCCCTGTGTACTTTCAATATTAAGACTTTTCCTGTCTTTACGTAATTCCATGACTAAGTAAAGAAAAGTGAGAAACAGTAAGCATCCTCATCTTTCTTCTCTTTTTTTAATTTTTTTTCCCCAGAAGGCTGCAGTATTGGCACTGTATTTTCTAGTGCATGAAGGACATTTCTTCGAGGACAACAGAGCTTTACACAGCCTTTAATAACTTCTATGGAGGCCTTGTTTGACATGCTCCTAGGTGGATTTCATAAGAACCAGCTGAGCCTTAGCAGAAAAAGACTGATACCTTTTATGGACTTCACATAACGTATAGTTTGAAAGTTAATGAAGTAGCTTCAGAAAGGGGTAAAAGCACCTTACTTACTGGTTTGTAACCATCTGATAGTGGTTTGGTTTAACAAATAAGTGATTTCTTGTTTCCAGTATCATTACTTCTTGCTAATGCCAGATTTCTCAAATTAAAATATAATATTCTGAGCGGTAAGAAAGAGAAGGAGCAATTTGGAACCAAGATTGTTCTATACTAGGATGACTAATCATAGGCTGCAACCCTTATGAAGCTTTTGCAAATGTCTTTTTGACACTAAGCAGAGTGCTATGCATCCAACTGGGAGTTCCATAACCTTGGAATTTGCAGACACACTAATAAAAATGTACCTGATTATACAATGAGCAGCAGTAGGAGTCCAGATTGACAAGAAGAGAATACCTAAACAGTAGGAACTCAATAGACTGGAAACCTGAAACAACATATTTTTCCAGTAGATGCAGAGTGCAACACATTTTACAATATTTCTGTGAAATTTCTCGAGTTCAATGGCACAATGAATATACTATATATTACTGTGAATTAACATCCTAAAAATTTTAGAACAAGACTACAATTTCTTTCCTTTTCCTTTTTATTGTTTTAATACTTCTTTCTGAAGCAAACCTCAGGCATTCTATGATAACAGAATGAGGAAAAGAGGGAGAAGAATTTTAAAATATGTGAACAGAACTCCGCACTGGATGTCAAACAATTTTTAATAAGTTGCTTTGTATTTCCATACAGAAAAATAAGATGCTATTTGTTGGGGGTTTTACTAAAATAGAGGAGGAATAGATTTTTTTTGTTGGTTTGTTTGTTCTATAATGGCCCTTTATTGATCAACAACATACACCCCCATGAATTTTGATATTTAGCTCACCGGTATAGACTACATGTTTCTGCTTCATATCTGATCAAATCAGAAAGGAAGAACAGCAGATCAGCAAACCAAAATCATTAAAAAACTCAGAGGTAGTAAAAATGAGGAACTGTGCAGTAATTAGCCATATACAGTTTAAAACCCAGAAGTACTGTATCATGACATCATTTCACACATCTTTTGACCTTTTGTCCAATTACGCTGTCCTGTCTGCTTAAACCATGATGTCTGGTGTAGCATAATAAGCTTGAAAGCTGCTGACCTTTCCCTTAGAGCATACCCTTCTCCTCCTGCTTGCTTACTCACCACATTCCTCATGCTTAAAACTGAAATTCTTCTTTACCGTGAACAACAAGTCCAATGGTGTGTTATTATGAAACCACTGCAGGCAGCTAACAAACAAGTACTTGTTAGGTTGGCCCCTCCAGGAAATCTATCTGTAGCTACTTAAACTGTATGATAAAAGAACAGATACATGTGCTCTTAAATTCACCAATTAGAATCCTTCATATCATGTAATAAACAATCTCACTTTTCTATAGAGATGTCACTGCAAGCAGCAAGAGATGTTTGCCAGAAAGAACTTTGGCCACACTACTCAAGATCTATTCTAGGAATGGCAAAATAAGGCTAGCAAGCTTAAGACATAACATATTTCAGACACTGCAGGTACTGGTCTTTGTCATTTTATGATGTGTTTTGTGCCCCTGCTGCCAAAACTATTTCATGTGAAACAAGTATAAATTCTCTTGTACTGGATAAATCATTGTGAGAAGAGTATGGATCTTTTTCCATAGCGTGTAAAGGAAAATAACAATATTAAGATAAACACAGTGTAGGTCGGTAGGTGTACTGACATCTTGTCAGGCTCAGTTCAGATCCTGTGTTGACTAATAAGTACCTGCCTACAGTTACTAAGTCTGAACACAAGAATTCTGGTTGCTGCTAGTGCTGCTCTTGCTCTAAAATACTTCAAACAGGAAAATATTTGTTGTCTGCATGGCAAATAATCCAATTATTTATGAGTCCTAGAAAAGGTCACAGAAATAATTTTTCCTCTGTCTTATTTTCCCACTTTTCCTTTCTGTCTTTCCTCTCTAGCAAATAAGTGGGGAGACTATTGCCAACATTTCTGAAACAGGATAGCGGGCTTACTTTTATGTGCACCTACAGGGACTTTATTGCAGGCAGCTGAAGTCGAAACCAGGAAGAAAAATAGTCACTTTGAACAATATTTCTTATTTGACACAACAGTGCTTATTAGGCAAAGGTTTTCCCTAATTAATTAGACAGACAAAAGTGGAATATATGCTTCTATTTTTTTGTATTCTAGACCAGCGTGTTTTTCCCTTAGAACATGTTGTACTACCCCTGTTGACATCAAAAGCATACTGCAGCTCATTTAGTCAAAATACAGCTGGAATTATTATATAATCATAAAAAGCATGACAGCACCCAAAAAAAGAAACAGCCAAATTAAATTGTGTAAGGTGGAACTGAAATTCTGATACCTTAATGAACATTATATCTACTTGAGCTAGTAAAAGCCTCTACTGTCAACTGCAGTGCGTTAAAGGCACTCCTGGAGCAATGTATTTTCTTTCTTGAGACCATGAACTTTGAAAATTACCTAAGATGCAGGGTGTCTTAACTGGGAGTAGTGGTGAGATATGCTTGAAAATGCACTCCTGATCCCAACTGAGATTTTAACAAAGGCAAAATTTTAAATAGTCTACAATTCTAACATCTCCCACCTATTTTAGATGGCTATATTTTGAACGTGAGAGAGAACTCAACCATTTACTGTGTAGGAAGTAAAAGAACTTTTCCTTTCCAAGTAATTAAATGGAATTAATTTTGTAGGAATTTGCTCATTATATTAAGAACATCAATATCTAAGCATTTGCATATATTTCAGTGCCATCAAAATAAAGAAAAAATAAATCATACATTGGGCATATAATTCTGGAATTTGACACATGTCTGTTGTGAGCTTGAGAGCAGAGTTCAAACTAGGCTATCCACTTAGGGAAAAATGGAATGAAACTGACATGATCTCAATAAGAAAAAATAAGAGGGCAGAAATGACAGAAATTACTTAAAACTTTCACCTCTATTACTCTCATCTTCACTTCCACTGCAGAAACTACCCAGAAAGCAAGTTACAGAGGAGGTGAAATGGATATCTGTCACTAAGCTGCACCTTAAAAAAGGGATGAAATTGACCTCAGTATTCTGGGACAGTGACTACAGTCCCACAGAAGACTTGCAGTAGCCCATACATTTTTTCCTCCACCTACTGCACTTAACTCTGTGAATGTTGTAACATCACGTTCTAACTATGAATACCATTTCTTTGCATCTGCCTCAGCTCACAGACTGAAGAAGTCTTAGCAAATTCAACACTAGCAAAATCAAGAATATGAAATATCAAAAATTACTCTCCATAATACAAAATCTTTTCATTTCTGACTGGAGCTCACAGAGGAATATAACTCATGAATTTTTTAGTTTTTTATAACTGTCCTTGCTGACATATTCACACATACAATCATGACATCAAAATAAAATCTTTTAAATGACCCCAAAGTAATGTAAATAGGATACGATTTTAAAGATTCGTACAATTTTTTTTCCACTAAATGAATTGCCATTTTTACTAATAATTTGATACAAGTAGCATGGGTGACAATAACAAGTTGGATCAGAACCTTATGCACAATTTCTATTAAACATTTGCTGATTAGGTCAGCTTAATAAATACATAAATCAATTCAAATGTAATATAGATGGCACAAATAAGAGTTCCCAAATCTTGTTCACAATTGGTTAATGATAGCTTTTTCTATTGTCTTCAAACAGCAAGTTTTCATTCTCCAAATGATTGTCCAACATCCTACTAAGGCAGAAAGGAAGATTATTATTCAATGAATAAAAATCTAACTGAAGTGACATATCAAGGGCATGAGTAAAAATGCCACTAACCAGATTCAAACTTGATATAATAAGGTACTGTACAAAATTATTTTGCCTTCCAAACAGTTATTGCAAACAAAGCATAGTGTTGAATGGATTTTCTTACATAGCATTCCCCAAAACATACAAGGAGTTTACAGCGAAGATCAAGCCTTAAAATTACCTGCAAAGCTGCAAACAAACTAGCTGATGTATGATACTCATAAATAGTTAGATCCAAAGAAGTGGTGTAGGACCATGTGGTTCGGACGGTCGGGACAAACGATGAGAGATCTCTGGAGTCAAAAGTTGTCTTGAAGCAAGCGATTTATTGCTAGGGCGTGGGTGAAGAGGCCCTGCAGAGAGCTGCCAGCCGCAGCTCTGGGCAGGGCCGAGGTAGAGAGCTGATAAGAAGAAGAGGTGGTGAAGAGGAGCAGGCGAAGAGGCGCCGGTAGAGAAGAGAAGACCAAAGAGGCCGGACTGGAACTTCCCGACCCTTTTATCTCTCTTTCTACTGAATATTCTAGTCTACTTAACCAATCTAGTACAAGATACGGAGTCCTATAGCATTTACATACAGCCTATGAGAATCCTTACATTACCATACTGTCTTGTATTTCAAACTCTAAAAACTGCTTTCTGGATCCCCTGCCAGGTTGGCAGGGTCTGCTCTGACCCTTGGACCTGTCTGCAAGCAGAGAGTATTGTTTAATCAAGAAGGGGGCTACCTTCAGCTGCCATACCATTGTTTTCCAGTTGTTTAGTAACTGGGGTTTGGCATTTCAGATATCAAACTCTGCCCTTAATTCTATTTCACTTACAGGTTTCATATTCTCCAAACTTAGACAATCATATTCACAAAGCTTTCCTGTTTCATCCTCCCCAACAAAGTGGTATAAAAAAATTATTAAATTGGCTAAAAACTGAGTAACATTACAAAAAAATTGCATCTTCCACATATGCACATTGCCAACATCTTCAATTTTTTGTTCCTTTTAAATGGGGAGAGATGGTAAGAAAAATGTATGTTCATAGTATGGGCACTGTTCTTTGGAATTTATTTAAAGCAGATATGGTTAAGTAAGGCATAGATTATTCAAAAGCTAAGTCATCTTCAGATTTTGGCACTGGAGTAGCTCCTTCATTTGAGTTTAATTATATTACGTTAAAGGAGAGTGGTAGAAGAGCTCAGCTGTTTGAATTTAGGAGAGGTCACATAGTTAAACTACCACTCATTACTTTTTAACTGTGTTATCATGTTAACAAACATAAAAAGCATTTATTATTTCATAGAAATTAGGCAGGCTTTAGCTTTACTGGATCTAAGTTATGTATGATACAAACATCCTAGTTTTGGCTGGCATAATTTTCTTCTGAATAGCTAGTACAGTGCTGTGGTTTGGATTCAGTGTGAGAATACTGAATGTTGTTGATGTTTTGATTACTGATGTTTTGGTTGTTGCTAGCTAGTGCTAATACCAAGCCAAGGATTTTTTCTGTTTCTGTGCTCTGCCCACCATCAGGTGCACAAGAAGCTAGAAGAGAGCTCATCCTTGACAGCTGACCCATCCTGGTACAGGATATTCTGTACCACAGGATCTCATGCCTGGTATATAAACCGGGGGAAGTTGGCTAGGAGCTGCTGTCACTGCTGGGAGATGGGCTAGGCATCAGTCAGCAGGAGGTGAGCAGCTTAGCTACGCATCACTTCTCTTTCTTGGGTTTTATTTCTCTGTTTCTGCTTTTTATTACAAGTAGGAGTATTGGTGGTGGTAGTACTTTTATTATGACTAGTTTATTTCATTTTGTTTAAACTAGTAAACTGTTCTTATCTCAATCCATGAAGTTTACCTTTCCTTTCCAACTCTGCTACATTGATAGTGGGAGTGAGTACTTAGCTGCCAGCTAGTCTTAACCCATTTTATATATATATATATATATATATATATATGTAGATATATATACACACACATTTAAGGAAACTTATGCAGTGGACTGTCACAAGAAATACTATTTCAAATAAAAACAAATTCTTCTTGAAGATTTGTTAATAACAAGTTGATATCCTAGAGTTTTGTTGGTTTGTTGTTTGTTTTTTGAGGTTTTTTCAAGTTAATCAGCTGGTGAAATTATTACTAGACCAAACTTCAGTATCATTTAAAGTACAGGTGTTCCAGCATCACTATTACTGTATATAAAGTAACAATTCTTGCTCCAAAGAATGAAGTGAAGAACACCTGCACCAGTCAGAAAATGAAACAACATGTACCATCCTATTTTTTAAGCACAGTCCAACTCACTATCAAAATTAGACTAGCTATTGCAGGTTTAGGCTCACCTGTCCACGAACAAAACCAGAGTATCTTAGACTTGGGCTTGCTTTGTGCACACTGCAAATATTAAAGCATTCCTTCTCTGTATTATAACTGATAAATCAATACTCGAGCTAACAGCTCATTAAATACCCACATGTTGATTTATTCAGTGCTGAACAACACATGAACCTACCATATTTTTCTAGAAGCGTCACTATATGAGAGTAATTCAGTGTTATGACTCAAATCCAAGCAATAGCTATTATTTAATATCAGACGAAAATATATGGTTCTACAACTACTGGACATGAATCAGTTTGATTTATCTCAAATCCACTGTAGTATAAAACAATAAATGAAAAATAGTCTGCTAATCACTATTTGGGCAATGACATTTCAAAGATATGTCAGACAAAATGTTCAAAGTCATCAGATGCGTGAATAAATTCCAGTATTTCTCATGTACAGTGTCTTAAGTTTAGAAGACTTGGGGTTTTTTAAAGAGAAAACAATATACACAGTCCAAAGTTATTCTAAAATTCCTCTATTTAACTATGGTTATAGTTCATCTTGTAAAAAAATAGTGAGGTTTTGAGTAGCAACTGGGTAGACAGAACTACTGAATACTTGATTTTCTTTTTGGAATTCTGCTGTGCAATTTTGACAATACCTTAAGTCCTCTGGCCTGCTCTGCATGCAAAGCAAGGGCCACTCCAGTCAATACCAGGTATCTTCCCTTTTCAATCCAGAATAAAAAAGCCTTTGCTTTTCCTCATACAAAAACTGGTTTTCAAAATTTGCCTTGGCAAAAGCTGCAAATCCATCCACGGAGTTTCCATGCATACTGTAAGTCAGTACCTAAATTACATGAACATCAGCCTCTCCTACTCACTGACATTTTGCCTACTCAAATGTCTCCTTATTTCCCAAGCTTTGGGAGATGGATCTCATCCATCTACTGTTATGGAAAGTTCCTTATAAGTTAAACAGCAACAAGTCCAATTATCCCTTCACGCATTCATTCTTTAATTTCAACTTTGATTCCTAAACCCATTTATTTACTGTTCTCCTTGTTTTATTGCTCTAGTATGTTTAATTAAACCACAAATAAATAAGTTCTATACTTCGTAAAAAGGTGGAGTTTTTTCCCCATACATTTTTAAATTTTTATATATATTACTTCAAGAAAAGTTACCAGTGATTTGTAAGTATAACATAAAAAAAGAAACAAAAATAAAAGATGAAAGTTAACTATATACTGAGAAGTAGATTTTAAACAATTATCTGCACCAGAAGTGAAGGGCAGAACAGATGCATATGCTCAGCTTAAGTCCTACAAAACTTGTATTACACATTTTTTCTTATTTATTTTTGACATAAATTTTGTATTTCTTCCATTATAAAAACCTGAGAAAAACCTTTTACTAGACCTTTTTTGTAGTTCACTGCATTATGTTTATTGCTAGCTTTCTTTTATTTTTCATGAAGTTACTACATAAATTACCACAATTTCATGTTTTATGTTGCTTTTCAGGCATATTCTACAGAAAGTACACTCATATTTTTTTCTGTAAATGCAGTGCCTAGATAGAGCACATAGATGATGCCAAGGATAACACATGTTCAGGAGTCAGATTCTAAAATGTTTTATTGATTACATGAGCGTAACTATCTTAAGTAGCTCACAGATCTACTCCAGTAAGGAAAGGTATGACCTTAACTATGCAGTAATTAGACTGTTACAATAATATATTATAATCTTTAAATTATTTTCTTACAGTAAACTTAATGATTATGCAGTGAGATTTGATTAGATTGATATATAGACAAATGAAAAACTTTTCTAAATTTATGCTTAATAATATGCCTACTAACACTGGCAAATTGCTCAGTGGAGTAGCAGCTAACTTAAAAGGAGTCCTGATTTGAAATAGAGACTGAAACATTTATTATTATGCTACTCAATTACTGTGCCTTAGTGAAGAGAAGTGCATAAACATATTTATCTAATAAATGGAATGAGCCTTCCATTTAACCTGATAGCAATTATTTTTGAAATTTATATTCTTCTGTCACAAGATACCAATTCCAGGAAGTTAATAGACCATCTACTTCTAGCTGGCTTTTATATAACTGTTAGGAACTGGCACTGCTTCAGCAAACAGGCAGCACTGCATTGATTGACTTTGACAGGTGTTCCTTGAGGATGAAATGGGAAAATTAACTAAAGGACTCGATGAGGAACTTGTTATATTATGCAGTGTGACTGTTCTTATTTGTCTTTTGTATTTTCCTTTTAGATTTTATTTTTTTTTAATTATAGAAATGCATTGTATCTACTGGCAAATTGCCAACTCCTTTTTTTTTACACTAAGCAAGAAATATCTATTTCCTTACCTCTGAGTTTTGCCACAAATTTGTTTTCTGCTATGTGCTTGTGTTACAAACACATCGTAAATATGGCTTTTTGTAACTATTTTCAACTTCTTGTTGAATCTTTTCATGGTGATAAAGATATAAACCTGGAATTATGCTTGCATTTCTTCTATGTAGTACATAATATATATGAAAATGAATGGGATGTTTTATTTTTGGAAAATGCCAGAGTGGAATAGCAGACAGGTAGCCTTCATATTGGATATTTGCTTTCCAGTAATAGAAATAGATAAATAGATGAAGGTTCTTCATGGGAACCCATCTCATTGGCCCATAAAGTCATCTGCTAGAAGCTTTGAATGCTTTTGAAAAAATTACGGAAGAATAGTTAAACAATTTTGACTGATCTTGTAATTTTGTGGCATTGTTTGTCATTTGATACCCTCAAGGAACTTAAATATCCTTGACTAAGCTGATCATCAAGGACCCATATGACAGCAAATATATCATGTTGGCATTAAAATTACGTTTTATAAATAAATCACTTTCTGGAGCATGTGCTTTGTATTTATGTCCTAGTCACATGATATAGTGCTATGATATATAAGGACTTTTTAATTTCTGTATCGCTGAGGTTATATAGACAAGGAAGTGAAGCATTATTGGCTTCATACTATTTTCACATTCACATTTAAGTCTTACATATGTAGTGGAATTGGAAAACATTTTGTATTAACTTGTCTGTATCTGCCTCAGATAGGGTAATTCATTTCAGAATCTCAGAGCACTTAGTGAAGTCAACACTTCACAAAAACTTTTGTGTATAGGAAAAACATGTTTTGCTACTTTTTTTATAACTTAAAGAAAAAAAATGTTAATATTCATTTGCCTCGGAGAGACAAGGAATTCAGGACAAGCTATGTACTTGGAAATAATACATTTTACTAGAATAATTTGGTATAGTTGGAATTTTTTTCCACGATTCCTTCTTCAGATCTAAAATAGAACCTGCAAACTTTAAAGTTCAATAGAAGTAAAGGTCGAGAGTGTAGGAGTTAAGTTAAAGATGGAGCAAATAAATGTCTACTGGTAGTTTGTGCAACCAAATGTGCAAAAAAGGGAATGACAAGAAAGTTGATTCATTTTACAGGCAACAGACAGAAACACATAGTTCAGAACATCTGGAATAAAATGGAGTGTGTGGGGGGAAAAGGTGGGGAACATTAATATGCAATAAAAGCAAATATGAAAACAATTTACTGTCTTATAAAAGATCATTATTGTGCCATAAAAATAGTAATGTCTGCTGCACACATAGATCAAACCCTTGCAAAAAAAGCAACAAAGACTTTACAATTTCAACACTGTCTGACTGTATTGTTTCTAGTAGCTGAAAACTGCTATACTTTTAGGTGTAATGAAACTTTGTTAAGTCCAACAGCAGTAAAATGAGTCCTCAACAAATAGGGTGATCACATAAACACAAAAGCACAAGCCTTGTTATTCACTGCAAAACATACCTCACACACTGTGTAGGTAAAGATGTAGTTTCCACAGTACCTCTTCTAAACCTGAGATTATTTACTGCTGCAATTCAGCAAGCCTTTTCTTCTTTTTCATTGTGTTTAGTTCTGGGCCTCTCACTACAAGACAGACTGGAGCGCTGGAGTGAGTCCAGAGAAGGGCAACGGAGCAGGTGAAGGGTCTGGGTCTGGAGCACAGGTCCTGTGAGGGGTGGCTGAGGAAGCTGTTTTAGTGTAGCCTGGAGAAAAGGAGTCTCAGGGGAGTGTCTACAACAACCAAACAAATGTCAAAAACGGAGATACAACTCTCACTTTAATTAAAAGAAAAAAAAATTATTTAAAGAAAGGGAAATTTAGAATACAAAATCCAAATATTGTCGCCCTGGGTTCTGCAGTGTTTCGATGTTTTTATTTCTGTGATAGAATTTCTCATGCATTTTTCTATAAACATAGTCCTTGTTTTCCTAACCGGCCTATATTGTTTTGAAATCCTGTATTGTTTTGAATTCCTTTCTCCTAAGGCGGAGAAAGGTGATAGACTGGGTCAGTGTCCTGTGGAATTGGAGAGGTGGTAACCTCATCTTCCAATCCACGGTTGTCTTTAGAAACATATAAAAATGACTGAATAAAGAAGGGCAGGGGCCTTTCCTGCCTGGTGGTCCTATCCTGACTGCTTGAGTCTGCGTGCTTCTTTCGTGCTCAAGTGCGACATAATATAATCAAATTAGGAAAAAGAAACTCCAGGAAGACTGGATTAGAGACCTTTTGAGCCGGGTAGGCTAATAGCCCAGGGCAGAAACCTGCAGCACTGGGTTTGCTCTGATGACTCCAAAAGCAAAAGTCTTTATCCAAGTCTCCATAGTAGAGATAAGGCCTTCACTGCAGCACCACACTTCCTCAACAGCGGGTCCGAGGGTGAAAAGCAACTCCAGTCCTTGGTCCACTGGTTTTATACCCTCTTGGCTCTGCCCATACCCGCCCACAGTCCGGCCCCCGTGGCGCAGGATGATTGGTGGAGTTCGAGGATGATGCCAAGTCCATCCACCAATGGCTTGTCTGCTGCTAGGGGACAGCTTCTAGGTGATGTCATCTGGTCAATTGGCGGGAAAGTCCTCATTAAAATTCTATGTTGCCATGGAGCCCAGTTGCAGGGTAATGTTTTGGGGCTAAAAATAGCTTGTTGTCAGTTATGAGGGTCTAATATTCTGTGAGAGACTGAACCTGAACACAAATTGTTCTAAACTTAACTTTAAAACATCAAATAAAGTTACAATCATCATTAAAATATCACCATAACTCTCTTATTAAAAGGGGAGAGGAAGGGGAGGTCAAAACAAAATGTTTTACCAACATATTGCATCCTACTAGTGCAGGACTCAAACTTAAATTAAAAATGGCACTTAATATCAACTTAACTCATTTCAGGGAGGGATAAAAGTTTCCCCTACTCGAAAGCAAAGATACAGACAGGCAACAGAATATTATAAGACATTTTGATATCAAATTAATATGGGGAGTTCAAATTCAACAATCATAATTCCAAGAGAAAGGCTATTGAACTTGTGAGATTGCTAGAAACAGGGTTTAACAGTGAACAGGGTAGTACTTCTTAATTAACAAGGGTTTAACAATTAGTCATATTAACAACTTAATCACTTTTAATCTGGTCAAAGGATAATTAAATATGCAAAAGCCAAGATCTTAATTTTATAAATAACAACGAAGTTGTAGCGAAGTGGGGGCAATCTCTTCTAGGTGAGACGAGACTGTTCTCCCAGTGACATGATGAGAGAAAATGTCCTTAAATTATGTCAGAGGAGGTTTACATTGGATATTAGGAAAAAAATTCATCACTTATAGGATTATCAGGCATTGTAACAAGCTGTCCAGTAAAGTAGCTTAGTCACCATCCCTGAAGGTATTTAAAAGATGAGTGAATGTGGTACTGAGGGACAAAGTGCATAGTAAACATGACAGTGTTAGGTTTATAGTTAGACTTGATTAAAAATCTTTTTGAATCTAAATGATTCTATGATTCTGCTTGGCACTGAAATAGTCTTGAAAAGAGGGGAGCTGTAAGATTTGTTTCACACCTATTTCACATTCAGGTAAGTACTCCAAGAAGAAAAACATATCTTAGTACTATCTATGTTCATTGTCATGTGTTATAAGCTCTTGTGGCAGGATGTCCGCCCTCTCTCATGGCTGGAGCGTTTGGAAGAGATAATTTACACCAGATTAATAGTCCAGCGAGGAGTCAGGGAGCCCAGCAGGAGGTCAGAGAGCCCAGAAGGAGGTCACCTCCAGGCTCCTGAGAGTCTGAGCCCAAGCCCTGAGTACACGTCTTGGTATGAGAGCAGATGTGGGAAGAGATAAAAGAAAATAAACATCAGTAACCAAAAGACATGGTTCTTATGTCTATGAAAATCCACACTAATTAACACAAAGGTAGAAGTGTCTTACACACTGCTTGAGAAGTGTGCAAGAAGATTTCTCCCCTTAAGTCTGGACGTGGGCTTTTGAGGTTACTTTTCCAGAAATTGAAGGAAAGGATTTTGGATGTGTACGCCATCAAGACTTGGATGGTAAGAAACATTGGATCCTAAGTTGTACTATTTCTTAGCTAACTGTAAATGTAATGGTACCTTTTAACTCCGCATGTATTATACTTGTATTCCCTTTTTGTCTTATCCATGTAATAGTAATAGTCTGTTTTAAGTCTTATGTCTGTTGGTTTTGTGTCTATTAATAAATAATTTGTTTTATAATAGACCAAATCACCCACTGTTAAAGAAATTGAGAATGAGAGTGGGTTTTTGGGGTGCTGGACATCTCAATAACATGACTACCTGCTGCCAGAGGCCTGGGCAGAAAGGCGGGGACTGATTTAAACCCACATCATCCATTCATAACAGCTCTAAGCATATTGCATGTTTTAATGTGATCCATAGAAACACACAGTTTGGAAATAAAATAATAAAAAAAGTAGTACAGTTGACAGAACTACTTCCAGATGGAAGTAGGTCTAATGGAAGAAATAGGTGACTAAGGTCTTGAAATGTAAATGTGAAGAGATATCAAATTTTGTCATTAGATCTCTATCTGAAGGACACAGGTGCTTGAATAAGACTGTCAATAAAAAAAAGAAGTTAAATTTCAATAGTGAGATAAAAACATTAGGCCAGTAATTACAGCAATTAGAACTAAATTGGTTGAACCGTCCAAACTACAGCAGAAACTCTTTGGTAGGCTGTTGGATATCCTGGAAGGTAACATGTGACACTGGGAAACTTTGCTACGGATCTCTAAATTTAAAAATGAGCAATCATCTAATGCATTATCTGACAATGTTAGTCTCTCATAGACATCTATCATCAGTGAATTAATGAGCTGGAATAATAATACTAGAACCTAAAGATCCTAGAGCCTCAGAGATCTTTGTTTTCTGAATATTAGCAAGTAGACTGGTGGAAAAAAAAAAAAACTTAACAGATTGAAGTAGTTTGTAGTGAGATCTCTACAACTAGAGATAATGTTCAGCACTCCATGATGTTCAGCAGCTTTGCTTTGGACTACTTTAGTTTCTACATGTTCCCACTATGACTGTGTTCCAGAGCTATTCAGGCATCACTCACTCATTCAGACTATTACTGCTGCATTTTAAGGTGGAAATTATTTAGTACATATTTAAGGTTCCTGAAAAAGTAATATATTTCACAAGCAGCAAAATCACTTTGTGAGCAGCGTACAGTCAGGGTACGATATTGGAAACCAGGGTACTACTGCGGGTTAAAACAAGAGAACCAGCTTATACAGTGCAAGAGCTTCATTTTTATCTGACAGTTAAGAGGAAAATTTAGCTCAGGGAGTAGATTACAATAAATCCAATACATGTATTTTCTTATTTAAAAGTCTTCATTTCAGATGCTGGTCAAAGATGCAGATGAAGTGAAGTCTCAGTCCCTAGAGGTAGACATATGTAGTGTAATTTTAGGTCAGGGTCTCTAACTCCCAGCCTAAGACTCAACTTTCTATGCTGTGGTTCCTTTGCCGCTAAAGAAAAGAGACCTGCCATGCAAGGGGATGCATCAGGGAGCAAAACCAGGCAAATTAACCTGAAAGCCATGTTGATGGCAATAGCATGTTTTTTGGTGGTTCTGAATGGAAGCTTGTGAGTTCTCCATTTAGGTTTCACATGGCACGCTACTGTAAGACAATAGCTTCAAAGAAAAATAAAAACTGCAAGTCACTTGAGACACCACACTTCTGTTATACACTACAAGAGAGCACTCCTTGGGAAGCTTTGACAGATGATAATTAAGCTGCAGTAATGGAGTCAGCTGTGTATCACAAGGATAAGTGAATAGAGCGTATGAAAGAAGGAAAAGCAAACTCATCCCTGTTCTTACAAACCAGTGTAATCACACATTCTCAAAATACGCTCTTTTGGAGACCCATATGAGTCTAAATCCCCACTGACTACCATTTATTGCTCATATATGCTTTTGCTCCCGGTTTTCCTGTATCCTTTTTGCGATGTCTTCATCACACATGCTTTAACTCCCTATCCAAACCTAATGCTACCTCCTCTCTTTATACAATTTCCAGGACATGACTTTTTCTATTGTCACATGAAAATGGGAGATTCCCTTGGCCATTAGCATTTGATTTGTCTGTCAGTGCCCCAGGAAAGCCAAGATCCTTCTGCCCAACCAGTCTGTCAGTTAGGGCGACTCTTCCCTTCACAGTTTCTCTGAATTGGAGGACAGTTGGACTGACTTGTTCAGGGACACACCGACAGCATATAGGAGATCCCTCGGTGGGTCTTCCTGCTTTATGAACCATCAGTGGGTCTTCCCGCTTTATTCTAGAATCTTACTTGCTCAGAGAAGCTGCCAGTGCCTCTGATGGGCTCTCAGTAACAATTTACACTCTTTATTAATGGAGAATTGTGACAGGTTAAGATCTAAGAATTGCCAGAGACAGTATCTAACTGCAAAAGCTAATTCAAAGCAGTATATAGACAAGCTCTGATCCCCAGTGAAAGCACGCACAGTATGGTTCTTACCCAACAGGTATCCTTATGGGAAAGAAAACAGGTTGTTGCCTGATCCCAGTAGTTACAATGAAGTCTTCCCTAACTTTTCCCCATTCTCAACTTAACTTTTACTATTTCTTAATGATAGGTGGAGCTTGAGTTATTCTAGTCATACATACCTTTGTTACTGGTTGGTTGATAAAATATAAAGCACATGCACAGTGAGGGGTGGCCATACCTTGGAGGTGGGTAACTTTGGGATGGAGGTGTGCATTAATGCTACAGTTAGGCTATAAGGAACTTCTGTTAGGATGTGAATACAACTTCTCCTTTTCCTCTAATTGTAGACCCAGCCATCTTTGCTCATCTGTGCAATGAAGCTGGTTATAACAGCTTTTTTGAGCATCACACTGACTAATGCTCAAGGAAAAGCTGGCATCCATTTTTGTTAGCAAAACTGATGAAGTCATAATTGGAAATTTACCTGAATTATGAAAGCCAGCCATATTTAGGATATGTGATAAAAGTGCGGGAGAAGGAGGATCCAGTGACTTTCTCTAAAACGTCCAGAAAAAAAAAAAAAGACGTGTCAAATTCAAGCTGGGAAAAAATGCTTTTCTGATCTTTAAGGAAAACAAAAATACTGTGTATAACAACTTTCATTTAAAAAGTTGAAATCTACCTTTCTCATAAATCTTTTCACTACAATGGATAGTAAGTGACTAGAATAATGAAATTCAATAGCACTTGGGTATTCACTTGTCTACAGCACTTTAAAAGATATTTTGCAGCTGTCTTCAGTATATTTTCTTTTTTGTGTCTATTTTGAAATATTTTAGTGCATTTTTATACCAAGAAAGAGCATTTCATTCAGGTTTGAATTAAACCTAGTCTTCTCAGATTATATGCTACTAAGAATAAATACATATGAGAATGGTAAGGAGAAGGCATTATAAAATACAGTTCCAAATCAGGTGTGTCAGTAGAAGACTGATATTCTGCATTATCCGTGTACTCTCAGAATTATAATTGCAATTGTTAAAAAAGTAACCTTTACTTAAAAGACGTCATGTTTCGAGGAACAATTTATCAGTGTTAGGTGATATTATTTGGTCTATTTATTTTTTTTGAACATACTGCTGGCTTTAGGCTGCACTTCTGAGAACTACGTTAATGGTATGATACCACCACTTGCACCAGAAACCTCTTAGGTACAGCTATACTTCCATTAACTTATCAGTTTACCAAATTTTTCCAGCTTAGAACAGTTCCATTTGTAATCAACTAACTTCTGTATTAACTCAGCCTTTTATGCATATCAGCACTTCTGGGCTTTGTCTTATTTTCAATTCCCATATGAAAGGCAGCTGATAGAATTAGCGCAGCCTGGCTTTCAGTTTTTAATCTAGAAGTAATTTTTGTTTTACAGACAGAAGCTTCCCTTTTTTATTCATGTTTAATAATATTTTTCTATAACCTTTTGATTTCCTGTTGATTTTCATTAAATATGCTATTATGATGTGTTTAGCTTTGTTAAAGTGTTTTAAAGTGAGTTTATGAACAACTGATTAGAAACTTGCATATCTCTTTACAAAGCAAATTTTCACATTAAAATAAAGCTCCCCCAGGTTTAAGAGGCCATTTCTTAGTTCTCATTAAAGTAAACTGAGATTGCACTATTTCTTGCAAAGAAGTTATGATATCTCATGGATGTAAACTATGACTTTCTTGACCACATAAAATTCTGCTCAATATTAGTCCAGGCATTTTGTATGCATATATACATATATATATATATGTATATATATAGATACATAGATAGATACACATATGCAACAGTTGCCTACTAGTCAAACTAATAATCATATTGAAAAGTCAAAACATATTCAGCTTCCACTTATTTAAACATATAAATACATTCAAAGTTGGTTTCCACCCCACACACGAAATGTTGGTGGGGGCAGGGATGAGGGAAAAAGGTGGAA
The DNA here is from genome assembly GCA_013398115.1 of Falcunculus frontatus. Taxonomy (NCBI): domain Eukaryota; kingdom Metazoa; phylum Chordata; class Aves; order Passeriformes; genus Falcunculus; species Falcunculus frontatus. Next base: position 273,830 of record VZRV01023443.1, on the reverse strand, counting down.
GAGAATACCTGAGAAAAATCAGATTTTTTAAAAATTTATCCATTTGAATGCGGAATAAACATGTATCTTGGTCCACTAGGATCTCACCATTAGCAAGAACTGTTCTCTCTTCCCTTGCAGAGACCTCTGGATAGATCTTTGCCAAAAAACCTAGTGTGACACTCAGCACTGCAACCTGTGAGATATTGGTACAGGAGTAGATCGTAAAAAAATGTAGTTCTGAGCCACCTGCAATTGTTTTTTTTATATACAAAATATTCCTCTGAAAATTTTTCCATGGAATTAGTTACTTATGCAAATGTTCCTTTCTCCAAAGTGAGGAAGTAAGAAGACCATAAAGTTAGTCTGTAACTCTGTCAAACTTCAGAATTCGTCCTCAGTTCCTTAAACCACAGAGCTGGTTTTTCTGCTAAAATGTGTTGAAAATAACCACATTATTTATGTGTAAAATAAATATAATCTCAAGATGGAGGAGTTACCTTTTAAAAAGGCATTTTTGATGACAATTTAGCCATATGCTTGTCTTACTTTCTATTCATAATCATTACTATTTTCATTCATATTACCATATATAAAAAGCAGCTACATTTTTTTTTAAAAGCTTAGATGACTGAAGTAAAATGTACTACTTCTTTCTTTTGGGTTTGAAAAGGGTTTTCTTTGAAAAAAAGTAATGATTTCTACTTGTTTCTAACCCTTTGCCGCAATGAGTACACAGATAAAATTTACAGAAGCCACAATTAAAATTATTTCATCCCTGTGTGTTCACTAACACTCCTTACTACAATTTCTTTTTGTTAGGGTGAATGTGTAAAGCTCAAACTTCCCCATGCAAACAAAAAGAGGTTTGTCCCATCCATTTAAGACTGTTTTAATATAGGGTAGGTTTGATGGTTGACCATTTGTTAGATGTTCTGCAATTTAGGGTGTTAGCAAACTAATTGGACTTGTTTGAAGTGTAAATTGAAAAAGAATTCATCTAAGCCACATGGCTTGAACAAAGTTCTTCTCATAAATACTTATTTTCTTGTCCAGTCTACCATTTCTTAAGAATAGGACTCTCTTCATAGACAGGAAAGAGGACATTCATCTTCTGAAAAGAAAAATTAGTTGCTGTCCAGTTGGCTGCTGAGGTGCTTGCTTTGATTTTTATTCATCAGCTCTTCAGTTTTGGTTTTTTCTTTGTACACAATGATCAATGCCGGATTCTGAAAGGTCTTCCTATAAATTGTCCAAAATGAACTGAACTTCAATTCTGTTTAATGTTTCCATACTATGATACAAGGCAATTAAGGATAAGCAATTATATCATGTAATGTGTCCAGACAAGCTATGAAATTTTTAAACCTCTGCTGTTAAGAATTTCAGATTAGCATCCTCTGTCCTTAGGTTAGGCGGTCATAGTTCAAATTTTGTCAAAGCTATGCCTTGTAGTGTTAAAAAAAAGGTGGAACACCAGAATGTCTTTCACCATATAATTATCATAAAATTATTATCTGGAAAGATATTACAGTTAAGAATTAAGATAAAAGTCCAGGATTGCTCGTGGGTAAACTCAGTGGTGTATTAGTTAATTCAAAGACAAAGCATTACAGAAAAGTCTGGCTTCATATTTCACCAAAGTTACTGAACAGTGAAACTTTTGTTAATACAGCGTAATTCTTCTAAAATCTAAAATTAAGTAAGGGCTCAAGAATTTTCAAGTGGCTACTGTAGGAAGCATTTAGCCAGTATTTGTTAAGACTGATGTAGTTTTCCAGCAAGAAAAACATAAAAGCATATATGTTAATATATAAAAGAAAGACATGCAGACTCAACAGAATAATGTTATTAGAAGAAGATAGAAAAATTATAAAAATGTTGTTAGAGGTTATGGTAATAACTAAAAATACTGTTAGATATTAATTAATGTATAATTATTTACAAGGCAAAATCTAGATATGCATAAACATTTGACTCCCTGACAGTGTATCATATATTAGTAGTGATTAAAGTGATTGAGTACACATTAAAAATGTAATTTAAAAGGATGAAAAGATTAACTTTTACAAATCCTGAGCAATGCACAGTTGGTAAAGTATGGAACTGGAAGGTAACTTGAATAATTTGGAAGAAAATGTGAAAGTAGTGCACAAACAAATGCAGGAAGTGCTGACTTTCAAGATGGATTTTGGAGAGATACCATATTCCAGTGGATCGCGATTTTTACCAGATGGCAATCAGAGACCTAAGATCTCTCTTAAAATTCCAGTTAATAACATACTTATTAACTGGAAGCAAAATACAAGTTAGGAGTAAAAACTAAGGTAGAAGTATTTAAAAGGAAATATATGAATATTTAACTGCTGACCATTTTACGATTCATAGTTGACCACATCTGCAAAAAGGTCCTTGAAGATGGAGAGAACTTGAAAAAGAAAGTAGTCTCTTTTCATGACAGGAATTTTCACTTTAATAGATTTTAATAAATTATGCAGAAATGTGTCATGGTTTAGGAATGGTACTCCCCAAATTAATGTTCCCACTGAGGCTCTCCAAACCACACTGCTGCTGTCTCGCTTTCTCCCACCTTCCCTCTCCTCTCTGTGATAGGCTGGAGAGGAGAATTGGAGGCATGAAATGTAATGGCCATGGATTGAGATAAGAGCCAATTTACTGGAAAGAGCAATGAGGTAAGAAAACTAACAGTAACAGCAGCAATACTAATGACAGAGGGTCCAAGAAAAGAAACTGTATTGCTCACTGTGGAAACTGCACCAATAGACACTACTGGATGGCTCCCTCTGCCATGCTTCCCCCCCAGCTACCTCTGGCTCCCAACCAGTATTATACGAATACTCCCTCCAGCTCCAAACTAGCATTACTCCACTGCTCCATCCACCACACTTGCTCAACCAGAAGGAAGCCCTTCTCCCTGGAAGAGACTCCCTTCCCCTGACCCCCTCCTGGCTACCACAAAAATTAACCCTGTTCTGATCGGAATCAGGACAAATACCATTAATAATTTCCATAAAATATCCTAAGTGAAAGAAGACATATAGCCTAAGTCAAGATTCTTTGCCTGAAATTTGCTCAGCAGGATTAAAAATTTTTATTTTAGGTGAAATCACATGGAAATTTTTCAGGCATTGCCCAGAACCCTCTAGTCCAGTATATATCATCAGAGATGATATACTGGAAAGAGTCCAGTAAAAGGGAGGCTGTTTAACTTGTGGAAGAAAAAGTTACAGAGTAATCTTATCCATGCATTTAGATACCTGATACAAAAGGTGGACCCAGAAACTTCTCACTGGTACCTTGTGGCAGAAGAAGAGGCAAAGCAGGTTCCAATTAAGCATGTTAAACACTACTCTACTGTGTGGTAAAACCCAAGCATGGCTTTCCCAAAGAATTTGTGGAGTCACTGACCTTGAAGATACTCAAAACCCAACTGAACACAGCCCTTAGCAACATGCTGTAGGTGTAACATTAAGGAAAGAGCCTAGACTAGATGATCTTACTGATTGACAGCAGGCTGAACATGAGCCAGCATGTGCCCAGGTGGCCAAGAAGGCCAATGGCATCTTGGCCTATATCAGCAATAGTGTGGCCAGCAGGGTGAGGGAAGTCATTCTTCCCCTGTACTCAGCACTGGTGAGGCCTCCCCTTGAGTTCTGTGTCCAGGTCTGGGCCCCTCAATTTAGGAAGGATGTTGAGATGCTGGAGCATGTCCAGAGAAGGGCACCAAGGCTGGTGAAGGGTCTGGAGAACAAGTCCTGTGAGGAGCAGCTGAGGAAGCTGGGGTTGTTTAGACTGGGGGAAAAGGAGACTCAGGGTTGACCTTTTCACTCTCTACAACCACCTGACAGGAGGGTGTAGTCAGGTGGGGGTCAGGCTCTTCTCCCAGGCAGCCAGTGACAGGACAAGAGGACACAGTCTAAAGCTGCACCAGGGGAGGTTTAGTTTGGATATTAGGAAGAAGTTCTTCACAGAAGCGGTGATTGGGCATTGGAATGGGATGCCCACACAGGTGGTGGAGTCAGCATCCCTGGACGTGTTTAAGAAGAGACTGGACATGGCACTCGGTGCCATGGTCTAGTCGGCAAGGTAGTGTTGGTTGTAGGTTGGACTTGATGGTCTCGAAGGTCTTCTACAACCTAGTTGATTCTGTGATTATATGATCTCTAGAGGTTCCTGACAACATCATCTATTTCCTGATTGTGTATTATTTTCAATAAGATATGGGTGTTTTAGGCAGCAGGAATGCGTAGAACTAACTTTCGCTTTGAGTGTGTTAACAAAGGCTAGATAAATGTCCACTATTTTTGTTCATATATATGGGATAATTAATGCGAAGTACATCATAAGCCTCTTCAAATACATTGAAAAATATCTTTTCATCAAACTACCTGTGAATACTGCATTGCAATACCGCACTGTATATAAAATATTAAACCATATTGAATTAAAACAACACTGGCTACATAACAGCACTGGCTACTATGTTCCACTGCTTAGCAAGTGTGAGACATGCAAATAAGAATATTTTGTTTGTATGCAGTCATTTTTTGAATCGCTGGTGTGCTGAAGGGTAATTATTTTTAAGAAAGGGCAAGAATCATCATACTGGTCATGTATCTCCTATATGACCTATTCTGTCTCACAGAGCATGATTTCATATGAAAAATATTAAATTTGATGACCTGGAAAGCTTGCTTACTGTCTACCGGTGCCAGTAGTTTTTCCTTACAACATGTTTTCACTGTCCTAATACTCACAATTACAAGGATACGTGGTTATATGTACAGTATATTAACACAGCTTGATGTCATCTCCTATTCATTGCCAGTGATTTGGAAGCCTCTATCAGATCATGTGGACAACTACCAAGGATACCTCATCCTTCATCCTTAAGGGTAAGCATGTGCTCAACTGCATAACTGCTTTGGGTGTTAAGTCTTCAAGATGGCTCCAGTGCAGCTCTGTGCAGAGACCACCAAAGATGTATTAGCTGGAGTATGTATATTGTATACTACATGCCTCATGATAATCCCATTTATGAGAAACTGAAATAATTAACTCTGTATCTGTACACAGCTGTGCAGATTCTAGCTCTAAGCCCTTTTGATGGCTGTAGCTTGGGTGTCCCTATCCAGCCTGCAGACAACAAAAATTCAGTGATTCCCTAGCCCTACTTGAAACACAAGAGGTGAAGAGAATTTGTTCAGAAGGTCTGCCAGTCAGCAGAAATAGCTTTGTTGTCTGGGCAATATCCAGACTTTTTACTGAGGAATAAAACCATGTTTAAGAGCAAAAGAGGGGAAGATTCATATTCAGCTTAATAACAAAATTGTCATTCCTTCTCGGGAGTACCCTAGCTGGTTCTTTCCTAGGCTGTAGGTTCTGAGGGTAAAAAACAGTCTAAAAATCATTACCAGAAGCAGCTGGGGCGAGACTGTACCAAACTTGATTCTCTTCCCTTTGAGCTCTACACTGTCATTCAACACAATCCCAGCTTGTACATAAAAAAATATTTGTCTGGGCTATTTATACTGTATTTATTTTTATGTAAATTTGAAATATTTTAAAATATGTTATTATTTTAAATAAATAAAAATTTGTTCTATTTTAAAAATATTATACTCTAAACTAGTAAGTATATAATTGATTAAAAACGAATGGTTTATCTAGAATTATGTTTACACTACTGTAGTGAAGTTACATGTTTAAGGATATCTGAAAGGATTATTGATGAAAGGGAGAAACGTAGGGTGAGACATTTACCAAATAGGATGAAAGAAGCATCATCCCCATGCTACTGAAAATAGAAACTGACTACAGAGTAGGGCTAAATTTCTGCCAGATACGGTGCTTTCCAGATCTTTGAGATACAGATGTGGAAAAGGGGAGGAGATAGAAATACGGTGGTATTTTATTCCCAGTTGTAATGGAGCCACATAGAGACAAACTGTAGAAAATTGTCAAGAAATTTAGTTGTTCTCTTCCCACATCTACTTTTTTCTAGTTTGTTATGTGAAAGACTGATCTAGCCTCTAAAAAAGATAGAATCACAGAATCATAGAGTAATTTGTGATCATCACTAGATCATCTAGGTCTAACCTCTCGGCCATGGGCAGGAATGTCATTCACTAGACCAGGTTGCTCAGGGCCCCATCCAGCCCAGCCCTGAACACTTCCAGAAATGGGGCATCTGCTTTCTTTAGGTCCTGCCAGAATTATTGAATGCCAAACATCTGCCAACAATCAAATGTACTAGAAGAACTTTTAAATAGCCCAGGAGTAGAAGAAGGTAAGATAATACTGTAATAGCAAGTCTAGTCTCAGAGACAGGAAAGGAAATAGAGAGGCAACAACCAATTTTGGTTTGATTAAAATTTTTCAATTTACATATAATGTAAAGGTAGTAATTCTGTTTTAATTTATACTTGGTGGCAGGTTCTCTAAACCAGAATAGCCATCATTCATTGATTACTGAGTACCAAAGGAAATAATACTGTCATAGAATGGCATTACTAAACAAAGATATATAAATTATTTGAATGTTATACAGCTCTTGATAACCTTTTTACATTACTTTTCTTTGCATGTGATTAAAGAGTGGCAAAAAACACCAAATGGTGTTTAGTAAGTGGCTTTTGTTGAGAGACCTTTATGTTGCAAGCAGCACTTCTATTCAAAGTAACACTTGAGGAAAAATGGTTAAAATACATTTCTGGAAAAAAACCCAAAATTTATTCAAAGAATCTAATACTTTGACTTGGAGTTTTCTTTTCAAAGGTATTTCATTGTAAGGAGTGCAATAATCCATGTTTGTGGACACCATGTTACATGAAATCTTTATGGCTTTACTTGTGCCTGGTGTCTCAGAGAACAGAGAACTAAAAAAGTTCTGTCAGTGAGGGACAAATTACAGACAGAGCCGACTGCTAGGAAAACACTGTTCAATCTGCTGTCATAGCCATCAGAATGTATTCTCCTTTACTCACACACACTAATTCTTTGTGAAAGAACATATTCAGCATGGTCAGAAGTCTCTGCTGGTGTTCCCAACTAGCTGAAGGAGCAATCTGTGGAAGTGCGTGGTGATTCTAGCATATTTGTAAAACACATTGGCACCAGAAACAGCCACAGCACAGTGGTGGCATCACAAATCACTGTACTCAAGAATGGACGGTAGCAGTCACCTTTGAGTGACTTCTACTCCAAAGGACTTAGTCAGCAACACAGAATAGTTTCAGAAGCAAGGGTTATAATTAAAATTCTGTCCTATTAAGAAAGTGGAATCTATTTGAGGGACAGATACAATCTAAATTTCACCTTCATCTCTTTGCTAATATAACAGTGTAAAAGTTAGAATTTAAAAAAAAAGAAAAAAAAAAAGGGAAAATTCTGATTTTGGCTGAAATAAAATATTTTACATGGTATCGCTAACTGAAAGCACAGAAAATCAAAATGCTTTCTTTTTCCTCCTAACTTGAAAATTGGAGACTTCACATATTTGGTAGTACTGGAAGGAATGAAAAACTATATTATCTTAGTATGTAGTTTCAAGTTCATCATGTGAATGTGGACTTTTCTGTAGCTGTATGAAATTTTATTTAAACATAGAGGTATCAGTGAAAAACACTTTATTTTATAGATATATGGACCATATATTTAATTCACTGGACTATCTTGCATAAAATGTTATTTACAATTACAACACATGTGCATTTCAGAAATCCTAAAAAGAGGAAGTCAACATCATGGCTCTGTGCCATAAAAGAACATCTGGAAAGCTAGAGTGTTGATGCCCTCATCAAATGAAATTCACTGCAGCGGTGAAAAAAATCGTGCAACAGTGTCAGATCTGGAACCCGATGACTTCTTTTTCTCTCCCAGTCTTTGTCTCTAGTTTCAAACAACTCTGAAATTCATTACAACCACTCACTCCAACAGCAATCATTTAATAAAACTGAAACAGAGTCAAATCTGAAAACTAGTTTGGCTGTTAACCACCCTCTAAGACATCTAGTAGTTTCACCAAATACAGCCACTCAGTGGAGATGAAAAAGCAGAAAATGGGCCATAATATGTGTGGCTTATTTAATTAGGTTATCTGTGTTTGAGAACAGTAAGACAAATATCATATAAAGGAAACTTTAATTCGTGGTCTGTTTTCTGCCACCACTATAAAAATGTATTTTAAGATGCAGAACCCATATTGTGTATTGAGTTATATCATTTCCACTTTATATGCATTAAGACTGGATAACCTTCTTTTACTTGTACTCTTCATTGGTCAGCATTAGAATTTATTTTAATGGGTTTGGGATTAAAGTCTACTTTTTACATGTATGAGCACTGAAAATTACTGCATACAAATTCCTCTAGTGTTGCCTCAGACTGTCTATTCCATCATTCATAATATCCTTCTTTCTCAGGACTGGAACAGATAGGCCAGAATAAACATTTTTGTAGGTGATGTTAGCATTTAAATAACCCAAAAACCTTTTTTTGAAGTGGAAACTTCCTTCGGCTCTCTACTGAATTTAATTAATGAAATTTCATACTGAGGCAAAGTGTCAAGCCTTTCCAACAATGAAACTGAGGGATAAAAGCATCTGTAAAATTATCAAAAACTGCCGTAGTCAGCAGATCTTGGTCTAATAACTTGGAAGATATCAACAACCGGCCCGAGAGGTGATTAACCAGTTTTATCCAATTGATGATTCTTAGTCTCTAAAGAGAGAATTGATGTTGTAGGTCCATAATCTGGAATAGCTGTAATCATGGGCTTAATACTGCATTTCTCAAGATGAAAGAATCTAAATATTCTGCACCTGGTAATTTCTTGCATTATTTTTATGCTGGACTACTGAAAGTTCACTCCTGAACCATTACTTACAGTTGGATTTTCAGGATCTTGGCGCACAGGGCAAATTTACACAAGAGTCACCCTATGCATTCCATTGCTTATCAAATAAGTTAATATCAAGCACAGAGCTGACTTCTTGGTACTTCTTGATACTTCACTTCACTATCTTCTTCACAAAGAAGGTAGTCTTTCAGTCTATCTTCTTCCAGCCACTGCATGACAAAGCAGGTGATTAAAATAGTTCTTGGCTAAATGCCCCAAGCATATTCATAGAATTCTATTCTGATTAATTTATTTTACTTGAGAAGTGAAATTTTAAAGAGAAGTAATCCTACAGTCCATACCATACCACTGCCCCTGCGTCTGTAAGGCAGTTACTCTTTAGAAAAGTTAACTAAAATTTAGGTATTGTATATGAGGGGAGAAAACAGGCATATTTTGGGACTCTGATCACCAGTTTGAACTCTCCCCTTGTTCAAACTTTGATTTTTGAGCTCTTTTCTTTTTTCCTCTGGCTTTCTTTTCAACTTGTTTATCTACAACTCTTCTTACATTGCTGCTTTCTACTTTTACTGTAGCCTTATCCATGTTATATTTATGTCTTTCATAGTCATTTATCCTCCTGAAGACCTCTGGTTCTTTTCCTGGCTCTTACACCTGCTTGGTTTCTAGTTGTTAAACATATATCACATAGAAAATTCTAATTTCCCTCTTGTTCACAAATGAATACACAATGTAAATCTGACAGGCCATCTTGTTTAAGAAAACATTGCATAGAAAGGTCATTAAAAAACCATATCTTGATGACATAACTGGAGCAAGGATTACTTCCACTGTACCATATACAGTTCCTTAAGGTCATAAAATATTAAGGGATACAGAATACTGCTATTTGTGCAGTGTGTTATGGATCGTGAGGTGGCAGGGACCAGCACTTTTCAGATGCCCTAAGATGTGAAGGGCCACAGATCTAGCAATATGCAGAATATATATTTAGATTTTTAAAATACAAACAGCATACTGAGATGGCCAGTGGATTCAAATGCTTCATCTCCCTTAATGTAATTTCCCGTCTGCTCTTCACTGGTGTCAAATACTGCCTTTTGAGAGGCTGTGATTCCAGAGCATACAAAGCAGGACACCTGGACCTTACAATGCATTGCTTAGAAAACCTGGGAGTGAGAAATGGTAACAATGATTTTGAAGTGAGAGAAAATAATTATTTGGCACATGGTATTAGTATAAAAAACTCTTTCAAATCAGCTTCTGAATTTACTTCCTAAGTTTGTAACACACTAGATGGGACATGCTGTGTTGTAACTAGTAGAAGTCGCACAGCAGGGATTTTCCTATATTAATGGGCCACCAGCCTGCAGCATCAAGGCACAGAAACTTACTAAGACTATAGCAAAGCAATCTGCTGAGAAATCAATTTGTTTTTGCTGTGCTCCTTTGAAAGTCCAACATGTCCTTTTTCTTAGTTTTGTGAAGCAGAAGGACAGATAATTCAAGATACATTTGTCTTTCAAGAAAGGAATCCACAGTTAGAAATTTGTAGCTGATTTAGCCCTTACAAACCAAATTATAAATATATCTTGCAAGTTCTGAAATAGTTTTCTGGAGTCTCTTCTTTGACTTAGAAACTGAATTAGTTGATTTTGATGTTAAAAATGTGCCTCCTTCCTTCACAGTCATCAAGTGATGGTTGTTTGAACAACACTGTAATAAAAACAACAGTATTCCTTCCTATCCCTATCTGCAGGACAGGTTGAGACTATGCAAGATAAAACAAATATTTAATTTATAAATATAAATTAGGTCTTCCAGTATAATAAAATTCACAGTTAACACTTTTAATGATTCTAGCATACATATTCTATTTTTTTATATTTCTGTTGCCTTTCCTTCCCCCTAGCAAAAGAGAAAAGTAAAACGTAAATTGCGAGGAAGACAGCAAAGGTGCTTGCACTTAGTTGAGACGTAAATATTCAAAACATCACACAGAAAGGAAATCTGAGCAGTTACCAAACCAGCCTAACTGAACATTTTGTAAGGCAAAATCTTTGTAATTACATCTAAAGCTATTCAAAAAGGTTTGACTGTTTCTGGGGTTTAGTAGATCTTGCATTATTTCATTTATTAATAACAATGCAGCAAATAAACTTTTCTCTATCACCCTTTTCTCTCACTTAAACATTGCTGTATACAGTATCTGGAGAGTCATTGTCAAGTAACTTTAGCATCTAAGACACATTATCCTTTTAAATTTAGGCTGACTAAAAACATCCTTCAATCCTACCCTAGGGCAAAACAAACAAACCAACAAGAAAGAAAACACACATGTGAACTATATAGCATGCTTCCCTCACTTTTACATGGTGCCTAAACCCATTTTTACCTGTTCTTAAAATCGATCAAACCTGTGTTATTTTCAGTGAAATTGAATGCTTCTAACAAAAAATAACAACCCCGCTGCCCCTTGCCCCCCACAAAAAAAGGCCAAACCAAACAAAAACAAAGAAAAAACACCAAAGGGGGGGGAAAAAAATCAATCGACCAAAAAACCAAAATCAAGCAAGCAAAAAACCCCTAGAAAAACAGTTGAAGAATAATTGGTTCCTACCATTTCTATTCTTCAAAAATTACTAAAAAAAGATACCTGCTAAATATTTTTAAAATGTTTCAATTAGTGTTGAGATACATGGAAATACATAATAAAATACTATTTTAAAAAGTATTAAAGTCCTGTGACACTTTTTTGTGAGCTGAAAATGGACTGTTAGGTGATTATTGAGAACTCAGGATTTGAAGTTCAGTACAACAAATGGTAGATGAAGGAATGAATATTTTGAAAAGATGGTTAGGAAAAGAGAAAGAGGGAAGGGAGGTGGAAATTTCTCTGTGAGCCTGCTGATCACTCTGAAACAAGTTTTATGTAACATTTATACAGTTTCATTTGAAGTACAAACTGCATAGCAATAAACCCAAGTTTTAGATCTTTATGGATCTAAGCTACACAGGTTTGGAATGGTTTTTATAACAAATTGCAGTTACAAAGGGTTCACTGTAATTAGGCTTAAGTGTTTTAGTTTTCTGGCTCTTTTGAAAGTAATCATTAAAGTTATTCTCTTGGATAACTCTTTGTTAGAAAAAATGCATGTATTATTTAGACATGAATTTAAATCCTGAAGAAGCTGCACAAGACATGGTACCCATGTTTGGTACTGCCTCCTGGTACCCATATTTTTACTGTCACTTCCAGCATTATGTTATTGAAACCAGTTTGCTAGAGCACAGGATACTGAGTCTTGCCAAAACAAAAAAAAAATAAGAAAGTTGTGGTACTTTATATGGCCATAGACCATAGTAAGAGGCATCACAGACAAGCTATGCTTAACATACACCAAAGGCTGTATTTAATAATACGAATCAAAGAAAACAGTGGGTAGTGAGCAGTTTGCTACTTCCACATCATATAGGAGAAGATGATATTCTTTAAATACATGAGGAAAAGATTATTTTCAGGAAGCATTTCAGCAGAATGCTAAAGGATATGCTTTAATATACTTGTCAAGAATAGCTTCGTTTTTACAAATTTTGTTCATCTGTTAAGAGAATAGTAGGAGAGGAGCCATGGTGTTGAGAATGAAATCCCAATGCCAATCCAAAACCTATTTGCAGACGTTGATTAATCTGTTAAAGACAGAATTAAATTGAATTATAAAGATGTGTATAACTCTCACTATCTCTAGATTTTGGTTGTGTTCACCATCAGTTCACCTATCACAATGGTTTAGTGTGCTGATCCATAATTTTTCCAAAAAATTACTCTTTAGATTTTATTATGATGTGAGGCATCCCAGGAAGCCACAGCAACCTCTTCCACCCTCATATAGATGCTCCATACCTGGAAGTGTTCAAGGACAGGCTGGATGCAACCTGATCTAGTGATAGGTGTCCTTGTCCACAACAGAGGGGTTGGAACAAATTGATCTTTAAGGGCCCTTCCAACCCAGGCCATTCTATGATTCTATGATGCTTAGCAGAAATTCTAAGGCCTAGGAGGCTGATGGATAACTAAGATTTAAAAAGACATGACAGTAAAAAAGGAAGTATGTCTTGCATCTGTTTTTCTCTTCAAGGTGTTTAGGAAAGAAAGGTTTTCTTTAAAAAGGACATGATTTATTTCAGAATGGAGCTTAAGTAATTCATAGATATTTGAAACTGTTTGCCAAATATTTTCTAATGGTCAAACAAGTGAAATATTTAAATGATTTTTTCCAAAATGCTTTGAAAAGTAAGATAGAAAGCAACACTATACCTTTGTGTTAATTAATAGGATGATTTTTGAATGTGGATGCAGTTCTATTATCACTTTCTTGTCCTGCCCCGCAAAAGAAAACAGAGCTGGTAAAGGCAGATCAGCCATTCCAAAACTCATTGAGAGAGATTTAGATGAATAGTTGTAATTCTTGGCTTATAATGTAGAGAAGATAATGTTATTCTGAGGTGATATTTGATAAAATCATATCCAAATTTTGGAAAGGAGGAAAGAGTCAAAGGCACTATGTCTCTAAACATGGAAAATCCTAGTGATTTCCAAAACTAATTTAAAAAATAAACAAATAAATGTGAATTAGCTTTTACTATAGAATGCAGGATGTGGAACCTATAAAACTTTTCAACAAAAATCAGGTGCAGCTACATTTATGTTAATCTTAAAGCAAGGAAAAAGTAATCCTCAGAGATATTGCATTAATCTGATAAAACCATCTGTGTCACAAAAATTTGTAAACTGCTAAAAATAAGAGAAGTGCACTGACAGCTTTGTACTCTTTGCTAACTTTTCCTGGTAAGGAGTTAATTTTTCATTTCTTTATTTATTTAGAAAAACAGTTATTGGTTGCCAATTAATAGAAATTTAAATAATTTTTTTCTACAACCTCCATATAATACATATTTTATATTCATAGATAGTACATATCACATACTATCTATGATATATAAAATATGTATTATCTATAGCAAAAAAAATATGTAAGGTTTTATGGTTTTTATTTTATAAAAATATTTCTTAGGGAATAGTCTTTTAGTGCATGTATTACAAATACATAAGTTGTGCAAACCTTGAAAAATAAATCAGCTTATTTTTCAGTGCTGATTTTGATGTGCCAAATAGAAAAGTGGGGGTTTTTTCTCTTTTGAATAATCTTATAACTACTTGTGCTGTCTGTTGTTCATCATATTTTAATTTGATGATGTTTTTCATAGTATCTTGGCTATAATCTTCAGGTCATGTTGAAAAAGGTAGCAACTTAATTCTAAATTTGGACAGGATAAAGACAAAAAAGTAACCAGTCAAATGCTCTGCCTGGATGACAATCCTAAAATCTTAGTAAGGTTTTTGCATCATTCAAAGGCTAGAAATGCTGACAGCATAACATGAAAAATTTGTCTGAATTTAAATGGCCCCTGAACCTGCATGATCCTATCAGACTCTTTCAGCTAATGTAATGCCTGGGAAACCACTGTCTGGCAGAAGCTGAGGTCATTTCTACAACGCTTCCTTGTCCCTCTGCAATAAAAAAATCTTTACTTCCCAGCAGATTTTTCACGCTTTCTAATTTGGCTACTAAATGGGAAAAGTCTATTCCAAAATGCTGCAAACTAAAGGGAACAGATTGAGTGTGTCCTATGAAAACTAATATGTATACATGTTGTCACTTTTTCTCCTTAGGATTTACTCCTATTAACCTTTGCACATATAAGAAGACAGGGGTTTTTTTAAAATGTATATGCTAAATACCTATTCAGAAAAAGTGTATTTCATGTTACTTAAATACACACCTACTGTAGTACTTATGACTCAAAAGATTATTTCAAAATGTAAAAGCTAGTGACATGACTAAGTATTTAGACTAGATAGATTTAAAAACAAAAATACACTCGGGTAAGTGCATGGATGCTTTAGCATTAAAGTTGTTCATAATTTTGGTAAATGCAAAAGAATATTCACAGAAGAGTTAAAACCGTCAGTAGATAATACTGAAGTATGTTTTTCCTCCAGGAATGTAATGACAATAAATATTAGAGTTACATTATTTTTTTCTGCAAGTCACAGTGTAACTGCTTCCTCACTTTGAGTCAGTGATTCAGTGACTAATAAATCTCTTTAAATTCTTCTCTCTGCTTCTTATATTTTAGATCCACACCTTCCATATATAGAAAAACTGTTTTAACATGCATTGAAATAAATATTACTGGAAAATAAATATAAAAACAATTGCAGAACTAGGAAGCACATGCTCTATCTGTCAGAATAACTCTCCAATTAGCAAATTAACATCCCATCTGTACTTAGCATAGAAATAAGATATTTAGCAGAGACAAACTGAGAGACACTTTGTGTACAAAAATGCAGAACTTAGAATTTATGTTTGGTGCATGAAAGTGAGTAATTCTCTGTATTTGGGAATAACATTCATTTTCTCCCAATAAATATTTAACACTGTGACAGCCGTGTCAGAAGGTAAAGGTAGAATGGGTATAAAATGTAGTCCAAGGCTTTAATAGGTTTAGTAAAGATTCCAATTTTTTTTGTCCATAGAAGAAGATAATTACTCTTGCCTGTTTTTAAAATAACAATTTCTTCAATTCAGGTTTTTCAAAAATATTTACAAGGCAAGTCAACATGAAAAATCATAAAAAGGGTGAGTCAGATAATTCTATTTTTTCCTTTCATGGTTTTTTTTTTTCCCAATAATTTTCTACATTTAATCAAAATGGATGTACTTATTTTCTGTGTAGTTTGAGACCTCTTTCATTCAGTTGCCTGTGATATGAACAAGTTACGGTGAACTAGAAAAACAGATACACCTTAAAAATAGTAAATTATTGCATGAATTCTGGTTTTATTGCCATAAGGTGATAGTTCAATACATAGCCATTTGTTATATAAAATGCGTAAGTTTTGAGAGCTTTCTGTATCATTACACTTTATTTGAAAACCTGACAGAGGATACATGCTGATCTGAAAGGCCAGAGTAGAAGGCTTGCACAAAACAAGATGAGCTTTTAGTGAATAAATTATACAGAGGAAAATGAACCACAAAATTTCCTGTGTTTTAAGCAACATAAAACCTATGCTTTATTAATTGCTTATGAAAAATAGCCCTTTTCTTCTCTTCCTCACAGTTTCCCACAGGGAGACATCTTTAGACTGCACCATGCAGCATGCACTCTCTAAAGAAAACAGACAAATATAGAGAAGGGGATTGGCAGCAAATAGAACGCAGGCTGTTGACATCCTCACACTAAAAAAGCAAATGAAATTTTATTTTTTTAGGAGACTTTTAATTTTCTTTTAGAACAGAAAAGCTTAAAGGCTGCATTTTGTGGTACTGATGGTGTTAAACGGTTGTTTTTTGTCCGCTCAATGGCAATTTCATAAATTAGCACAGCAACCAATCTGCAGAAGCCAGTGACACTGACTGTCCATAAAATATCAGTGTGGGCAAGTTCATAATATGCTTCCAAGCTCAGAGACAAACATCATTCAGACAAGAGTTTCTGGGCCATTCTTGATATAGCTGAAGAAGGTGACATATCCTGCTAAATAATATTATATCCAACTATAGCTGGATATGGACATAGGTGAAAGTTAGGATATTTATAACATATACAGCCAGAACATTTTCCATGGACTATAAGGAGAACATGATGGGATGGAGGAGAGGAGGGATTGAGGGAGAGTGGGAAAGGAGTAAAACAGGGCACAATTTTTCTTCAGCCATCCTATGTCATTTTCTTTTTTTTATTAAGTTGTCCGGTCTTCCTTTGATCCTATACAGACTCTCAGTCCTTGCAAATAGGTTTTTGTCTTGTTTGGTGCTCATTTACTTTATTAATGTTCTGGTCCTTTATTATAGTCCTCATTAATTATTATGCAGAGCTACTACCTGCACTATAGCTGCTCTCCCTGTATTCACACACCTTAATACATAATACCTGCTTATGAAAGTGTATTTCTTTTCCTCTGACCACTTGTCCAATTTGTCAAAGCCATTTTCAATGATAACATTGTCCTGCAATGGTCTTGCACCCTCTTCATATTAGTAACTTTTTAAAATCTGTTAGACATGCCTCTATTTCATGTTCTATTTCATTAGCTGAAAACCATGAGTATATACAGGCATTTGAGTCATAAAGTTTGCACTCACCTTAACAGTTCTTTCATCTAGACCCAGTTTCTAAAGCTTCCTCATAAGAATGCGATCTCAAAAGAATATTAAACATCTGCTGCTTTTCTTCTTTCTTCATGGCTTCTTTGCATACTTATCTCCGAGGATGCTGCCTTGGAAAGAAATTAAACTGATTTGATAGATTTTGTTCATAACATATGCATGCTAGCTAGTTACTTGTCATCTCTTTGATATCTTCTAAGAGCTTATAAACAGTTTGACTATTAGTTCAGCAACATATTTGCCCTTTCCTAGCTTCAGTGATGAAAGAGATAAATTGTGAAATGTGGAATGTTTTGAAATGAAAAATACTCTGATTTGAGATTGTGCTGTTGTAAGACTTTATTTTCAATTGTCTTTTCTAAGGTTTGGACTTGCCTCAGCCAACAATACCATGGGAAGCATCTGTGCTTTAATTCCTTAGGTCTCATTGTGTTCTTAGACCTTGACCACTTTCAATGCATTCAGTCTGAAATCCTAAAAAGTCGGAGACAGACAAAAAACTTGAGCAAATACAAAACTGTCTCCAACCCAGAAAGTGCTAACACTTTCCTCCTTTTATAATCGTAGAATCATAGAATGGTTTGGGTTGGAAGGGACCTTAAAGATCATCGAGTTCCAACTCCCCTGCTGTGAACAGAGACCCCTTCCAACAGGGGGGGTCTGACCCCCCTCTCTGACCAGGCTGTTCAAATCCCCATCCAATATGGCCATAAACATTTCTAGGGATGGGGCATCCACAACTTCTCTGTGAAACCTGTTCCAGTGCCTCACCACCCACATAGCAAGGATTTTTTTCCTAATGTCTAATCTAAACCTACTCTTTTACAGTTTGAATCCAATCCCCCTTGTCCTGTCAATACATGCTCATGTACATAGTCTCTCTCCATCTTTCTTGTAGACTCCCTTCAGATATTGGAAGGTCACAGTTCTCATGAGACATTAAATGTTGCCACAGTTTTCAGGGGACTGCTAATTGGAAAAAAAAAAAAATCTTATTGCATCAGCAGCATCGTGCTTGAAATATTCAGGAATCTCAAGAAATTGCAAATAGAAAAAGATCATAGCACAGTGACTAAAAACTTACTATTCTCCAGGAGCACTTTTAACTGACATAACTGTTTAAAATTAATGAAAGGCAGATACTGCTGGCTGTAATTTCATTGCCACCAAATTAGAACACAAATTTTAAATCTTTTGAAAATCAAAATAAATTAAAAAAAAAACCAACTTTGGTACAAAATACATTTAAGAATACAAAAAAAATGGAAAATAATTTTAAAATTAGTGGTGACAGACTAGCAGAGAAAACAGTCAAAGCATCAATACATTAAAGTTCAATAAAGACAGATATGAATCTCATAAACATAGGAAGTATATCTAAAATAAGGAAATGGTCAGATGGAAACTCAGGGTCACCTATTCTGCCTCCATTTTGGTTTTACAACACATGAAGTATTGCATTAAAGTTTTATTCACCACAAGGGCAAAAAATATGAGCTCATAGGAGAATAGCTCAGGTTTAATTCCAAGGCACTGTTCTTAATAGGCTATAGGATTGGTAGAGAAGACATGCTATATCTCATTAAAATTTGTCTTGCAATATTTATTGACTGTGCAAAAAAAATTTACCCCTACACGTAGTAAAAGCTATGACAGCTCAAGCATGCTCTTCAGAACAGTTAAAGGCTAAGAAAGTATGCAGTACACATTCCCCTATTCTATTCTCCAGATCAGGCTTTACCTTCTGATCATTGATCTAGCTTTACTTGGGATTACCATTATTGTATTGCTAAAGCAGTAAAACCTAAACCTAAACTAAAAAAAAATCAAACTACAAAATGAAGCTGGTTTATATCTGTACCTTTTATGGCAGAGTGATAGTTTTTGTTTTCAAAATACACTCTAGGTCAGATTTTTGCAAAATGTGCCTTTTCTGTTACAGGCATTTCTTATGACATTGCCAAAGATTGAGTTCAGGATTTTCATTTTTTTCAAGTACTGGCTTATTATTACAAAAAATAGTTAATTACAAACTGTGAAAAATGAAAATGAATCTTATTTTTAAGATGACAATAGGCTGGAAGAAAGAAAGATTTGGAGGGCAATTTATTTTCTCCTTGCTCTAAAATTTTCTGTGGTGAAGCAGATAGAAGTCAATTTTCTGAAAATGTTACAGCAGCTAATCAAAAATAATTTAAAATACTGTAGTTGTACTTTTTTTTCATCTGAGAATTGATATGAAGCATTTGGCAGGTGTTGGTAGCTACAGCAGACTGTTAAGCTAATCAAAGCATTAGAGGAATATCTTTCCCAGTGGAATCAAGAACTGTAAAAAAGTCAGTATTAAAATATTTGGTCACAGAAAAATATTTATAGTTAGGTTTTTTTTTTTTTTTTCCTGAATTTAAAATTTAACAAAAAAAATCACAGCCCAAATACATTTCTAATTCCTTTTGCACTGAAAATATCAAAGAAAAATTGACATTTTGACCTTTTTTCAAAAAACAGACAGTTTTGATGGAGAGTTTTTTCAGACAACCAGCATGATGAATTCTGTATACATTCATGAATAGCTCTAACTGACCATGTCTGATTTTATTTTTCTGTGGAAAAAAAAAGAAAAAGAAAACACTCCATCTCGACTTGTGTTTGAGATTTCTGTTAGTGCCTATTTAAAGACTTGCTTTTTCCATCTGTATGTGAATTATCTAGTCATGCATATTAATATTATATATATTAAAGGATCTAATGTATCATAGTGTATCTACTGCAGTTCACTGTATCTGGTTGCTTATGTCCTCCCATTTCTGAGAAGTTAAAGAATGTGATTAACAAGTAATAAGCAAGCACATCAACAAAACACTTCAAGAATATAAAGATCAATGACAAAATGACAGGAAAGCTATAATTCAGAGTATTATCTCCATCCCAATATTTGAAAAACAATAAAGGAGCAAGAATTATTATTTCCAGTCAGAATCGGGGGGAAATAAAAAGTGCAAAATCGTAAAGGAATATTACACTGAACGGATCCTAACTATTTGATATATCTTCAGTTCAAAGATAAGTTGAGACAACTAGATTGAACTGGATTTGCCAAAACTTGCAAACCCCATAAAAGTTAGGCGAGAGGAAATGTGCATACAGGCATTTTTTTCTTTTCTTGCTTGTTTGTTTCATCTGTTATGAACCCTTGAGGTGCATAAATAATACTTTGTTTGAAGAAGTTATGTTTGAAATTGCTTTAATCATTCTCTGTCACAGGCCCCCATAGGACAAAATGTCTCTCAGGTTTATAGAGTAAACAGGAGATTAGAGTCCTAATATCCAGTCTGAGGGGTAAAATCATGTAGTTTCTCCTTAATGAAAAGGTAACAAAAAGTATCTATAGTAACAGTTAATAAATGGAGTATAATAAAGCACCTAAACTAGAAGCAGTCACAAATAGGGTAAAGAAAAAATGAAATAAACACAATGAGATGAAAAATGCCTTGCTCCATAAGCAGCTATATTTACTAATGAAATAAACTAATACTCAACACAGCACATGAGAACAATAAACTAGACACAAAGCAATTTCATTGAAGATTTAGGTAATGCTGAAGATTATTTGGGACAACAGATATTTTGCTGATGACCTAATTACAAAAACAATATTACATCTGATACCACAGCAATATTTTTTTAAAAAACCACTAGGAAGAAACAAAACAATTTTGGAATAAGAATACATAAAACCTCACACAGCTTCCACTGTACTAAGCAAACAAGAGAGGTTGTCTAAATATCTGAATCCCAGAATTTATGCGGGATTTCGAACACGGACAACCATATCCTGGACTACATCAAAAGAATTGTGATCAGCAGGTCGAGATTCTGGCTTTGAGGAAACCCTGTCAGAGTACTGCATCAAGCTTTGAGGCTCCAAACAGAGGAAATATGTGGACCTACTGGAGGGGGTTCAGACAAGGGCCACAAAGATGATCCAAAGACTGTAGCATCTCTCCTTGGAAGACAGGCTGAGGGAATTGCAGTTGTTCGGTGTGGAAAGGAGAACGCTCCAGGGAACCTTACTACAGCCTTCCAGTACCTAAATGGGGCCTACAAGAAGGCTGGAGTGGGACTTTTCGCAAGGGTATGTAGTGACAGCACAACAGGGAATGGCTTCAAACTGAAAGAGAGTAGTTTTAGATTAGATGTTAGGAAAAAATTATTTTCTGTAAAGGTGGTGAGGCACTGGAACAGGAAGCTCTTTTGACTGGCTGGTTAAAAACAACATGATAGCTTGAAGAAGAATCACCATTCTCACGGATGATGGGTAAGCCTATATCAAGGTTTTAGTTTACTTAAGTTCAACAGAGAATAAATAAGAACGGGATGTTGTGCAGCAATTTCTGCGGTCTGCTCTAAAAATCTGTCCTTTCCTTTAGGACACAAGGAAAAAGTTAGAGTGCTCTAAATATTAGAGCAAAGTATCTTATAAATTTTTTACACTGTGAGCCACTGCATTTGGATTATCTAACTTGTCAGGTGGAGAAAACAGAGGAGCGTTAAAAAAATTCAAAAGTATGTCAAAAATAATTGATGTCTGATTTTTGTAGAACAAATAATGACAAAGAGTGTATGCGTTTTTCAGAACTATCTCACTAGAAACTGAATAAAGTAGGTAGAAATTAAATAGAAGTGAGGAGATTTCAATGGTATAAAGAAAAGTAAAGAAGAAATGAACATCAAAGAATATCATTTTCTCTGTTAGTTCCAGGGATAGCCCTCCAGTACCAAAGAATTGTTGAAAGCTGTGGTGGGTTGATCCTGGCTGCACACCAGGTGCCCACCAAAGCCACTCTATCACTCCTCAGCTAAACAGGGGAAAGAAAATATAACCAAAGGCTTGTGGTTTGAGATAAGGGCTGAGTCATCGCTCAGGAATTGCTGTCACAGTCAAAACAGACTTGGTTTTAAGTTTTATTGTCGGTCAAATAAGAGTTGGATAATGAGAATTAAGAAAAAACGTGAAAACCCCTTCCGTTCCCCAACCTTCCCGAACCTTCCCGAAACTTCCCAAACCTTCCCGAACCTTCCCTTCCTGAACCTTCCCTTCCCCACCCTTCCCACACC